>KK106982.1:1173037-1530762 GCA_000611775.1 Umbilicaria muhlenbergii
CCGGGTCCAAAAACCCCCACCCCACCCCCTCCGCCCGCTCCAAATACCCGCCCGCCGCCCACCGCACCCCGACCAACATCGCCATCACGCACCCCGCCCACGTCGTCGCCACCAGCGCCCAGCTCCCGTGCTGCAGACTCAGGATGTACTGCGCCACGGCGGCGAGGACGGCGAAGGCGGGCGCGAGGAAGAGCGGGTGCGAGAGGAGGAGGCGCGAGGCGAGTTGGCGCTGCTGGGCGATGCTGTCGGCGATGAGGTGGAGGGCAGGGGGGCGGAGGAATGGGTGGGGGCGGTGGGGGACGACATTGTTGTGGGGGGAGGGTCGATGGCGAGGGAGAGTTGGAGGTTTTGGCGCAGGGTGGAGAGGAAGGCTGTGCGGGAGGAGAAGAGGAGGTTAGTGTGCGGGATATCTGTGAGGAGGACGGATGGACGCGAGCGGGCGCTGGGGAAACGAGAGGGACCTTTTGGGTGCAGAGGTGCGGGTGCTGGTGCGGTGGAAATAATCATTCTACCAACCACGAGGTCGGAGCGATCGATGTCTTTTTCCGCTCTTTTCAAACAACAAAGGACGAACAGCACCTTGATAGACTTACCGGCGCTATATCTCAACCCAGGAATCCTCTCGACAAAAGCCTTTCCCAGATATTCGATCCCGTCCGCCGTCTTGTTCTGAAGCTGTCCCAGCTGCGTCTGAAGGTTCGATGGGAAACTCGATTGGAAAGACTCGTATCGCCGTGCCATGGTCTTTTTCAGTCTAGCTCCGAATGCTTCTCTCCTTTGTCACGGAGGCTTAAATTTAAGCTTGCTGCTCTCGAACAGGAATGCAAATGCAGACGACGGCGGGGGAGACATGATGGTCTGGTGCTGCTGGGTCTTTATGAGAGCACGTTCTTGAGGCATTGGCTGTCGGGCCCGTCTTGGCTTTTCATTGGGGACACTGATTAGAGCGATAAGGGGATGGTGGGCCGGCTGGGGTGGCGAGGGTGCTAGTGCATGCCGGCATGGACGGGATTGGACTCGATGTGCAGCATTGTCTCGACAGTATCGCCTGCTCCATAGAGGTAGACGAGAAATCTGTACAGTGTTCTAATCATCAGGCTCGTGATCCAAAGCTTTACATGGAAATGAAGCGACGATACACAATCTACGCAAACATGGGGTATATCCGCCTAACCCTGCAGGCTGCATACCAACCCGAACGCCCTGCACTCGTTGCAATCTCTTCGCCCACAAGACGCCGCCAATGCTCGCCAAGAGGCAACGATATGATGACAAGCAAAACACAATAGACATTTGTAGTAGTACCAGAGTTCAAGGTGCCGTCTCCGCCTCCGCCATCAGCTGCTCTCCTTCATCCAATAGTTCGGTGATTTTCGCCACATTTGCGATCACCTTCTTTCCATGCCCGACCAGCAACAGTTTCTCCGCGTTCGCCGGCAGCCCTAGATATGTGGGTGGCTCGCGCTCCGGTAAGCGGTTCACCCACTGCATAAAGTCTTTCATTCCTATCCCCTCGGGGACCGTCAAGTCTCCGTCTCCGTCTGTGTAAGCACCGGCTTCCTCGCCTCTGACTCCTTCGACTAGTTTGTGGCCCTGGTCAAATGCTGCGGGCGTCAAAATACCGTGGACGAGTTGCGCAAGTTGCTTGAAGTCACCGTCATCGTCGATCTTGCCACCGTATGTTTCGGTGATGAGGGTGCGTATGAGATCCCAGGGCATGTTGAGGGGAGCAATATTGGATCGACCGTGTGCCACTGTATCAATCCAGTAATCGATAATAAATGCAGCGCATTCATACTGCATGCATGTTAGTATTCTGCCTTCTGCAACGCGGACAAGATCCTTACATCGCTGTCATTAAACTCCCAGAACCCCTTCCATCCCAAAGTCGGGGCATATCTCAACCGCTCCTGGATCACTGCATGTAGGAATGAGAGTAGAAGATATACTCTTGCCTTCTCCACTGGCTCTTTGACCCCTCGTATCGAAAGCGACGATAGTGAATCCTTCATATTAGCCTTCACTCCGGCTGGTTGCTCATACATGAGCACTCTTGAAGCCCGAAGTAGATTAACCGGTATCTTGAGACTTGACTCCATGGCAAGGAACAACCGGAAGTCAGGATGAGGCTTCAACGAGTTCAGTCGCTTTTCAAGACTCTGTAGCCACGTCGGTGCCAGATGAACATTCTTGATCAACACCCATGACCCAGTAGCTGCTGCGTTACTGATGGCTTTGTCCGCGCTGGCCAGGCCTTCATTGGAACCCATGGCAATGTTCGAGCATTGAGTACGCGTCTCTGCCACTAGACTGTCCACTTTGTAGCTGGCGTCGAATCCAGGACTAGAACATAGAGCAATCGGTGTAGTTGGAGAAACTTGCTTCACAACGCGGCCGAGATTCTCCGTTGCTTCTAGCAAATCTCCGCCAAACACAGCGGTAACAAACTTCTCAGCCGCTGGCACAAAACGGTCCATTCTGAAGATCTTGACGAGCAACAAGGATATAAGACGTTGATCTAAATCATTCGTGTCCTCGTCCCATACTGCGGGGACAAAATCCTCTGCTATTTCTTCGGTGCAGAATCGATTCCATTCCGAGGACGAAACCTTCGCAATGTTTGGCTTCAAAGCAGGAAAGCGGGAAGCTTTGGCTAATGCCTCGTCTTTACGCCCAGAGTCTGCTGAAACGTCGCTCCCCTCGAAGCTAGGGTCTAGAATATTTGCGATAAGTCCAGTGTCCATTTGGTACGGTGAAGCCTGAGCAAGAAGCATGGCCAGGGTGACACGATCTTTTTGCAACAGACTGAGTGAAGTCCTTTGGTAAGTGCACACGAAAAGATCTCTGAGAATAATGTCGCCGCTAACAGAATAATCTTTTTGAGCTGCGAGTCGAGGGTTGTCATGAAGGACGGAGTTGAAGATGTCCACGAAATATTGCAACGAGAACTGGTAGAAATGATTAAGGTGGTGAAGTTGCTCTAGGACAGCAAAGACTGCACTGCAAGATCTGGCAATGGTGTTATACTGCAGGGTGATGTTCTCAACCTCAGTCATCACACCCTCCGTCTCCGACATCTTCCTGGAAATCTCTTTGGCTTCCTTCTTCAATGTCTCAAGCGTCTCAACGACGACGTCATCATCGAGGATGTTGCCTCGAGATTCATTGAGTGCCTGGAGAAGGCGTTTCTCCAAAGCTCGTAGATGGACGTTGAATTCGCCCTGCATTTTGACAAGGTTGGATCGCCTCTCGTCCACGTCCGGTCGCTCGGACTTGAGAACTTCATTCAATGACTGTGTTTGAAGGCTGCTTCGAGTGACAGTGAAGTTCACGAAAGTGGTTCGACTGCAGATATCGGGAGGGAACCTGGCTGAAGGGTCTCGAGTGGAGAGGTAGAGCTTGAACGCAGGCGAGAAATCGATCTCTTGCTTTCCCAGCTGAATAAGCACACGACCCCCAGTTCTTTGGTACTCTTTATTGAGAACGTGGTTCAAAACAGGATCGAGATGCTCGGCATCCTGGATAAGAATCGGGTTTCCAAAACGAAGCGAGCTCTCTAGCTGTTTGATGAAGGAATCATCAAGAAAGCTGGTAACGGTAAGCCGCCGTTCTTTGCTCTCATTTTGTAAGAAGTCTGCGGCACGTCCGGAAGGATCGATGATCAGGGGGTAGCGGTTGAAGCGCTTCAGAAGTATAGCATTTTCGGTACACAGTTCATCCACAGGAAGCCCATTCTCGTGCCAATTGAGACGTTCATCAGCGGTCGACAGGTACTCGGTTACCGGGTTGTGAGGCTTGTAGCTGATGCCAGACATCACAAGCTGACCCAGCCAGTCATTCGTCATAGCCTTACGGAATTGCTGATCAAACAAGCCACTGTAGGCCAAGAAGGCCGCTGCAAGTAGGACATCACCGACAATGGTGCTAATCTGTGTCTCGAAAGATTTGCTTCCTTCCTCCCATCTCAATCGTTCGGAGGAGAGACTGTCAAGTAGCTTCACACTCCGGTCAACCTTGAATTGAACGCGGGACATTTCGGTTTTGATGGCTTGCGTTTCACTTATCAGGGCCGCGTACTCGGTCTTGTATTTGGAAATGCTGCGCTCAAGATTAGTGATGGTGTTATTGATCGCTTGTGCTTCAGCTTTGGTCTGCAGCGCTTGCTCCTCGAGCTGCTCTGCCTCCTCGCGTAGAGGACCAACCCGATCTAATATTGCAGAATAGTTGACTTGAGCCTCGACCCACTGCACAAGCGGCCCACATGCTTTGCTAGCACGATTGACGCGTTCGTACGTAAAATCGTCCTTTGATAGGAAATCATTCTGCATCTTCTGACGGAGGCCCCTTGTCATTTGTCTCTCGTTATCGTAGCCGACTATGCTGGCAATAAAGTCATCTCGACGTACGATTCCTTGGATTGTCTTCCAGCTGTCGACCTTATGACCGAGCAGTGTGCAGACTGACTCCAAGGCAAGTTTGACGCCAGCTGGAGGGTTGCCCATCGAGCGAACTTCGGTCAGATGCTGACGCTTGATATTGCTTACGCTTTCTTGCGCATCCAAGACAGCCGGCTCCGCCTTCTCCAAGTCCGCACTGACCACTTCTTTCCGCTTTGCGACTTCTTCCTCCTGTAGGTCAAGATCCACCTGAATTTTGAGAGAGGTTGCTTTACGTTGCTCGGCCTCCCGCTGATCGGCTATCATTTTCTGCAGCTTCTCGTTCGCCTCAGCATCCTTTCTTTCCAGTTGGGTCTTTTTCTGTGCAAGACTCGCTCTCAAGTCCCGAACCTTGTCGACAGTGTCTCTTAGCTTTTCCAACCCAACATTAAGATGGCGTTGCTGCTCTTCGAGGTCCTCGCGCTTCTCGTTGAACAAGCGAACGTACTGAGCAACAAAGTCGAGGAAATGTCGTGGAGTCAAGAAGGTCGTTCTGCCTTGTTGCTTTTGCATTCGTTGGTTGAAACGATGCAGAGAATGATGCACGTATACCATTGAGTTGACCACAGTGTCTCGGTGAGATGCTGGAAGTGAGATATCTCTGTAAGCCACAGGAATACTGTCCGGTGCCACGAAGCTGGGCTTGTCTAGATCGACAGACTGTGTCAGTTCCAGGCCAACTTGATACAAAGCTTGATCAGACCAGTCACCGAACCAATTAAGGACGCAACGATTGAAGAGTGCAGGGCTTGTTGCAGCTTTCGAAGACAAGCCGTCCTCGGGGGGGTTCATCGTGAACACTACGTGCAAGTTCTTGACGATTTGCTGGGTGAACCATTTGTAGAGCTCTTCTTGAGAATCCAGCAAAAGCCCTTGGCGCTGCGCGCCTTCCTTGCAAGCGGTCATCAGAGACGCAAAATCATCACCCTCAAACAATCCAGGGACTTCGGCGTTCGCGAGCAGGGTGTTCATGCGCTCTAGGAAGCCGGATTCCAGGACGTTGGACTCATCCATAATGAAGCAGATCTTTTCCCCTTTACAGCCGGATCTGCGAAGAACATCCCGCAAATCGTTATCGAAATCCTCGGCACAATACTTTCCATGGACTTTGATTTGAAACACCTTGAGGCCATTCATCCAAGCGACAAACCTGGAAAGAGTGGTTTTACCGCTTCCGCTTACACCGATGAGTATAAGATGTCCTTGAGGTTGTCGGAAAACTCGGTCGATGCGAAGGACGTGCTCGAGAACATCGTTGAATAAGACTAACGGTACATCGACTTCTTCTTCGCAGAAGGTCTTCAGCCGTGCCTTGACAAATTCGCGAAGCTGTTCGCGTTCCACAGGAACGTAATCCTTAGAGAGCCAGTTTGAGTATAAGATGGGCCCTTTCAGGGCTAAGTCTTCGTCAATCGTGGGGAAGTGTACCAAGGCAATGCGATGTGCCGTTTCCTCCGTCCATTTCCTTTCGTCATCCGCGATGAGTCTGTCCTGAAACAAGCGAAGCGCTTCATGGGCCCAGATTCGGACCAGACCCTCTACAGGAAGGTTCTCGAGAGGCCTTATGGCTTCATACACACCACGTACCCACCGAGTCAACTCACGAGGCGAGTAGACGTAATGGGGCTGAATCTTTGGTGTAAAGCGTCTTTGAGACTCCAAGTAAAATTGAACCATGGCGCTGGTCAGCGCTTCGGAGTATCCCCGTAGATTTGGGATTATCTTCAGAACTGCACAGTTAAAGGTACCATATATCTGTAGTAGCGACAGTTCTCCAGGGTAGTCGACCATGATCAGAGGCGCGTGTCGAAGAAATCGTGCACCTAGCAGCGTACGCCCAACATCGGTAGGCGGATTACAGGCTCCAACGAACTGAACACGCTCGAGCGTGATCCACGTTTTATCGGAAGCCCTCCAAAAGCCATTTTGTTCCACTAATTGGCGAAGGAAAGCGATTGCGCGCTGTGTGCCATACTTATCTGGTGCAGGCAGGTTTATTTCATCGCAGAAAAGAACCAGCCATCGGCCAACCTGACTTGGTGACATTACCACACCATTGAGTGTCTTGCGATATTCGCAATATTGATCGAACGTCTTGATGATAAGATCTGGCGTTGTAGCGCTAGAGAAATTGAGGCCAACGACTTCCAGGTTCGGAAGCTTACGCAGAGCACTGAACAAAGTCATTGTCTTACCAGAACCCGGTGGACCACAGAGGATCAGAGGCTTATGTTCTGCCAGCCAGGAGTAAAGGACATCCTCATGGCGTACAGTGTCGAGTGTCGGTATTACCATGTCGGTTTGGGTGATGGAGTGAGTATTGATCTCGATGTTTGGTACTTGAGTTTGCCAAGGTGTCCACTCTGCCTTAGGCAACGAAATGTCATAGTCGATGAGAGACGAGGTTTCGCTCAAGAGCGGCGTATCGAATGTCGTCAGCCCAGCAACGTAATCGCCAAAGATCTTGCGTTCTGATAACGGACAGTCTCCTGTGAACGACCAAACCAGAGCGAGAAGCATCTTCTTCGAAACAAATGACTCAACTTGTTCCAGATCCAATGGGAAGTCCTCGTGTTGTAGGTTATATTCAATCATAGTCCGACAGGCCTTATTGAGCAGAGAGAACAAGGTGATTAGAGCACGTATCTCTGTGAACTCCATGATGTGGCTGAAACCTTTAGCTTTCTCAAGTGCTTTAGTGAGAAATTCGCCCTCGGCGAAGTAGTGCCGTAGAAGATCAGCGGTCTGACCCTGCACTACTAGGACTTTTGCCGAAGTCTGTCCAGATGTCGCAGTATCGTCGTCCAGGTCGTCGAAAGCTGTGGTCGTAAGGCAAGCCAGGTAATTCGATACAACCATTTCTGGAGTAACAGTATCGTCGCTAAACCAGACCATTCCACAACGACTGACCGTAGCAAGTGTCGCATATTTAAGCGTCTCTACCTCGAACATGATGCGTACGTTCGGGGGTAAGTTCAGACGCTCGCCATTCGGCAAGGTAAGGAGCTTGTTGTCATCCAAGACGCTGTTGAGGTTTTCAACCCACTCAGGATCTACGTCTCCGTCAAAGACGATCCAGTGTCTTTTCGTTTCCTCTCCACGTAAGTTGTCGACAATCTTCCGCAGAATGCTTGTGAAGAGCCCATCGGTCCACTCCCGGGTCGTACTATCGAGATTACCATAGAGCATCTCCTTCGACATAACCTTCGAATCAATGATGTGGCATACACCTTCTACACCCTCGACTGTATGGAGGGCTTGCAGTAAAACTTGCCAAACTGCTGACTTGCCAGCACCAGAGTCCCCTACCATCATCACACCATGATGAATTCTTTGGATTTGATAAAGCTGGAGGATCTTTGTCATCCACGTGTCGTTGATGACTAGATTCTTCTCGGCCGCTATTACTCGGATAGCGGCTTTTAATGACTCAAGGCTTGCTGGTATGTAATGTATACCAGGAAACGCTTCCAGCTCGATCTGCTTCATGGTTTCAACATCAGGACGGATCAACTTCGGAGCGATGGTCTCCCGGATACTTTGCACGATAATTTGAGGCTCTAGCTCCACTTCCGGCGCCAAAGCCTCCTCATCACTTGTTAGCCTGCTTCGTTTGAGACCTCCGGAGCTGACCAGTACACTCTTCAGCGCTCGCAGGCCGAAGTCGTAATGTGCTTGCTTAGTCAACTCCCTCGAACAACGGTCGAAGAAAGGCACAGCTTGCTTTGAGAGTTGCTTTGCCTGTTTGAAACCCTGAGAGTAAAGCATGACTTCAGCAATGAGTTCTTTGTCAGGTTTCGACATCGCCACGCTTCGAAACAACTTCTTCAGATTGTCAGGAAGATTTGACCTCCCCGCATAACCAGGGTTCATTGTAATAAAGATTCCAGTGTTGGCATTAACCCGAAATTGCCGCCCTGCGAGCTCAACCTGAGCCTTCCCATCATCGACACCCCTCTTCAAGCCAATCTGGATGTTCTGGACTTGCTGTGAAACGGCGGAAAGAATTCGTTCTTCTAAACGGTTGAACTCATCAAAGCAGCCCCAAGCCCCAACTTGGCAAATGCCGAGGAAAATACGCCCCATGGCTTGAAAGTCGAATGTGTCATCGCAGCAGAAGACCAGCGTGAATCGGCCCAGCTGTATGCCTAGAGCTTTGACTGATTCAGTCTTGCCAGTCCCGGCAGGGCCATACGGGGAACCTCCCAGTCGTTGCGCCATAGCTTGCGTAAGAGTAAGGAAACAGCGATCTGTCAATGGGGTACGGACTAAGCGCTCGGGCACACCAAGGTATTCAAAGCCATACGCAAGGTCTGCGTTGGCCATCTTAATGCGCAGACGGTTTACCGAATCGCCTTCGGGTTTGTATACGTACCGCATCTGCAGGAGCCACATATAATGGGTTGAACTCGATGCGCCAGTCTGGATGAGCTTTCCGATGATGTCGCGCTGGTGAACGCATTCGGTTATCAAGTGCTCACACTTCTTCCGTGTAAGCAAGTCAAGGTCGCTGAGAACTGTTGCAGCAAGCACGTCGAGGATTTGAACCTCCATGGCGAACAAGGATTGCAATCCACTGCCTCCAGAAGCCAGGGCGACATCAACCGAACTGGTCCATACTGCTTGTGTAGCCAGCACAACGATCTGTGCGGGATACTTGCTTACATAGAGGTTAAAAGCATTCTTATCTATGTCTCCTTCATTGTAAATCGAAGAAAAGTCGGTAACTGCTTCGTTCAGTAGCTCAGCCAACGTTGACTTCATGTTGTGCTCCAGCGCTGCCAGCCAATCGTTGATTTTGGGAGTCTTTATGAGCGAAACTTCTTTCTTGAGCTGGACCTCTTCACCCTCCTTCGAAGTGAACCCGGTAATTGTCGCTTCCTGAGCCATCAATAGGCCTGACAAACCAGCAAACATCTTCTTGAAATGCTTTGCTATTCTCATGGTGTCGTTACTGTTGCCAATTATCTCAAGTAGATCCTCATCACCCACAAAATAGAATCGGGGAAAGGAAATCCTTTCGCGCTCCAGGTACTCCCCGAGTGCTTTCTGGATTTTGTTGAGTAATTCGGCAAGACGTTCCAGGGACTTCTGCACTCCTGGAATATTGAGTACTTCAAGCACAAACGGCGACTTGTATACCTTCTTCAAGACCGCGAAGAATTCTGAATTGATGTTCTGGAAGCGTGAGCTTTCAATTGGTAGCAAATGTTTGATATCGGCATTCCCAGTGAAGACACCCTCCAGATATACCCATTGGCGCTGAACATCTATCCAAACGTCAAAGAGAACATGCACGCGGTTCAGTTTGTCTTCCCATGATGAAGCTTCATCTTCGAACTCTTTGTAGTATGGCGAATGCCTCATTGCCTGTAAGGAATTGAGGTTTTCGCTGCATTTTGCAAAAAGGTCGTCCCAGCCACGAATCAGTCGGCATTTGTTCTGGTAATTGACTAAATCCAGAGAATAATTCTGCCATGTTTCCCGAACCTGCTTCAAAAACTCCTCGAGCGCCATCTCTCCCTGTGCTTGTGCGATTATGTCTCGTATCGTTGGCTCGCTCGCTGCCAGCTGCAGATCCCATACATCACCGAGGGTCATCGACACTTGGGAGTATCTCTTTCCAGGCTTCAGAGCTTTGTAAATTTTGTTCCAATGGCGCTCTTGGACCGCTTCCGATTTCATGTCTGACAAGAGTGGATTGACTTTAAGGAGCTGACGCAGAACTGATTGTATGTATTCGAATGCAGCGTACTGGCGCATGCGGCTTGGCATCTCCTTTGTCATTTTTATCAAGCCATCTATGGCTTGCCGTAACTTCCTAGGTTGTACGCTTGTCCAAAGCGTATCCCGAAGATCATTCAGACTCTGCCATATAGTCGACAGCGCCGCCCAGACAGACATAAAGTCATGGACCTCTTCGAGAACAGTGGGTATCGCTGTTTCTGGACTACCCGGGAGGTCAAGCGCTTCTTTGGCCCTCGACACCATCTCGGACTCGGACCGCAAACGAGTGAGACGAGACTGGAAAGAGCTTAGGGTAGAGGAGGCTTCGGTGGGAGCGATGGTGCCAGAGACGGGTTTCTCTTCGTTCCACTGGGCAATGATATCCGCAATTTTCTCGCTTACAACTTTGTCCTCCGCCAAGATCTTCGCACGTAGTGCATCGGTTTGATCTTGTACAATCTTCAGCTTTCGCGCAAGTATTGCATTAAGATCAGTCCACCCGTGATCGATCTGCTCGACAAACAGCCAGTCGACAGGGAACTGATAACGTTGTCGGTTAAGGGTAGTTTGCCCTTGGCGAAAAAGATCGATCTCTGGCTCCCAGGACTGAACCTTCCTCCGACATTGTTGAACCACAGTAATGAAGGAGACGGCCTGAGCTGTTGACGACGCCTCCAGTGACTGCACTTCAAGATCTCTTCGAGCTTTCTCGATCTCCGCATTGATGTCTCTCATACGACTACCAAGACGTCCTGCAAACTTGAGCAGGATCTCATACTGCCACTGATCATACTTGGCATTAACTTTGGTTTGCACTTGCTCGTAGTCAATGGTAACATTCCCAAAAGAGTGGCTCGACTCCGATGTATCGAATGTTGCACGGGTCTTGCGAATCTCTTGAAGTAGTTGAAGCCACTTGGCGAGGTCGTCGGACAACACATCGTACACTTGCTCTGACTGTAAATCCCACAAAGATTGGAACTGAAGCCATTTGTCCACATAAGTCACAATCTCATCCAGCCTGGATTCGATAACATTGTACACTCGAGCTAAGTCGTCGCTGCAACGGGCTGGAAGGTAGGTAAACCGCGATTCCGCATATGAAGGACCCGCGATATCTACCTTCATCTCATACCTTGAAGATTTGATCATCGGTAAGTTGCAAACAACTCCCAGCCATTCGTGCAGTTGCGAATACCAACTAGCCCGCGCATACTTCGGTGGAGGCTCAAGGTAGATCACTTGATTGCGCATCGATATCTCATAGACTAAGTGGTGAAACCTTGGAGTCTCTGTGACCACCTCGTCTTCCGCATTATGTTGTTTCCGCAGGCTATCGTCGTTTGCCCCGCCCATATGCACATTTCGAAAGGTGTCTATCCACACAAGCATGGATTTCTGCAGGCGCTGGATTAATATAGCTTCCAGCTTCTTGTTCATCTCGCTGACCCAGAACGCTAAGTTAGAGTAGTTCTCAAGGTTGAGTTGGTCGACGGCGGTTTGGATTATCTCGAAAAGTGCACGGAATGTTGATGCATCATAAGCGCACGTCTCCATGTCCGAAGTTGCTTTCTGTATGGTGTGATCGATCGCTGTCAGGGTAGAGGCTTTACTCTGCAGAATCGATACAGCAGCGGAAAAGTCCCGTACGAATTGCACATGCTTGCTTTCCCCGCGACCGATAGGTACCGGTCGATCATTGGGTACACTGGAAAGGTGCGCAACCTGTTTCACGTGGAGATCGTACGAATGGACAAATGACTCCCATCTGAGTGGTACCCCTTTCATGACTAGATGCTGGACGTCTTTCAAATACCCACTGAGGAGTATGGAAACTTGAGACATATCTTCGATAGCTCGACTTGTTTGTGCGAGGTTCCTTACGCTCTCCATTAGACTGACCGCATATGGGTAGACACGTTTCGCTTCTTTGGAGACGTTGTTGATTGCGTGAGGAACTTGGTAGTTCAGCCAAAGTAGATTTCTTACCTCCTTGAAAAGCGCAATGACTTGTTGATCGAAGTTGATCACCAGGTCCAGAGAGTTACCTTGTGCACGGTTCCTCGCGATACCGAATAAACGCCCCGAGATCGATATTTTGCGCCTTGTTACATCGTGCAGCCATGCCTCGAAGATTGGCCTGGTATCAAGCTTCTTGCGAAACAAGTTGCTTTCGGCTTGCAACTTCTGTCCTTCGGAATGCAATATCCAGTCTTTGCCTAGCACATCCTCGACTTTTCCCATGTAACCCTCTAACTGCCTCTCTATTTGGCGTGCCCAAATTATTGCACCCGACACAGGAGGTAGATCTCTGAGCTGCGCCATAGCGTGTGCTTCAGAGTTACCATATTGTTGCTTGAAACGCTCGTGCAGTGCAGCTATGTCACGCTTAACGTTATCTATAAGCTGAGATTGATATTCGCTGATGGCACCGCGGATTTTCGGGCGTACAAACAGTGCGTTGAATTTCGAAAAGACTCGGAACATTTCATTTGCGGTTTTAGCAATAGCCAACCGGTCCCTTAGACGAGCGATGATGGAGTTTTCAACTCTAGAAGTCCGCTCATTGTAGGTGACCTCCGCCTGCACCCAGATCTGTGTTCCTTCGGGAGAGACGTCAAGAACATCCACATCCTTGAGGGCAGCATATGCTTGTGCCACCTCCTCCACTGCATCAACGTCACCGGTTTCTTCAACCACAGCCGGTTGCTCGCCGCTGATGGGATTGTCTGCGGACGTGATGTTCTGAGATTTAGATCCGAGTACGTTTATTATTGTACGTTGGAGCTGTTCGTGATTGATCCGAAAAGTCCTGACATAGTTCAGACGGTCTTGTGTCTTGGTGTGTCGAGGAATTATCTTGATGGGGATGAATTTCTCGTTCCGCCGTCTAGTAACCTCACGCGCGACATTTGTGAAGTCTTTTATGTTTTCATCCCAGGTCCGCCAAATGTTATCTGCAGCGGCCATCACGGCTTCGAAGTCTTGGAACTCTAAATGCATCAACGTTCGGCCATGAAGGAGCGAATGGAGCTGGGTGTCCAGATCTCCCGAGATGGCCGAGATAAGTGGGAGAGCACGCGCAACAGGATAGGGGCATATTCGCAGTTTTTTGTTCACATGAACGAATATCGAATCAAGAGAGTCCTGCACCTTCTGCAGTGTTGTCGCAGCTAGAAGCTCGTCCAAAGGAAAGTCGCGCATGAGGAGATTATATTTCTGAACTTTTTCGGTGGCATCTTTCAACCCGGTATCTGCACTGAAGCTGACAGTTGCCTGAAATCGCTTTGCATGGCGTAATATTGCCATCGTTAACTCCACGCCATCGCTTCTTAGCTGCGCCTCGATACCCTCCAGGGCAGACTCCATCGCAAGCCAGAAATTTATTTCTTGAGTTGCTGAGCCGCTATTTGGATCTCGAGACATTTTCGTGACAGTCTGTATTGATTTGATCCAGCCATTCACTGTGTTTTGTAGGTCATTCAAGAACCTGCTGTCCGCAAGGAGTACTGGAGGAATCAAATCAATGGTAGGCTTGATGCCTTTCACAGTTGCGGTGTTGACGGCATCCTGAACGACGTCCGCCAAAGGAAGGAATAGTTCCGGAATCTCGATGTTCTGTTGTAGATGAAGCAAGCTGAGTTCCAACTCGGCAATTTTCTTTTTCGTCCCAGGAACACCCGTCTTGCTATCCGCATCCGCTCGACCTTTGGTGCCGTTCAACAGCTCTTGACCTTTTGTGTATGCATCGAAGTAGGGCGCTAGCGCGAGATGTACGACCGAGTGAAGGATCTCAAATGGTGATACAGTGGTGCCTTGAGTAGCGGTCGTAGTGTTCAGAGTGGCCAGCCCTGGAAGATTTATCACTTGGACTTGAGATGTTATCGGCACGGCCGGGTCGATGGGTTGTGGCCGTTTGATGAGAGCGACGGAAGCAGCGGTTGTCGACGAGAACGATATTTCAGAAGAGAGTGTGTACACGTAGTGGTGAGCCGCATCTGACGGCCAGTATTAGTCCCCTGTCTACGCGCTCTACTAGCTAGGTATGACATACCTGAAGTGCCGTTGACGCCGTTGGTGCCATTTGACTGATCCGCTGAGACCAGATCCTTTTGTACGTACAGTGCCACCTGCGACTCCGAAGCAAACCGTGTGCACCGCTGGATAGTGTCCGATCTCCGGGCTTTGGACAGTAAGCTACCCGAAGCCTCCAAATCCGTTCTAGACGCGCCCAGAGTAACCCTCAAAACATCGCTGAGGTGCTGGACTACCAGGTTTGGGTCGATACTGGTGAAGGAGTTCGTGGACGGGACCCCGTTGGCCCCTGGAGACACCACCTCCATGCTTGTGATGTAAGGAGCTACCTGAGGTCCTTCATATGTGCCTTGCCCTTAACAATTAGATCCACTGTGCGATCCATAAGGGCGCCGATAGTGTGGGGGGCTTAAGGTTCGATGGGATATCAGATCGTGATGGGCGTGTCTTGGTTCGAGTTCGGACGACGCAATGGGGGACGCGCCGTTCGCGCTAAGCCTTAAGTTACAACCCCCTCTCCCTGGTAATTCACATGTCAACTCTTGTCCACCAGTGCCACCCCGTTTATAATAACGGCTAGATCTCTACAATGACTTCACGATTGCTTCAGAAGACTGTAATTCTGGGGCTCCTTTGAACATTCGGGCATCATGTGTACCATAACGGCGAGATTTCAGCCGTGCAGTAAGACCATCTGATTGCTGATGACATGAGGTCGTACTGTCATTATCCTTTTTATTATGTACGCATGAAACGCTACAAAAAGGTATGACACAATGAAACGCAAACGAGCAAACATGTAACAGAAGCGCTCCTTCAACCGTCGAGGCGGCTTCCTGCTGCTCACGAGATGAATGTTGCCTCCGAGAACAGCGTACCTTCTTCGGATATTTCTTTGCCATCGATGTTTAATCTCAGCGCAAGTTTTTGTTGTGGAGAGTACTAGACATCTGATTAGCCAGGACGCTGAAGCTCAGCATACCCAGATATTTACCTGGTAGATGTAGGGTTTTGCGCCAGATACGCTGCCAACAATAGTCTTCACAAAGCCCGGAACTTCGGCCATAACGTCCACTTTATCCAAGCGCTTCCCCAGGCTTCCTGCCACCTCTGCAGATACAGGCTTCCCATCCTTTGTCTTGCCGCTCCAGAGGAATCTGACTGTGGTAGGCTCCGGCCACTTGTTCTCCGGGTCATGCTTGATTTCCATATGCTGGGCCAAATTCGCCGAGCCTGCACAAATAATTTCGCCATCCTGGACTATTCCTCCAACATTGACTATCGTAGAGCCGTATGAAGGCGGGGTCACGTACTCCATCATAACTGCAGAATAGGTAGGTGTTTGGAAATTTACGAAGTTCCATTTTGCAGCTGCGTGGAGTGTCAGTGCAATATCCGAAGCGGGGTCTCAAGCTACCAACCGGCATGATGCGGCTTCATGCCTTGCAATGCATGTAAGAAGAAGCCCCTGCCTTTAAAATCCAACTCGCCGCTTTTCGTGATGATGCTACCTTCGACTTTGCATCTTGGCCAGAATGCATGCCTCATCGATCCCCATGGATTCTTCTGGTCGGTCCCAAAATAAGTCTTTCCATCCCTCCCAACTTGAAAGCCTGGTGCGGTCTGTGTTACTGTCAGGTTGACAATACTTGCTTCATTCGTGGCAGACTTGATAGAGTATGACAGTCCCTCCTCGTTCAGCGTGACAGCGCAGCCATCAGCGTAATATGAGAGCTTCTGGTCGTCAAAGCCGTAGTTGCTGAGCGCATCGGAGGACCAAAGATTTGGGGTCTTGCCGTCCGGGTAGAAAACCTTCGTATTGAACTGACACGTGGTAGTAATGCCGCTATGTTTCAAGGCAAATCAGCTGTTTTTCTTGCCTTCGATGCTGTATGTAGTCTCACGCGATATTACTATAGATAACTTGGGCCATGCCGATATGCCCACTATCTGCCATAAGATAAAATGTTTGCGTCTCCACACAGGTCGAAGTCATGGCAGCCCATCGTAGATCGTCTTTTCCCAACACCGAGTACGGGGTTGTTTTGGCTTGATTTGCGACCGAGTCTATCGCCGAAGGCCCATAGATAGGCTCTTGCGTTCCGGCGACGTGCGCAACTCTTCGATATTCCACTAGTCAGCACCTCCGTGTATGTTGGATGTTATTATCGAACCACTTACTGCTGTTTGATCCAGTTCATTATATTGATCTATCACAAGAACAAACACGGACTACAAGGTAACCAGCTCGACAGCGTGTGTCAGGCTGTCGGGGGCAAGGCGTTGAAGCCCGAAGGCTCAACCTACGGTACAGCCAACCTTACGTCCACGCTAACATCGTCAGGCGGGACGGCCCGCGATTTCGCCTGAGGAGCCCGGGGTACTTTGAAGAAGACCGGACGAGACGAATCAGGTAGCCAGTCAAGCTGATGTCTTCTCCAGTGTCTTCACAGAGGAAATCCAGGTAGATAATGGAAAATGTAACGATGACCCTTTCATCTCGTAAGAAGTGGTGAGGTTGGCATAAGCTCTTAAGGAAAAGCTCGCGTATCCGTACTCGAACCCGAAGCTCCGGGTAGATGCCGATCATTAGCAGACTTTGTCGCGTGGCTCAGCACCTTGCTGTTGACTTGTCTTCCCCGTTACCCACAAATCATCAGTACCTAGTATATTGGACAACTCCCTCACATAACCTCCATGGCGAGAAAAACGATAGCAACGGACCAGATTGTAAAGCTCATAGTCGGAGCGGGTCAGGCCAGTCCGAGTCCTCCAGTGGGCCCAGCATTGGGTAGTAAGGGCGTCAAGAGCATCGACTTCTGCAAGGTAACTGCCGAACTGTCAGCGTGGTATGATTCCAAGCTCACCGAGAAACCTCCAGGAATTCAATGCCCGTACGGCACATATGACACCAGGTGTCCCCATTCCGGCACGAGTGACAGTCCGTCCAGATCGCTCATTCCATTTCGAATTACGCACACCTACCACCTCCTATCTCCTCCTACAAGCTGCCGGCGTCAAGGAGCGAAAGAACAGAGTGCGAGGCGCAATGAACCCGGGCAAGGAGAGTGTTGGGGAAGTTTCACTGAAGCATGTCTATGATATCGCAAAGATCAAGCAATCGGAGCTCAGGCTATCAGGTTTAAGTCTGGAAGGATTATGCAAGAGTGTCATCGGACAAGCACAGTCCATTGGCATTACAGTTGTACCATAAGTTTTTTTTGCTCTGAGAATCTGGCTTCACTTTTGGCACAGCGCTGGCGCTCGAAGGATATTTCTTCACGGCGGTTTTGCGGATAGGTTCGCTGCAACGGAGAAATTATCTCCCATCCCAGACCAGTAACATTCTCTCAATACCTACGCCGAACGATCTTAGTACCTTGTGCGAACTCGATACAACACAGGTCCCGTTCCGCAAAGCGTTATTGCATCTTTGGATGTCGGCACTACGGACAAACTCCCAATACAAGAAAACGTTACACGACTTTGAACATTATCGGACGAGCATGCTGTGCACGATTTCGACATTTCTTTATGAATGCGGCATGCAACTGTAAGATGATGATATCCACACAATGCAATGGGTATGAGGTTCCAGTCCCGAGTGGAGAGACCGCGGAGGCGCCCAGCAACTAGTTACACCAAAGCGTCCTCCACCGCACACTGCCACCATCGCTCATTTGAACCCTACGGCACACTCAAGTATCAGAAGGCTTCAGCCTTAGGCGTCTGCTATGGGGTGCCCTCTGACAGTACGTGTATCCTTAGTCGCATCAAGTCTTCTTTGATACACTACAGGGTAGGACTGAGTAAAGCATAATGACAACTTTCCATATCGAAACAGGATGATCGTCGCCAGCTGAGGGCCCTTTGGATGATATAGCAAAGGCAATAGGAATGATAAATCGTCAGGTACGCAACTTCTACGCGTCACCTTGCTCTAGGAAATGCACTCTAGGGCTTTAGGACATCACATGTTGTTAATCTGTTTGGAGCATTCCCCACCTTACACGCGGGCAAGCCTGGTAGAGTACGAGTACCGTAAGCGAAGCCGAGATCCCGAGATCCATGCATATGCACAAAATAAGTGGCAGTCTCCAGCTGGGGTTCCGGTTGGCGATAAAATAGAGAAAATGATATATGTGAACCATCGGTCTGAACATTGTAAAGCTTCAAGGCTCCTATCAGTCAAGACCAAAAGTCCTTCAACATCTGCCTTGACTGTTGAGTAGTTGAAAGGACCTCCAGCTGAAGACTGCCACTTGTTTTGCATGCGTTACACATGCCTGATTGAGTATTCAGCCCTACGTTGAAGAAGCAAACTAGCCGAAGATCCTTTACTTGGTGGGGGCGCGGCGGGGCATGATTGAAGCGGATCCCTCTGATCGAATTGTACTCGGAAACGGTGCCAGGATCGCTTTCCTTTTTTCTCCGGCAAGCATTGTTAAACTTACGGACCGCGATGTTAATTCTCGATCATCCTCGGCCCTACCACCTCAGAGTAGAGATCACGCCTTCCACATCCTGACCAGGCCACCACCATTAGACCGAGGTTCATCAAAGTCCCCGTCAACTCTGGGCTTAGAAATACAGTCGTCCTATGGGAGCCATGTGGTGGGGATTCGCTAGTGTTGAAACCCAAAGCTTGTGACACGTCCGCGTCCTCGTCAGACAGTTCGATAAATTTCTCGCTCGGTGACGACTTGGTACTACAGACGAATGACCTCATACTAGTGAGTGTGAGAGCAACGGCTACTAAGGTACCTTGCAGCAGTTCTGACACAGAGCGCAGAAATACGATCGATGTTGCAGGCTACCCAAACCTCTTTTCAATCAAAATCGTATGGCCATGGACCCTTCGACACCAGCAACGGCCGTTTCCCAGAACCAGCGTGAGTCTTGTGCTTTACTTCCTTCCAACTTCTCATCTAAATAGGCCCCGGATGAAGATGGAAGCTGACATCTTTGTTGAAAAGAAGAGCTCCCTCCTAATACACACATCGAACCTCCCAACCCACAAGATGCACCTGCCGAAGTCTCCTCCTCGGCTGCACCCCAGCAAGCTGTCCGTTTTAGCTCGGTCAATCAGGAAATCGAGCCTGAACATAATCTGCAGGTGGAAGTTTCAGACAGCTCAAATCTTGAGACAGAGCTTAGTCCTCAGGCGCGGGCCGAAATACGCAACTTGTCAAGGACGTTGCGAGATTCGCACCTGCAACAACGGCGCATGAGTAATTTCGCTTTCGAACCGGTGTCATTGCCAGCATCAAGGGTACGCTCAATCATTTTATCCATGCCTTGTGCGGGACATCCACCATCTTTTCGGAGAATATTTGATCTTTTGATGTCATAGCTATTCTAATCTCCTGATGGGGCAGGTTCCTTCCAACGAGTCTGGTTCTCAGAATGCTTCAAGGGAGGCGACCAGATCGGGCGCACCATCTCCCAGGCCATCCTCATACAACGTGCCCAAGATTGGTTCACCACCACTTACGCCTGCGCAATCCGACTCTGGAGAAGGAAAACATGATGTGTCCAAGGCTGCTGGCTCAGGCTTGGCTAAGGTCAATCTGGATCTAACAGAGATGACGCCCGAAATTTCTCCGCCTGAAAAACCCGATGAGGTCCGGAACCCTACCTTTCAAATTGGTCCTGCTGGCGATTCCGTCTCGCAATCGCGTGAGGGAAGCCCTACGAGAACGCACCGGGAAGATTCGGGTACTGTCACACCCCCTACGGCCTACAGTAGGCCTTTCACGCCGGCTGGTGATCGAGACGATCCTTATGCGCGAAGTAAGAGGCCGCCACAATCGAGAAATCTAGATTCAATTGACGCTAGATTTGTATTTGGAGGTAAGGATCCTCGACGCTGGTCTGGCATTGGGTTTGCCCCGGGAGCCGGTGCATTCCCGGGTTTTCCAACCAGCTTGCCTCGTTCAAGTAGCGGTAATGATGTCAAGACTCAAGGAAAGTCACTAGCGAAGAAAGATCACTTCGGTCATCGCCACGATGATGGCACTTCTAGTAATAGTGGGAAGCCACATGGTTCAATGTCAGAGTTGAAGCGCTTTTTCAGAATTGGACACAAGGGAAAAAGGTCTCAGTCACCATCATCGTCGACCAAAGCGACTATTGGAAATACTGGCTCTAGAACACCCCCACATCAGCTTCCACCTTCCAACATTCCCTTTGCGGATGATCACGGCCTCGAGTCCAAATATGGCAAGTTTGGTAAAGTCCTCGGCACTGGTGCAGGTGGTTCAGTTAGATTATTGAAGCGGAGCAGTGATGGCGTGACCTTTGCCGTCAAGCAATTTCGTGATCGCCACGCGTACGAGTCGGAACGCGAATATAACAAAAAAGTTACGGCCGAGTTTTGCATCGGATCCACGCTTCATCATGGGAACATAATTGAAACTCTCGATATCGTTTACGAAAAGGGCCATTGGTACGAGATTATGGAATTTGCACCTTACGATCTTTTCGCCATCGTCATGACGGGCAAGATGAGCAGGGAGGAGGTCGCATGCTCTTTTCTACAGATTCTGAGCGGTGTGACGTATTTGCACAGCATGGGCCTAGCACACCGAGATCTTAAGCTTGATAACGTGGTGGTGAACGAGCACGGTATCATGAAGCTGATTGACTTTGGGAGCGCGGCTGTCTATAGATACCCTTTCGAAAACGACATTGTTCTCGCAAGTGGTAAGTCCCATCCAACTCTCGGCAGAAAGCGTTGTCGCTGACAATTGTAGGTATCGTCGGATCGGACCCCTATTTGGCTCCTGAGGTATATGACAACAGCAAGTACGATCCACAACCGGTCGACATCTGGTCTTTAGCAATTATCTTCGCATGCATGTCTCTTCGGCGGTTCCCGTGGAAAATGCCTCGTCTCTCAGATACATCATACAAGCTTTTCGTATCAGCTCCAAGCCCGGGAACTCCGCAGGCTGAAGCAGTCCCTAGACGATCATCAGAAGGAAGACTAAAACCTACAGAAGACACAAGCGCAGCAGTGGATGAGAGCCGCCACAGATCGGAGCCACACGCGGATCCTGTACCGACTTCTGCTCCGCAAGTGCCCAGTTCTTCGAAACCCGAGGTCATCAAAGGTCCTTGGCGACTTTTACGTCTGCTTCCGAGGGAAAGCAGGACAATTATTGGTAAAATGCTTGAGGTTGATCCCAGAAAAAGAGCGACATTAGAAGATATGATGCAGGATCCGTGGATCACAGAGACACCTGTCTGTAGGCAGGATGGCACCCGGATAATCAGGGCTCCTGGCCATGAGCACACTCTGGAGCCCGGCACAGCGACTTAGCGAAGCAATGCTTAGAAATCCGTCCCGTCCATACCATTCCTAAGCATCTGGAGTTTTCAGAGTCTGTGGCGGTACAAGCTCCGGAGTAGTATTGATTGACAGAGTAATTAATCATCTGGACACCTGACCAGGAGCCACATCCGGCTCAGTTGTCCTTGTGTGTCAGTTTTGGATAGAAAGTTCTCTGGTGCTTTGGGGACTACTTATGAAGTCATCGACCTGCTGTATCATTTATTTAAAAGGCGCTTACCTCTTTCCATCTCAAGGACGGGGTAGGACATGGGGCTTTTATATCTCTTTGTGATGTTCTAGACGACAAGTTCCAGTAACGTCGAAGCAATCAAAACCAGGATCATTTGCGTGTGGACCACGCGCTGTTATGTGTTTGGTGTGGTAGAAATCTTCTGCAAACCCTGGCGTGCTTGGACATTGGATCGCACCCAGCATCCAAATAGCATACTCACGACAACAAAGAGTGAAGGTTGCGGCCCTGTTACTACCAGCTGCTTTACGAGTCCTGCTGGAGCAGATGTAACTGTTCGGACCATCATGCCCCGAATTTAGACTTTGCTCCGTCCTCTCCAGGCTGCCTAGTATCATTCTGTGATTAAAGATGCGGCACGGCAAGCCTTGTGCTCATGGAAACCGTGAAGATGTCTTCCCTTCGATGTAGAGTGCCAGGATAAAGGTCCGGACATCGCCAACTCCCGGGAAAGAAACCCAGGAAAGAAACCCTCGAAAACTTGCCTTTGTATGAATGTACCCGTTGCCTGCAGATGGCGCGCAAGGCCCGCCAGCGCATAAGCTATGGTTCGTGGTCCTCCGACTATTCTATCGCTTTCACAACCCCCACCATGACGACCGCTGACGTTGTGCCTTTCGAGTACAGTTCTCCCCCTGGCCAATTCACCCGGTGGACATCGCTTAGGGGTCAATGGTCTGGCAGTCGACAGCGAACAATCTATTCTGTACGCAACCTTGTGCTCTTTCGGTGGGGAATCGGCGTCTAACGCTCACGCAGCTACTCTGGGGGACGAGACGGTGTCATATGCGCCTGGGACCTAAACCTCAGTCGGAAAACAGACCCCTCTCCCGAACGTAATCCGTTTGCATCACCCCGAGATCCGCCCGCTGATTCCAAGTCACGATCAACCAGCTCATCGGCTTTCCGCAGTCAGGTGCAGGCGCACACTCACTGGGTGAACGACATCATCCTTACCCAGAGTAATTCCGCCCTGGTTTCAGCATCCTCCGATATCACCGTGAAGGTATGGCGACCACATTCCCAGGATGGCCAACCGCCCCAGACTATCGGACTGCACAGCGACTATGTGAAGTGTTTAGCAACACCGGGATCACATTCCGACTGGGTGGCCTCTGGAGGTCTCGACCACAAAATACGTGTCTGGGATTTAAATGGAGGAGGAGAAAAGCTGAGCATCGACGTTGGGGAAGATGAGAGCAGTGCGAAGGGTTCTGTGTATGCCTTAAGTGTCCGGGGTTCCATCATGGCCAGTGGAGGCCCAGAAAGCATCGTCAGACTCTGGGATCCCAAGTCAGGGAAACGGATCACAAAATTCGTTGGACATACGGATAACGTGCGAGATATCCTGATTACCCAAGATGGAGACACCATCATGACGGCGTCCTCCGATCAAACCGTCAAAGTATGGTCGATGACGGCGGGGAGATGTATGTACACATTGACTATGCACAATGACAGCGTCTGGTCACTCTATTCCGACCATCTACAGTTATCTGTCTTCTACTCGAGTGACCGCTCAGGCCTGGTTGCGAAAACAGACGTACGCCGATGCGCCGACATGGATGATGGGCTTTGTGTAGCTGTTGCGCAGGAGAATGAAGGCGTCAACAAGGTGGTGGTCGGTGAAGGCTACATATGGACGGCAACTTCTCGGTCGAGCATACATCGTTGGAACGACATTGACACAGAAGCTGGAATTCAAGCAGTCGAGGCTCCTCGGCACCATCGGGGCTCAAGCACCATATCACAATCGAAAATTGCTTTGCCACCTCCGGCTGGCATGTCGTCGGCCATCTCTGACACGATGAAGAAGCAGATTCCATTAGACTGTGTCCTCCGAATTTCAAATACCGCAACATCTCCAAGGACAAGGGACACGGAGACTGCCATTGTCCACTCAGGTGCAAGTATCAGAAAGCCATCGGAGGCTGTGATTGATGCAGATTCCGGAGTCGTTGTTCCTTACCAAGATTTACCTGTAGAAACCATCGAGGGCCAGAATGGACTGATCAAACATTTAATGCTTAATGATAGAAGGAGGGTACTCACGTTAGACACTGCAGGGGAGGTCATATTATGGGATCTACTTAATGTCAGTGCCTCTCTACAATACAAGGTAAACCCTCTGATCGAGTATTAGTGTGTGCAAATACAATCTTTTGGTAAGCGACATCTCGAAGATGTGGCGCCAGAAGTCAATACAATAGAAAGCGTTGCCAATTGGTGTGCCGTGGACACGAGGACAGGCAGGCTGGCCTGCGTCCTCGAAGAAAACTACTGTTTTGACGCCGAGATGTACGCAGACGAGGTGGTGATGGACAATCCCATGGATTTCAGAGAGGACCAACGCAGTAAGCTTTCCTCTACTGTTCCCCAGATCTAAATACTTGTTCTCGCCCAAGATGGAGGGTCTCATTGAAGGAGTTTACGCTGCTACTGACGCCATTTTTCAGTAAACCTCGGGAAATGGGTTCTTCGCTATCTCTTCGATCATCTCGTTGATGAGGAAATCAAGCGTGATGAGGCATATCGGAGAGGTCTCAGAAATCATAATCACCAGCATAACGGACTACAACGGCGCAATGCGCCGCAAGCGATTCAATTACCAAACTCACAACTGCCAGGCTGGCAAATTAAAGCCACTGATGATGACTCTGGAATCACCCCTCGCGCGAATGGCATTCACTATCCGATGATGACCCCTGGTCTTTCTATAGGAGTCGCAACGCCCTCAGGGGCTACCGCACCTCATAATACTCTTATGCAAAACCATCTACCTACAACAGCCGAGGAAGGCAACGAAGCTGAGAAACGCACGTCGTACAATGGCTTGCTTACCTTAAATACTGACCGATCAAATGATTACTTCTCAACGCAAGTTAACCCACAAAGCGCTCAGGAAAGCAATGGCAAACTACCTACAACTCCGAACGAAACACGGTCAGAAGCGGCGCCACGATCACTAGTAGATCCTGGAGAAAAGTCCAAAGAAAGTACCTCGCTCTTCAGCAAGAAGTTTCGTATGAATTTCCCCAAGAAATTGGGCAGGTCTTCCACGGAAGCTAAGCCTGCGGTTGTTGACGAGGTAGCTGAAGAGTCGGACAAGTCTTCTGTAAAGGAAGATAAAATTGTGGAAAATAACTTCTACGGCATCGTCCAGAAGATTCGATACGACTATGATGAAAGACTGGAAAATAACGGAGCGCAATCCCTAAGTACGGGCATTGATCCAAGTCTGCCTAACGAGACGCCCGTTCTGAAGCTGCCGCCGTTCACTACCATCATTATACAAGAAGATCGACCAGATTCTGGAGGTGTCGCAGATCTGTATGAAGGAACCGTAAGCTCTGTTGGGGAAGACGCGGATCTAATTGAGAAATTGGCTCCGATGTGGCTCGGAGATCTACTGTTACGGGTAAAACCGCTTTCTTTAAATGGCAGTAATAAGACATGCTAAGCTACGGCAGAATCAAATACCCTTCAAAGAGACTGTCAAAGTTTCTTTCGTACTGCAACCATATCAAGATCTCCTTCCCAGCATTGCAAGTCCTGATGGGTGAGCCGGCCGAAATCTCACATATCCAATGCTGAAGGTCTAATGAGCTGGCAGTAACGCCCGCCTTAATGCCAACCGTATGCTCCGCGCGAAGAAGATTCTAGCATACGTGGCCGAGCGTATCGAGCCCCAACCGGAGCATCCCGACCCGAACGCTTTGAGACCAGAAGAATACCTGGAGCTATATTGTCAGAATCAGGTAAGCCATCTGCAAGCTCTCTAATACGTTGATCCTCGCTAAAGTAGCCCATAGATTCTTTCACCCACCATTACGCTCGCAACCCTGCGGGCGCATGTATGGAAGACGGGTGGTGATGTGATGTTGTATTATAAGTCAAATGGAAGAAGACCAAGCCTTGAACAGAGAAGATCTAGGGATCCCAGTGCGGATAGCGCCGAATCTTCTGCGGATAGTTAAACCCTTTGCTAGATGAGCTGTGTGTCAGCTTGGACAGTAAAGCTGCACAACGTTGGATTATATACATAATGTACAAATATCGAGACACGCTACACTATTGAGTACACCTCCTGTCATCAGTCTATCAGCAAGCTAGGCCACTGCATCAGTAAAAACGTCAATCATCCGAGAGTCACTCGAACCAAGGGGGCACGCTAAACCTGTCATCGCGCTCCTTCCAATGAATTATAAGCCCATTGATAGCTACCTAAGAAAATCGCCCCCCCAGCCGAAATCCACAGCACCCGGGGGCCCATCCCCGCAAAGAAAGCTCTTGGACCAGATTCCCTCAGTATCTGAGCCAACAGCGGCACCATAGCCTGTCTCTCCCTCGCCAGCATCATCCTCGTCTTGAGCACATCCAACGGCGTTGTCACCCCTGCCGCCACAGCACCGGCAATACTTCCAAAAACGCCACTCTCCACCGCGGAAATGCCTTCTTTCCCCGTATTGCTCCGCCTCCACTGCTTCATGCCCTCCCACAGTGGGAATTGTATGACCGTGAACGGCACTTCGCGCATCACCGTAACACTCCATCCTCTGTACATTTCCATCCATACGCCCCCAACGCCAATCACGCTCCGCTGCGCAAGTATATACCTCAACGCAGCTATACTGCTCGGATGCTGCACGGCCTGTGCCCTCTGCTTGACCACCTCAGTCGGCACCCTGACCGCACATGCCGCCACCTCGCCCGCACTCGCGGCAATCATGTGCTCTATCGGTTCGCTCCATGCTCCCAGGTACCCTCTGCCGACATTCGCCAGTTGCGCATCAGCTTCCCGCCCGGATTTGAGGAGGCTCTTGCAGAACTCGTAGGTTACGAAGAAGAGCGCAGCGCCGGGGGCAGAGCCGATTACAGCGGAGCCAACGCCGGCATAGATACCGCGGAAGCCGCCGGAGGCATAGAAGCCGCCGGAGGATTGTAGGCGGGTTTTTAGTGTGTCGATTGGATAGAGGGAGAGGTCGACTGTGGTGCCTGCGAGACCTCCTGCCTGGTGGAGGTGAGGATGGGTTAGTTTGAAGAGACCACGAACAAAACCGCAGATCTCGAGAGAATAATCGCAGCAGAAGAGAAACGTACGATTAGGGCACGGGTATATGGGCTTTCTAACCGAGGGTTGAAAGAAAGTGACGACATGGTATGGGTTCGGGACGGTCCTCAGGACCGATGTTTATGCAGACATCACTTTCAAAACATCGTCTTTCCAAACCAAAACACAGGCCATGACATGCGCATTCTCGGAGTAAGGTAGGCGTGTGTGTAAAGCACCCTTGCGCCCAAGCAAGTCAATGCGGATTGTGTCGATGAGGCAAGTCTGCATCCGGCGCTAGCAGGGATAAGCAGCCCTACCCGTCGAAGATTCAGCCTCACTCCTTTCTCACCCAATGCCGCCTCCGCTACCATGGAATGATGCACCTGCCGGGCAGACGCCCTCCCATCAGCCCCGCGGAATTCTACGATGCCTTTCGTTCAGTATGGTGTCCTTCCGGGAGACGTCTACGAAGACGCCAACGTCCCGCCCGCATTGGTACGTGAGAGTCGAAAACCCAATATGGATCCTAAACCTCTAGGGCTTTGATGACTGATCCTGAGCCGCAGGCCTCGCAATCAGCGGCGGTCTCGATTCGATGTCGTTGGCTATCTTGTGTCAAAATCTGAAAAAAACTGTTAAGGGAATATTACCCATCCGGCTCCATTATCGAGCCTTCATAGTCGATCATCAAGCGCGAGTCGGCAGTACCGAAGAAGCTGAGCTGGTTTCGGAAAGACTACGCTCAATGGGTACATATCCTCACTCTCGGTTTTTCTATGGGGCTTGCTAATGCAAAGGAGGGCTGGAAACGACTATCTTGACCCTGCAATGGCCGAAGGAAATCAAGCCCTTACAGTTACCAGACTTCGAGTCTCAGGCACGTCGACTGCGTTATCAAGCTCTTGGGATAGCTTGTCGTGATCATGGCATCAGAGACTTATTCCTAGCTCACCACAATGACGACCAAGCCGAGACTGTAATGATGAGACTGGCAAATGGACACAAAGGTATGGGACTCCAGGGAATACGGTCAGCGGCTGAGATTCCTGAATGTTGGGGTCTATACGGAGTCCACCAGAGCGGCATTCACGAAGAAAAGCCTGTAAAGATACAAGAGAAAAGCAGTCCTAGGAGATTTCATCAGGGAGCCCGAAAGGCAAAAATGCGAGACTCCAAGCTCCCAGTCCAGATCGAGGACGGCGGCGTCACAATTCATAGGCCTCTCCTTCTTTTCAGCAAAAGCCGTCTCGAAGCCACCTGTCTCCACCACCGCATTAGCTGGATAGAAGACTCCACCAATTCCGACTCAACGGCCACCACTCGCAACGCTATACGGCACCTTCTTCACCACCGAAACCTTCCACTCGCCCTCCGTAAGAAATCTCTGCTATCAATCGCGGATCGCATGCACCAGAGAGCTCTCGCTCGCTGGTCACGCGCGGACAACCTTTTCCGTGACTGCCAAATCCTCATATTCGACGCACGCTCCGGTGGCCTCGTGGTCCGCCTACTTGAGCGAGCGCTCCCAGTCCGGCCCATTCCCTTGGAATATCGCGAGCGCGGCATCGTCGAGACGCAATACAAAGCTAGCATGCTGTTGCGTAGACTCATTGAGATAGTCACGCCTCACGAGGTAGTGGCGCTAGACAATCTGCGCTTCAGCGTCAACGCCATCTTTCCCGAGATTGAAAACCCGAACGCGGTGGAAATGGACAAAGATTCGGGCGTGTCGAATTTTACAGTCGCCGGTGTTTCCTTCAAGCGCTTCCATTCCCCTCTTCCAGTTCCGGAAGAGACGACTCCGGTGAGGAAATCGCGGAAGAGCCTAGATCGGAAATATATCTGGCTACTGACTCGACAACCGTACACTTCTACACAGGAGCTCCCCATCATCACGGTCCCACCACTTCCGGGAACCGTCACGGAATCCCCCATCTTTGTTTCATCCAGTCCGTCCGCAACTACACCTTCGGATTCTTGGTCACCCTGGCACCTCTGGGACGGCCGCTTCTGGATCCGTGTCTCCAACTCCACTCCCTCACCCCTTTTCATCCGCCCCTTGCAAGAGCATGACCTCAAAACCTTCCGTATAGCGCTCACGTGGGCTCAAAGGCAGCGTTTCAACGAGCTGCTGAGCGTCGCTGCGCCGGGCAAGGTGAGATGGACTTTACCCGTGCTGGCGAGGGCTGATGGGATGGTGGTTGCGGTGCCCACTTTGGGGGCGGCGTTGAAGGAGGCGGTTGTTGGGGGGGAGGTCAGGTATGAGGTTAGGTATAGGAAGGTGGATTTGGGGGCGGGGAGGGAAGGGGCGACTGTGGGATAGGGGGGTCGTGTGAAGGATAAATGGAGGATATTGTGGATACGTTATGTAGGTCATGTATATTTGTGAGTGGTAACTAGTGGTAAGAATTAGTAGTGAGTGTTAAGGAGTGGTAAGGAATGGTGATGAGTGGTAGCCAGTGGTAACTACTGGTCAAAACTGGTCACAACTGGTACACAGTACCTACCAGCCCTCACCACTGCCAGCTCTATAAAAACCGCTTCGAATATCATGCAAAATACCCAAAATCTTCCGACTCCAAAATGCCCTCAAACCTCTTGAAACTCTTAGACGCCACCATGGGATTCCTCCAGTTCCTAGAACTCCTGAAACTACTCGGCGATCTCTTCGAGCACGCCCGCCGCCCCACCCTCCAAGAACTCTTGGTTTTAGTCCTGGAATTCTTGCACTTCCGAGCCGCTCTCAGACCTATCGACGAAAAGGCTCTCAGGGCTGGATGTAGCCTGTCAAACCACGATTATTGCCGCGGAAGGGCTTCCTCAAGATAAGACTTCTGGCAATACAAGGTGTACGATAATAGGCCACTACCACCTACGCCTGTGGTTGCAACTGCTGATTTGTACGTATGTCGAAAGCCCTAGCTATGTACATCCGCTTCGCTCCGAGCCCGTTCGACATCGCTTACCTCTTCCCCGAAAACTATGTAACGCCGCCGCTCAGCTGCCTTCCCCCTCGGGTGACTCAAAGCACTTTTTCCCTTCCCAAACGCCCCACGCCTCGCAAAGCAGTCATGTCGTTTATTCATCACCCCCCCCCCCCCCTATCTGATTCCCCATCCTCCTCCCCTCCTACTCCCCCCTCAACTGCACCTCAACCCCACCACCTCCCTCTTCAACCTCGAAATCTCCCTCCTCCCCCTCCCCACCTCCTCCTGCGCCTCCCTCAACTTCCCCTTCAACTCCTCCACCCCCTGCCCACCCTTGACCCCCCTCAAAATCTTCCCCAACTCGTCGTTGAACCGTTCGTACAAGGCTTCGTTCTCGGCGTTGGCGTCGCGGTACAACTCGTCCAGTTTCTTGGCCTTTTTCTCGCTGACGACGAGGGAGGAGTCGACGTCTTTTTGGAGCGCGGTGGTGCGGGTGGCGGACTCGGTGGTGTGGGTGGCGAGTTTGGCTTCGAGGGCGGTGAGACGGGCAGCGAGGGCGCGGGTGGGGTCGGCGCGGGTGGGGGAGCGGGTGGGTGAGGGTGGGGGGTGGGGAGGGTGTTGTTGTTGTTGTTGGAGACGGAGGGCGGACATTTCGTCGCCGATTTTTTTGAGTTCGGCTTGTAGGCTTGATTCGACTTCGCCGATGGCTTTTTGCTCGTTTTGGAGGCGTTCGCGCAGCTGGTTGAGGGTTAGAAGGTTAGTTCGGGCCGGGAGGGGGGGTAATGATGTTTACGAACCTTTTGCGGACTCTGCATTCGCAGTTTCTGTGGCGAGGGCGGAGTCTTCTTCGCTGGCGAGGTGGGAGGTGATGTTATTGACCTTGAATCTCCTTTCAATAATGTTGGGATGCCGGATTGCGACTCTGTTCGTTTCTTTGGACTGAGGGTGGTGATTACGACTTCGTCGGCCTTCCGATTGATTGCTCGCTCTGTCAGAGGGCTGGCCACAGGTATGGACTGTGAGCCAACTTGGCGAGATGGAGATCCAAACCGTTGAGGCGAGTAGCCTCCGACCTTTGCTCCATGGTCTTGCCGGGTTGGAGAGGGTATCCTTGGAGTTATACCAATCTGACCGTTGGGCTGTTCAGGAGGCTTGGGCTTCCGTAAATCTACTGCTGACCAGGTGGGTGTACCACCAAAGCCATACAGACCCTTCAAGTCCGAGAGAGAACTCCGCCGCTTTTTCTTCAGCACGTTGGGGGTGCCTATTGGGACGAATTCACCAATGGTACTGAGCGTAGACGGATTGGTATGGCCACTGCCAGGACGGGCTAGAGTCTCTTCTGGACCGAACGCAATAAGGGTGGTAGGCCGATCTCGCGAGCTTGGTCGGACTGGCGAAAATCCTCGGGCATCCGTGTCCGTGGATTTTGATCGAAGGAGAGATGCCTTTGACAGACTTGGGGGTTGGGATTCTCCATCGGCGGTAGTCTTCGTGGTCTTGCTCAGAGTGCGCCACACGGAGCCGACCTTGGATTCGGACTCTAATTTGCTATTCTCACGGCTCGGAGTACCAAATCCGAATTTCTTTCGCAGAGAGGAAGCATTGGAGCTTAGAGAACCAGTGTTGATCGACCGAGCCCGCTTCAGCGAGTTGGTAGTCGAATCAGACGTAGCGCCAGCCGAGTTAGCAGGAGTAGAGTCTATAAACATGTTAGTGGGTGCAGACCTATTCCACGATGTGAGATTACCATCAAAGAGCCTGTCAAAGTCGTCCACTAGACGATCAAGTAGTGTAATGTACTCGTGAGGATTGCCTTCCAAAACAAGGGCTTCGGCAAAGGTTGCCATCAAAGCGCCACGATCGCCGTCATTTCCGGACGCATCGAGGAGACTTATGCCGCTGTTAGCCACGTATCTAGACGCAAAAATGCGAGCACACATACTCGGATAACAGCTTTACTAAAGCCGTGAAGGCCCGCCTGTTCTGTGGGCTCATGTCCGCAAGAAGAGTCCTGAAATATTCCTGGAAGTCGGTGGATTTTACGGTGTCTGATCAATCAACTTGTCAGCAGTGCATGATAGTCCTACCTCTGACTAGCTCACCTGATCTTGATTGTATATCCCTCAGGGTCGGAGCTGCGAGTATCGAACCCATGCTCGCCGTCCAAGCGTTGTTCAGAAACTTCTCAAAGGCAACGAAGAGAACGTCGACAGAAACCTCTGCTGCCGCCTGAATTTTCGAAGGGTCTTCCACTGGGCTGAAGTTAGCAAATACTCCGAAACCCAATGACAGCGAGATTGACATACGTAAAATATTGTACAACTCATTCACCAGACGTTCATCTGCGCCTGCTCGGCTTCGTAACACCCTTCCAACAACGTTTCCGCTTCTTGAGCGCAAAGCGACAATGTAGGTGGTAAAAGTATCTTCCAAAGAGCGCAAAGGGTCCTTCTGCGCCGGGCTATCACCGGTTGCTACCAAAGTGACTTTGCTATCGTTTTGAACCTTATATGTATTGCCTTTGCTCGCATTTCTCGCGGGAACTGAGCTTGGCGGTGGTATGGAAGGAATAGTCTTCATGACCGGTAAGGCTGTTCGCTGTTTAGGGAGACTGTTTAGGTCTCTTGTCGAGCTTCCACCAAGAAGACTCGAGATCATCTTGACGGGCGACACGGGACGAAAGGTACGATAATGGGGTTCTTCAATTTCCACCCTGAGCGGAAGGGCCTGAAGGATTTTCTGATGACAGGAAATAAAAGCGCTTGTCAACAATGGGTTCTTGATCTGGTTTTGGAGGCGAAGTAGATCTCCCACTGCTTTGATATCAGCCATAATCAATATTGTGAACGTTTATAAACTCACGTCTCTTGGCGAAAACAGCCAAAAAGTTCTGGTCGGTAAGGTTGTCCATAGATCCTTCGTCATTAAAGCCCGTATAGTCCAATTGGTAACGCCCAGGTCCGAGCAATGTGATGCAGGCTGTTATGTCAATGTTTCGAGTATTAGGAGAAGCGGGTCTGGTATCTGTTGCCTCCTTAACGATTACACGCACTCGACCGAGAGCCCTCGTGGCGTCTTCAGTTCCCTCGCTATCGCCATCAAATATTGCCGCAAGTATACCAAGATCACCAGCAGGAGAGTCAATACTATGTAACGCCCATTTGTGGCTCTCACGTAGATTCTCAGAGAACCGTCCTTCGATTCTAGCCCGGGAAACTTCTTCGCTCCAACGTGCAGCCTTACCGTGGTATGTACCAAGAAGCAAATATGCTTTGATAAAAGGGAAGCCGTGCCCTAGGCAGGTACGCCGCGACGCAGAAGAGCTGATTTGTTCAGTGCACGTCATCCAGGCCAAGCGGCCTCCCTGAGATTCTGCGAAACGGAGGACTCGGAGATCAAAGCAGCTCGAAAAGGAGAGACCTTGTGGTTGATCTTGTTTCGCATCGCCGCTTGCAGGACCTGGGCGGTCAACTTCAGCAAGGACACCTCTAGCAGATATGGTATTCCCTTCATTTTTGCGCACCACGACCATGCAATTAGCGAACAATAGTAACATGCTCGCTTGTCCTTGACCGGCGGTGGAGGAGATGGTGTACGGAGGGCTCAGTTCGGCAACATCTACAGCTGTGATGAGGCGTCCGCGTAGTGAGAGAGTCGAAGGCCAACCCGAGATCAGTTTGCTCAAGCGACTTGTGATTTTTGAGTTATCTGCCGTGCTCTCGTGATCGAGCGAGCAGATGTCTGCTATCATGTCTCGGGCTTTGAGGAGGTTAGCCACAGCTGGATGTGTGGCAGGCAAGAGGTTGGCCATGTTATCTATGAAAAGACTGTAACGTGGCAGACGTTGCACAGGTTCAATAAGCATGGATCGAAGACGTTGCTCTCCAATCTCATGTATTTGTCGAGAGAACCTTGAAGCACCGTCTCTGAGGAACTCGTGGAGAATCCTAGAGAACTCAGAGCTCGATCGCATGTAGTCCTGGTATGGCCCTGTAAACTTCGGAAGCCATTCGACCAGAACCTTCGCAAACACTGTTGCACCAATAGAGTCTGGCTTCCGACTCTCCCCAGCTGTGTATTCGCGCAAGACTCCCACATCCGTACTGGTTTGAATGTCCCGTATTGCCTCATTCTCGGTTTCGTCCAGTGATGTGCGAATAGCCGCGAGAAAAGCAGTATTGATGTCAAGTATCTGTGTCAAAGAACTGGGAAACAGGCGGTTCATAGCCCTCTCGCTCGTACTTATAGTGGTATACACCTTTTTTTCCATCTTTGGGCGGAATGCCACTGCGACACTGTTGACCAGATCATACAATTTACCCACGTAGCGTTCCTCCGTATCAAGTAGCTCGCACATCTCACGACGTAGAGACTCTTTCTGGCCCTTGAGGAGAGATTTGTTTCTGCTGAGTGACGTTGGCCTCGAAGGCGCCCTCCGTATCTTCGAGGTTGGTAAGAAAGTAGGAGATCCAAATAACTTGACCAGAGGCGCATAAGCACCGAAACGCCTCAGGGACGAGTGATCGTCGTCATACAAAAGCTGATTCTCCGATCCGGTGTGGGGAGGATCCCGAATTGTTGAGTTCGGAGGAAGCACGACATCTAGGTCAACCCATGAGGTTGAGGTGTCTGACAGCGCAGTGGTGATACTGGCGATGACCTCGGCGCAATTCTCGACCTTGACCATCCTAGAGGCCAAATCTCCCGCATGCATCTCATCGCACATTGCTGGCGCGCCATCGGACCGTTCGAAGCCAGCCAGTTCCACCAATGAGCTCTTTACCACCTTTGGCAACTCCGCAAAGTATTTGAGCAGACTGACTGCCAGGCCCCGACATACTTCATCTCCTTGCTTCTCACTTGGAAGGTGATTAACCGCAGCGTAGAGCGGTGAGTTCGGTGATATCGTCAGGCGCGGATATGATTGGAACCCAGCGAGGGTGTATATGTGGGCTTGGATACGTGAGCTATTGAGCGTTGAGTTCGTAGTGGTGGATGGGCCATGAAAGATCAAGACCGGCAGATTTCCCAGTAGCTTGTCAGTCGTGTAATAGAGAGTTAGGATATCCGGTGACAGCGCTGGGGGCGCTGTAGATATCACGACCATTGTTGCGTCACATTGAGGGTTTCAATTGAGGATGGGACAGGATCTTGATGATCAGAAGACTGGGCGTGTTCATATCTTGACCACAACGTAGCTGCAATCGACAGGGGGATGCTGATGCTGATGCGCAGGATGTGTTGTGTGGCTTGATTGCACGATCAAGGACGCGTCTTCAATGACAACAACTCTTGAGGTGCTCCTTCAGATGAATGAAAACGCCGCGGATTTTCAATGGCAATGAGCAGGCCACTGGGTCTCTTCGCAGGCCCCAACAGCGGCCATATTGCTTCCAAAGCTTCTACTGCCACTCGTCATTGCGTGAAACCAAAATAGCATACTTCTAGAAGTCTGAGCTTCTTTCTCCAAGAAACGCGTCTCAGACTCGCGCTAGTTTCACCTTCAGATATTCGCTAAACGCGTTCCTGCAGCAACCAACGTCATTTCTTAACACTAAGTACCTCGATATCCTTGCTAACGTATTGAATCTCAACATCTCTCAGCGACATACACACCTACATACTCACAACTGACAACAACCTCCCCCTTCCAACTCTCCTCAATCTCCTCCACCAGCACCAACCATGCCACCCACCCGCCGCAAAACCTCCAACCCCACCACCCGCGCCCAACAAACCCTCTCCTTCAACTCCCGCTCCGCCAAAGTAACCAAACCCTCCATCCCCGCCTCCTCCAAGAAACTCGACAAACCCCAAACTGCTCAGCTCCTGACAAAAGCTACCGAGACCGAAGATGCTGCTCCATCACCAGCGCTATCGGAGGAGGTGGACGCGCAGATAGAAGAGGAGCCCACAACAGCGGAATCGGCAATCAGGCAGCAAGCGAAGGAGGTAAAAGAGGTCAAGAAAAGTGGCGAGGAAGAGAGGGCGGCGAAGGTGTCGGAGGCGCAGATAAAGCGGTATTGGAAGGGCAAGGAGGAGGAGAGGAAGGCGCCTCGAGGTAGGTTTTGCAGCCATGAGTTCGACTGCGCTTCCACAGGGATCGCGGGGCTTGAGTAGGATCTGGTTATTGAGCAATGGGGTTACTAATCAGTGCACGGGGGGGGAGACAGTCCATCAACAAGCCCTCTCCCTGAACGAGAAAATCCTCCGCCACTTCGACTTATCAAGCCAATACGGCGTAAGCTCCCCCTTCCCTCCACCCACCACCAACACCTCCCTCACCAAACAACCCAACCACTAACCCGACCCCAGCCCTGCATCGGCATCGCGCGAATGAAGCGATGGAAGCGCGCGCATAACCTAGGTTTACAACCGCCGATCGAAGTGCTAGCGGTACTACTGAAAGAAGAGGACAAGAACAATATTCGCGCTGAGAGGGCGCATGTGGATGAGTTGATGAGTTCGCGGTTTATTATCAACTAGCGACGATAGAGCAGAATATCTTGCGCGCTTTGACAGGGCTGGTTTGTGTATATGGTAGGGGGTTCGGATTGGTGCGTGGGTGGTTAGAGGAGGCGTTTAGGGCTAAGGTAGCGAAATTGGCTCTTTTGTTCAATGTGGTATCAGACAACTTGTATAGATGATCACATGTTTCTGAAGTGTCAGTGCCTAATTACGCGACTCATGACAGTAGAGGGTCCCGCCGCCGTCAATTCGCCGTCGTCAATTCGCCGTCGTCAATTCGCCGTCGTCAATTCGCCGTCGTCAATTCGCCGTCGTCAATTCGCCGTCGTCAATTCGCCGTGGTACGACGCTCACCGCCAGGCCAATCCTCGGAATCCGACCGCCCTATCCCATCTCCTTTGCTCCGCCAACCTTTCACTTCTCCATCGGCGCAATCCTATCCCATCCTCCCACAGGAACCCAACCATCACACACCACCACAAGCCAGACAAACAAAACCAATCCACCACCGACTCCAAAAGAACATATTACCACCGCCAGTAACGTGATCCCCAAAAGCCCCCGATCAACCTACCAACACACCCCTCTCCACAGCAATCCTATCTAAAGCCCCCCCAGGGCTCCGCCCGATAGGCCCTGCAATATCCCACCCCCTGCCCCCACTGCCGACTTTCCGTCAAAGGACGCTCATGCGGTACGACCACCTCGCCGGCAAAGCCGGTTGGTTGTCCTCCCCGCGCATCAAGACCTGCATTCTCAAATAACAATCCGAAAATGTCCATGCATTATCTTCGGCTGCATGCATAGAAGGAACCTCGCATCTATCCGACGGGAGCTATCGTACGTACAGCTCTCGGACAACTCTCTAGGTACGTAGTACTGTGCATGATACAGGAGAATATCTGCAACGAATATCACTGCATGCCTCATGCAAGTCGCGAATCGATATTGAACCGCTTTCCTGTACTGATGGATACAGGTTTTTCTAGACACTCGGCTCGCGCGCAGAACGCAAAGACTACTTGCTTGCTTGCAGACCCACAGCTACTGACCGGAATCCATAATGACGATCTGAACTACCCTAAGGCATCATAGCAATGCAGATAAGCTGCACCATCTATCCAGACACCATAAGCTACGTCTGCAAAAACTCCCCACCGCAGGTCCGCAGCAAAAACACGGCACCATCGACCCCAGCACGTTCCCCCCTTACAAGCTAACCTCCACTCTGCCCTCATTACCCGGCGCGCCTTGCGCAAGCGTGGGGAGGAGGTAAGTGATGTCATCCCACGGATGTCTGTACAGACCCGTCCGCAACCTCTTCTGATCCAGGTAATGCGCAATGAGACCGATACTCCGACCGAGCACGAAGAGACCGTTGAGGACACCCATGCTGAGGTAGTCCTCGGCCTCCTCGGGGCTGAAGGCGCCGCAGTTGCGGAGGAGGTCGACAAAGCAGACGGCGACGCAGCCGTCGACGTTGAGGATGAGGTTGTCCTTTTTAGACGTCGTCACCGTCTCGACGGCGATGGCGTAGTCGAGCATTTTGCAGCTGGGGAAGCGCTTCTTGACGAACTCTTTGACGAGCTCGACGCGGAGGTCGGGGTTGGCACGTGACTTGACCTTGTGGCCGATGCCGGGGACTTGGAAGGATCAGCAGGATTCATAGTTTGAGGAGTAATATGACGTACTCAGCTTGTTCTCTTTGCGCATAATGTCCACGAAATCACGGGGGCTGAGGCCCTTGTCGAAAGCCTTGGTGAACTCCTCGGCAGCTCCATCAAGAGCACCGCCGAACCTCGAACCAATGGTGAGGAGACCAGATACCAAGGCGCTAATAAGGTCCTTGCCTGCTCTGGTGGTAATGATGGTGTTCATGGCACCGGATACAGCGGGACCGTGATCGGCGGTGAGCATAAGCACCATCTCCAAGAATCGGCTGGCATAATCCGGAAGTCGGCGACGGAACCACAGAAGCGACATGACACCACCGATGCCGATTTCCTCTTTGAAGACATCAGAGATAGGCATGCCGGCGTACAGGAGCTCTTGGCCACGGTCGTCGGAAATAGTAGAAATGAAAGCAGCTGGTTTACGGATGAGACCGAGTTCTTGAGCCCAGGAGTAATCGATGGGGATCTTCGGTGGGACTGGTTCCGGTTGGGGCTTGATGGTCCCTTCCTTGACCATCTTCTGGTAGACCTCGCTGAGAAGCTTCGGCATCTCTTCGAATGTATCCGGAACGTAGATACCAGCTTCCCTCATTGTCTTGTTCTTCATTGCAGCAGTTTCGAGCTGAGAGTTCGCGAATGAACCAGCGTGGCCGAATTGAACCTCGGTCTTGAACATGCTGGCGCAGGTACCGATGGCCCAAGCAACCACAGGCTTCGTGATCGTACCGTTCTTGACAGCTTCAACTACCCGGTACTCCTCGACACCACCAACCTCACCAAGTAGAAGAAGTAGCTTGCACTCAGGGTCGGCTTGGTATCGCAGCATGTGGTCAATGAATGTAGTTCCGGGGTATCGATCGCCTCCGATTGCGACACCTTCGTAGACACCATCGGTGGTCTCGGAAATGATGTTATTCAACTCATTCGACATACCACCTGATTTCGAAACGTAGCCCACTGAACCCTTGCGGTAGAGCTTGGACGCTACGATATTGTCCATCATACCACCAGTGTTACCAATCTTGAACGCACCGGGCTTGATACCTCCGACAGTAGCGGGACCAATGATTGTGATGCCCTTCTTCTTCGCAACGTGGAGAATCTCGCGCGCACGTCGCTCCGGAACACCCTCGGCGATAATGGCAATTGACTTGATCTGAGGGAACTCCATCAGCTCCATCGTTGAGCTGTAGACACTGCGCGACGATGCGAAGTTGACGATTGTATCCACGTCATCGTGCTTTGCCATTGCCTTTGGCACATCCTGGTACACTGGCAGTAGAGTCTCGCTAGTTCCCCAGTACCTGTTTGAAGCAATTGTTAGATGAGCCCGCTGGGACAAGTAGAACGCATTCAAGTCCGGAGACTCACATCTTACTAACGAATTGGCCACCGAAGGTGTAGATAATGCCCGCGACTGATGGAGTTGATCGCTTGCAGATGAAGTCGAAGTCGAGCATGCCTTGCACGGCTCGGGGTTGTAGACCGCTGAAGCACAGAGTCAGTCTTCGTCCCACCATAAATCCCAGGGTTGGAGTTCCTCACTATACAAAGCATCGTGTCTTGTTGTGGAAGAGCATGTGTTCACCGCGAGGGCTCAGTGGGCGACTGGGAGCAGCGAAACGACGGATGTTGTCGTTCGCAGAGGGGCCGCCGCTTGAGCTGGAGCCATTGGTCTCCTTGGGAACTGAAGCCGTCGAGACTGGCGTGCCATTGGTGAGAGGAGCAGCGGAAGGCATGACTGTAAGAGGCCGACGGTGATGAGAACCTGGTTTTGAGAGTAGTGTCAGTCCTTCGCTCTTCCAGCTTCTCTTCACACCCGATTGCGCATCATTTGCAAGGTTGCAAGAGATGGGATGTTTCAATGTGACCGGGTTCTCGCGGTTCACGGAGCTGTTCCAAGCTTACCGGACAAGTATTACGAGACCCTTTGTGTGACGCAAAGGAAACCTGAGCGTTTCCCTTTCAACAGGAGAATTGGAAATGATGGACAGGTAAAGAGGTGAGTTTGACAGCGGCAGACTTGGTTGTGGGTGACCTTCGGTTCAATGTTGTTGAAGCGGAGGGCGGTGCGCTGAAGAAACTGATGTTGAGCTTCGCTGTTCCCTCCGAGCTTTCGGTGAGATTGGGCCCCTGCCAGATTTTTGGTGCGAGGGAGCTGGTTCCGTAGTGCCAAAGTGCCAACGGTTGAGCGTCGGTGCTCGGTAATAATAGTAGCCACTCTCGCCAACTAAGCGGAAAGACTGTTCGAATGGGCGGGAAAGGCTACTGTATGATCATCAATATTGATGCCAGGTATCCGCAGCTATTACCTTAGTCGACGGTACTCGGATGTACCTGAAGACCTCTGCCAGCCGGTGCAAAGTGTAAAGAGCTTAGACAGGTATAAAAATGGAGCAGAAACGGAGTGCAAAGGATTCCAGATCGGTGGCCGATTTGCGTGCCAGTAAGCCCTTTGCGCTGTGGCAGTCTGCACTCCTTGCACTGCATGCTGTGTGCATCCTCGTCGGTGTCCGTATTAGCACCCTCACAGAGGCGCTAGCAGGGTGTCGGCAGGGGTGTCGGCAGGGGTGTTACGGTTAGAGGCTCGCGTATTCAGCCCGTTGAACCCAACCCGAGCTTACTCCGTGCCTAGTGCGAATCAGCACCGACAGCTCCCAAAGCATCGTCGAAAATCATTCCGCCGGATTATTTCGTGTCCAACCCCCAACCCAGCCATCATTGCACTGTTGACTGTTGACACTGGACACTGGACACTGGACACTGGACACTTGACCACTCAATCAGCCTCTGTTCGCGAAGAAAGGCACAGGGAAGATTCTGTGCACCAACAATTCTCTCTGCGCCTTCTGCTTGTGAAGACTGCATCGGCCGTCTCAAGCTCTCCGAGCCTCCAATCCACCAGCTCCGTGACCAGCCGCAACACTGTAAGCATCGTCGGATTTTTTCTTGATAAATGCGTAGCGACGAATTGACAACTGACATTATCGCAGTAATCTTAGCTTCTCCACCTCTTCGTCCCATTTCAAAATGTCCGCCAAATCAATCCTCGAAGCCGATGGAAAGGCCATCCTGAACTACCACCTCACAAGAGCGCCGGTTATCAAGCCAACTCCTCTTCCCCCCGCTGCTACCCACAATCCTCCCACGAAGCTTGCGTCGCTCTATTTTCCCGAAGATGCCTCGGTCCAATCCGTCCTCGACCAAGCCGAAACCACATACCCGTGGCTACTGGTCGAAGGCTCGAAGTTCGTAGCAAAACCAGATCAATTGATCAAGCGCCGGGGCAAGAGCGGACTTTTGGCTTTGAACAAGACATGGCCCGAAGCTCGAGCGTGGATCGAGGCACGAGCCGGAAAGGAACAACAAGTCGAGACCGTCAAAGGGTACCTGAGGCAATTCTTGGTCGAGCCGTTCATCCCACATCCTGATGGGACCGAGTACTACATCAACATTAACTCTGTACGAGAGGTACGTTAGTTGTCTCCGTTTCTCACGTGTTGCCCTGTCCATTGCACCAAAATTGATTACCAAGGCCGATTTGGCCTTGGATCCGGGATTGCAATTCTCCAGGAAGTCTGCGATTCTGCGCCGAGCATTTTGCATGTTTTCTTCAAGATGTGGATGATGAGAAAAGACCAGGTCTGCCTGGGCTTCTCTCGACCCCGGTACAGCCCCTCGGCTCGCGTCATCAATCGGGCCAATGGATGCTAAACCCCGAGTCCTTACCCGCATGTGATCACGGGCTTTCCTCTTGTTTTTATCTGCGCAGACTCGTGTTTTAATTTGATAGCGCTGCCATACTCGCTACCAAGTTGTGGAAAGGGAGACTAGCGCTCCCGCGCGTGGCTTTTCCATGTGGGCTCGTCTGCTTCAGCCGCACCGCTCGCTCATGTTATTCTTCAAAGGCTCCAGTTCCTTGAGAGTTTACTGACAAGCTACGTGATAGGGCGACTGGATTCTTTTCACACATGAGGGCGGTGTCGACGTCGGTGATGTGGATGAAAAGGCTGAGAAGCTACTGATCCCCGTCGATCTATCGCAATTTCCCTCAAACGAGGAAATTGCGGCTACCTTACTGAAGAAAGTACCAAAGGGTGTCCACAACGTCCTCGTCGACTTCATCTCCCGACTCTACGCCGTCTACGTCGACTGTCAATTCACCTATCTCGAGATCAATCCTCTAGTCGTCATCCCTAATGAAGACGCCACCTCCGCCGAAGTCTACTTTCTCGATCTTGCCGCCAAGCTTGACCAGACTGCCGAATTCGAATGTGGTGTCAAATGGGCCGTTGCCCGAAGCGATAAAGCTCTAGGCATCCCAGGTGCTAAGGAGACCAGCAAAGTCAGTGTCGATGCAGGTCCACCCATGGAGTTCCCTGCCCCCTTTGGCCGTGAGATGAGCAAGGAAGAAGCCTACATCGCCGAGCTGGACGCCAAGACTGGTGCCTCGCTCAAGCTTACTGTCTTGAACTCGAAGGGCCGTGTATGGACACTGGTCGCTGGTGGTGGTGCTTCCGTGGTCTATGCCGACGCCATCGCTTCCGCCGGCTTCTCCAACGAACTCGCCAACTACGGAGAGTACTCTGGTGCGCCCACGGAAACACAGACTTTCCACTACGCTCGTACCGTTCTCGACCTAATGCTCCGCGCCCCTATCCACCCGGAAGGCAAGGTCCTCTTTATTGGTGGCGGTATTGCCAACTTCACCAACGTAAGCTCTTCTAATCCCTACATATATGAGGCTCGTTACTGACTTCCGCAACAGGTCGCCTCAACTTTCAAGGGTGTCATCCGCGCCATTCGAGAAGTCGCCCCGGTTCTCATCGAACACAACGTCCAGATTTGGGTCCGTCGCGCTGGGCCTAACTACCAAGAAGGTCTCAAGAACATTAAAGCCGTCGGCAACGAGCTCAAACTCAACATGCACGTGTATGGGCCCGAGATGCACGTTAGCGGCATCGTGCCCTTGGCTCTCGCGCCCGGGAAGACAGATCTTGGAGATGTCAAGGAGTTCGGTGGTTGATCATCTGCGCCGTAGTCGCAGGGTAGAATGAGATTTCGTTGCTTGGGGATTGCGTGTGCGCGCTTCTGTGATGGAGCGTGGATTTTGATTCGGAAAGGAAAGACTCGAGGTGCATGTGGTGGTGCAACCATGCCAGCTCACGCGATGTAGAATAGAAGCTGCGTGGGGAATTGCCACCTGCGAGATACAAGCAAGCATCTAAACCCTTTTGATCATCTGATATTTTCGAGCTCAACAGTAATTTCACAACTGCCTGGATGGCTGTGATGATTTGTCAGTGTGAGCTCTACAGTGACTCTTTGCTTCTGGGCCGCTACGTGAACATATGGGGGCCGTCATGGATTTGCTTGAACAAAAGGGACTGGTTGTCGCAGTCGTGAAGGAGAGGCTGGAATCCTTCATATCTGTTTGTGCCCGGTAGTGAATTTCCATGTTAGCTTACTTGCCGTCCTTTCTGGTGAATGCACGTGCACCAAACCCTTGCACGTGCACTAAGCCCTGACGCTAGTACTGTTCCAGCCTTTCCACATCTACTGCTTGCCCCCTTAGTCCTTCATCCAAGCCCCTCAACAGTAGTATCACAGCCAATATCAGCTCCGCTCACCGTTCTCGTTGCGTGATTTGACATGCTTATGTCGCAGCACGCAATCTACGGCTAATGAAGAGTGATGTAGATGTCACCTTCTCTGTGATAGCCAGCTTCTTCCTCTATATTTGGACGATGTAGAACCCTAGATCACCCGTCACCTGTGCGTTCTTTGAGCACCTGATGCTCGTAGCTGCCGCATGCAAGACAAGTGGAGTAAGACCACGGTGAATGTCAGAAAGGGTATATGTAGGCTGTCAGTCAAGGTCAAGTGAAGCGCGCGCTGTTGCTATGAGGACGGTGAATGGGATGTTGGACAAGGAGGATCTGGATGTTATTGTGAAGGGAAGGGTGAGGTGAAGTGTTCTCAAAGAAGCAGAAGAAGGGCCGGTGACGCTGGTGAAGGAGAATCAGGAGTGCGGGTGGGATGACTTGCGTACGTGGGAGAAGGTGGAGGGCGGCTGCGTCAATGGTGAATGTGACTGCGGACAGGGTCTGGATGTTATTGTGAAGGAAGGGCGTTGTTGAGGTGAAGCAAAGGCGATGTGAAGCGTTCAGAAAGGAGGAGAAGAAGACGTCATGCATGGAGCTGACGATGGGAACCAGGAGTCCGCTGCCGTCGGCGGTGAACTTTGGCATGGGGGTGATTTCGATGCATATAGCAAATGAAAGCGTATAACGAGTGTGAGTAGTGCGGAGACGCTTGTAAGCAGTTTGAAGACGCTTGTAAGTAGTGTAGAACCTGGCAGATCAAATGTTAGTATGCCCAATATATGCTCATGTGTTTGTAAAATGTGCTGGAAAACTAAGGGGCTCTCCAAACCTGCCGCACAAGCATACAGCTTGTGCCATCCCGTTTCCCATCATAATCCCCCATGCACAGAAGTCGTAATAGCGTTCACTCCGAAATCCTGCGGCCCCCACTCCTTCACAGTCCCCTCCGTCGCCCCTACCTGTGCCGCCGTCGCCGCTTCATGCCTTGCTTCACGTCTTGCTTAGGACTCGGCGGGGCCGATGAAGCATCCGTTGCGGACGTGTCCGGAACGTTCTATGAGGTGAATAGCGGCCAGGCCTTTTCATCCGCAGTTATATAAACCGCTGTTTCGCTGCCTTGGATGCAAGAAAATCATCATCAGTTGAAAGCCTCGAGCTTCTTCCTCGTTGGAGATGCGCCATCCATTCTTTCATACATACCACATCCTAGGCCTAGGACCTACACTGAAGACCCTGCTCTCGATGACAGTCTGCAAAGGACATCATAGTCAGCAAGGCCACTTTGAACCATGGAGCTTCTTCCTCCTCGAATATACGCCATCCATTGCTTCATACAGCCCATGTCCCAGACTGAGGACGTACACTAAGGATCATGCTCTTGATGCCAGTCAGCCAAGATGCTTCGACAGAGCACAGTCACCTTGACTGGGGGAGCTCAGCTCAGTGCCACCCTTGAGATACTGGATTCATGATCTCTATACACCACACCTTTCCTTCTTCACCCACACTGAGCGTTGTGCTCACGGAAGAGGGCAACAGCAAGAGCATACTGGACAAAGGAAGAACAGTCACCTTGACTGAGGGTCTTCCGTTCCTTGCCTATACCACATTGTATGGCTCCGGTATACAGCACCTCCTGGAGCCCAGCTTTCAGTGAGCTGGAAAGACATGGATGGAAAGAGAGCAGACAGGCGGAGGAGGTAGGAAGTAAGAGTACAGACATGTTGCCAATCCCAGCATTGGTAAGTAGCTTCCTCTTATCGGCTATCTTAGCAGACATAGCACTGACACAACTTTAGCGCTACCTCCAGCATGCGGTCCCACGACTTGGCAAGGAGAGACTGGTCGCCAATGCGAATTGTGCCATCGAAGGAGGAGGCCCAAGTGTGGGCAGTGCGGTGTGGGGGGAGTACATAGGCATGTTGCCAGTCCCAGCACCTATATGTAACTTCCTCCTGTGGATAGTATTAGCAGACATAACACTAACTCAACTCCAGTGGTGCGTCGGGCATGCGTGCGGATTACAAGTGGAGGAGAGAATGGTGGCCCATGCAAATTTGTGCATCGGAGGCAAGAGGCCCAAGTGTGGGCATAGCAGGTGTGGATGGGAGGAAGGATACAGGCACATTGTGGATCGAGGTATCTGGTATGTGGCTTCCTCTTGTCGACTGCTTTATCAAACGTGATGCTAACTCCACTTTAGCGGCTGCGTCCAGTTTGTCCGGACAGGGACCTAGTCTGTAGGCCAATGGTGGCCGATGCAGATATGTGTGTTGAAGGCAGAAGCCCAGAGGTGGGCATCACGGGTGGAAGAGCACCGGAGCTTAATCGATATTCGGCCTAGGTATGTCCCCTTGTATTGCGAAGGCAGAAGTTATGCTAACCTGTCAGTGATGCGGAAGGCATCCAAACACAACGCGGAGGATACTCAGGAAGCGATCAACAGCTTTTCTGATCTGGCCCGTACCAACTGGATCATGCCGCAGCTTCCTCGGGAGAGCTTGCCAGGAAGACTGCGATTAATCGACAAAACCTCGGCCGGGCGCGGTCTCGTGGATGGATTCATTCGGCGCCGAAGGCAGACAAGAGCTGGGATCGATGTGCATTGGTACATGCCGTCTGCATAGGCGATGGAGGAAACAACTGGAACATGGATCCCTTGCTGTGAACGGCAGCAATCCAGTTGGTGCGGCCAGCCGCCACTCTGCAGGCCAGACTGGCGGCGAAGCTTGCTTTGAGTGACGTCGTGGATCCTCTGGTCAACTTCCTGGTCTTTGAGAAGAGCGATAACACCCACTGTTGGCCAATCGGAGTTCCGCAGCAGCGGAGCCGCGCTTCGTGCTTCTCCCCAGCTGCGACACACCAGGGGGAACCTCTACCCAGGGGCACGAGGTGTACTGCTGAGATGCCAGGAGGGCCACAAAGAGCAAGAAAAGAAGAGTTCAAGAACATATTGAACTAGCTCCAGGGACCTGCCTCGACGTAGGATAAGCAGACGATGTGTGTGCGAACCATAAGCACAGGAACATTAACAGCAGAAACATCGGTCTTACACCAAGCATACAACGATCATATGCAAGTCTCAACTTCGCAGCACACCTCAGACCTGGCCAAGCAGGTCCCGCAACTCTTCGACAGGCTTCGAAAGCAACGAAGACGAGGTCGAAGAATCGGCTGCGTGCTTCTTACCCACTAGCAGCTGCCGCACACCGAAAGAATTGTTGACCAACGAACATGAGGTCTATTACTTGTACCCCAAGAATAGCATGTTCATGAAAAAGAAGAGAGGACAGAACGTGGTCGAGAACATCCAGCCACCATCCTCGACATAGGATAAGAGGACGAAATATATACAGATGGGTAAAAGAAGAAACATCAACTTCGGAAATGACATCCTTTCGCCGAGCATACAACCTCCGCATGCAAGCATCTTGACTTCGAAGTATACGAACGACAGGGACACAGAGACTAGTTGAACTAGAGTTCAAGAGTTTCGACAACAGCGCGATCTTTTCCAACGGCACGCAGATACCTGCCACTTGGCCCAAAAGGAGGTCGATGAACACTTACACCATCTGCGACCTCAGAATCCGCAAAGATGGATCAAAACCAATCGGCTAAAAGAGCGACGGGGAAGAAGTCAAAGGCTTGCTGGCACAGCAGCCTTACTTATCCGCATTGGACATTCGACCACGGCGCAAGGAAGACCTGAAGCAAGCTTCAACGTCTACGCAGGTCAGCATGCTGCACTGGAGGACGAAGAAACCTTTCGGAATCCGACGGAATCCGCAGAAAAAAGGGGTGAAGAAGGGCGAAGACTGGACTAGCAGGAAGGTGGTTCGGAAAAGGAAATTCAAGAGGTGGTTTGAAGAGATGGTTGAGCGGAAGTTCTTTGACTTTGTGTCTTATCCTTGGTGTACTTCCACCGATCCATTTCACAAGCGGTGGCAGCGGAATCTGCAGAAGCCGGGCAGCGAGAAGAGTAAAGTCAGGAGTTTAAGGTTGTCACTAGGGTGACTCAAAGAGATGCTTGGAGGACTATCCCTCGATCTCGTGTCTTTCTCTGCATACTGACAGTGATCCTTCCCAAAAGCCCGGGGGGGGTGGGCTCCGCACGGGAGCGCATCTGCGGTTAAGATGACAAGCAACTCGCCGCCTTTCCACCTCAAACGCATTGCTGTTTTCGGAATTGAATAATTATAGCATAAAACACTCGTTTCTTTTCAAAGATTGCCTCATATAGATCAGTGTATGCTTGTTCATGATAGATAGTCAAGATAATGTACTAGTAATCTGCCCCTCTGCTCAGGCTGAGGATGCTTTTCTAAGCTCTGACCGCCTTCCGCCGCGCTAAATCTCAGTGCCGGCAAAATATCTACCGCCAACGTGAAAACAGTCATCCAAATTGCCCATGTAGTTCACGCCGTACCGCACCCTTCGAGGGTACCAAACTCCAAGAATGGCAGACCTAGACGAAGACGGCCCCGTCCCCGCTGGCACCCCCGCCGCCGACGCCGACCTCACCGAAGAAACGCAAGACTTCCGCTTCCTAACCAACCTCTCCCAGTGAGCCCCTCCATCCCCCCTCCAAATCCCCTCCCCGGCTCCCCGGCTAACCCCACCCCCCCAGAACAACGCTCCAGCCCTCCCTCCCCCGCCGCGGCGAAAAAGATTTCGAACCCCACGGCACCACCTCCCAAGCCTCCACCCTCTCCGCCTCCCGCACCGCCATGCACACCGCACTCTCCCACCCGCGCATCCGCCCTCCGAAAACAAACATCATCGGCACCTTCGACGCCGCAACGGGGGAAACGACGGTCGAGAGTCAAAAAGGCCAGCATTTCCGCACGATGGGACGGGCGGATGCGGAGGGGAAGGTCAGATTGTTGCCGGAGGAGACGCTGTATTTGCTCGAGCGGGGGAATCTGGATGTGCGATGCGGGGCGGGTGCGGAGGCGCCGGTGTTGAGTTTGCAAGCGGCGTATGCGCAGTTGGTGGGGAGGGAGGGGGTGGGGTTAGAGAGGTATACGGTGTATGCCGGGTTGAAAAGGAGTGGGTATGTGGTGCAGCGGGGGCCGGGTTGGGATGAGGAGGAAGTGGATGGGGATGTGGTAGAGGCTAGGGGGTTGGAGGCGGGGGAAAGGGAGGGTGTGGGTGCGTGGATGTATAGATTGTTGTTTGAGAGGAAGCCGCGAGCGCCGCCACCGTTGGGTCCGTTGGTGGGGCCGGGGCTTTATCGCAGTTATAGTGCGCTTTCGGGAGGTTTCGAGGCAAGACGCTTCCATATGCTAATGGACTCTAGATGACATTTACCGACTCCTCTCCATCATACCATATCACGACCCGACCCTACCAACAGCGCGGGAAACGCAAAATACAGCCGACAAGCTCGAACCGGTAGGCTGGGACAGCGATACTGTCGAACCACCTCGACCGCCTCGACTTCGACCTTGCTTCTACGTGTGGAAGCCTCGGCCCGATTTCAAAAAGTCCTCTCCCGGTCCACCAGACTTTCGAATTGCCGTCCTTAACGGTCGAGAAACAGAGGTTCCTGTCCTCGAGCAACTGGATGGATTGCTGCAGAGCGTGCCTTATGATCCACCGCCGAAAAGTATGGAGAAACAAACATATCAGAAACTAAAGCACGGATACCGAAACGTTATCCTGGCCGTTGTGGATCAAGGAGTGGTGAGCTACATCAGGCTTGCAGATGCAGGGTTCGGCAGGGAGAGACTATACGAAAGGCAGTCCAGAGGTGGCGGAAAGAGAGGAGGAGCAAGGGGTGGGAGAGGGAGGGGGAGGGGGAGATAGTCTGGAAAATGGATGTCTCCGCTTAGAATAAAGTCGGCGCCTCTGTGGAGCGATGAGAAGGCGGACTGAATAGGAGGGAATTGTGGATTTACCATCAACTATAGACGTTGTGCCCATGGTGAAAAGGGGCGGAACGTATATGCTCGTGATGGAGAGTGATTTCAATGGTACTCGACCTGGATCGGTCCGAAAATTCGCTTCATATACTCAAAACTGAATGTCTCTTGCGTTGTAGATACTGCATCGCACTTTGTGCGCCAACGCATGGTAGTACACATTTTTCCAGATGATGCCGCTTTGTCTGCCTCCTTGACGCCTTAGGGATATCTAACGCCATCCTTCATGCAATCGTGACTTGTCTGTATGCTAAGTTCATACTACATAACCAATCAGCTCTCGTTCTATCCCTGTTGAATCTCCTGCCGAAAGACACTGACCATTCAAGTAATCCGCCGCCATGAGTAACTCCAAGCACAACTCCGGCGGAATATCCATATCTGGCACATCCTTTGCGTTCTTGTACTTCTCGTTGTAGTAGAGGTATTCGCAGACTTTCTCAAGGACTATGCCACTGCGCGAACGTTAGTCCTTGAAAGTTGACTCATTTCAGCACGCGGCGGTTTACTTGATATTATTGAAGACACAGCGGCCGCTAATTGCTTCGGCGAAGTTGCCTGCAACGATGTCAACTTCTGGTGATCTCTATAGCGCTAGTAATCCTGCCGTAAAAGCGGAGGAGCCTAGAAGGTAGGGGAGGGGGTTTTGGCGTACTGGTAGGATCCAACATCCTCTTGATGGTGCCGGCGACATAAGCGCTCGATCTACGAACGATGAACTCAAAGCCATCATTCGAGACGAGTGTTACGTATTCGGAGGCTGAAGAGGACATTGATGCATTGGTTTCTCTTGTCGGAGAATAGAAGTTGTCACTCTACTAGACTGGGGGTGGTGTAAGCGAGAAAGTGACGCGCTTTCATTTGACGCGAAGGGCTAACCCCAATGGGGTAAAATGTCTTTGATATCACTTGATTCATATATTGGATGATGTATAAGGTACTATCCATCATTTGAGACAGTGTTCACCCGGTTATAGTGTCTAAAAATGGATTCGCCGGCCGAGGAAATCCCTGGCTCCAAGTATACCAGTTTCTCAAAGAAATTGTTCGTAGCTCCCAAGCTCCATGGCCGTACCGTCGTAGTAACCGGTGCGTCTCGAGGCATCGGCCTCGCCATTGCTTTTGCGTTTGGCGTACAACGTGCGACGAATATATTCCTCGTAGGTCGAAAAGAGGAATCTCTCCTCGAAGCTGCAGAACTCGTCTCCAAAGGATGTCGGAAAGAGCAATCTGTTCATGTCAGAGTTGGAGATGTGAAGGATAGGGATTTCTGGGTTGAGTTAAGGAAAAAGACAGTCAGTTGCACTATGACCGGGGTTTCGCTATCGTCGAACAAGACTGACATCTACATAGGCAGATATAGACATCCTGGTCAATGCAGCGGGAGTAGCACACTCGTCATTACTCGTGACTTCCAAGCCCGAAGTTCTCGAGAATGTGGTACAAACCAACTTGATGGGCACCATGTGGGGCTGTCAGATCATGTCCAAAGCAATGGTGAGGCAAAATAGAGAGCGCCACAATACCGGATGTATTATCAACGTGGCATCGCTGCTTGCTGTAAAAGGCGGACAGGGTTCTACGGCTTACGCTGCTTCGAAGGCTGGCGTTTTAGGTACGAGAAGAACGACCTTGACCAAACAGTTGTGCTAATGGATCAAGGTCTCACAAGATCGCTGGCCGAAGAGTTGGGACCAGTGAACATCAGAGTCAATGCCATTGTTCCTGGTTACATCGAAACCGCAATGACAGAAGGTAACGCGCTCTTTCCCAGCCTTGGGAAATTCGCGCTGTGTCTATAAATGCTAAACTTACATTGAAGGCATGACACCGGAAGCTCGCGCGACTGCCTTGGAACGTATACCGCAGAGGAGATTTGGCACCACCGAAGAGGTTGCCGATGCAGCTATCTTCCTTGCGGTTAATGAGTATGCGAACAACTGCGTCCTAAACCTGGATGGTGGGTTAAGCGCAGGATGACGCGCCGATATAATCCGACGCCATACAAATCCACTCGGTAGAAAACGACCAAGAAACCAAGCCTCCATTCAGGGTATGATAACAGACGTGAAAGAAGAGCCGTCAGACATCCACTCCCACAAGAACGAAGATCTGGCCTGGCACACGGACAGTGTTTTATTCGGAGAAGACAATGAACAAGAAATGCGTAAGTAGACGTGAACGATCGTGACACATGACGACATGGAGGCTATGGAAATCAGTCATCATCCAAGACAATGGCTCCATCACCTGCGTCGTCGAGGACAACTAGATCATGGCCATTGGATGATGCTTCCTTGACTTTGCCGCGTTTGCTAACCTGCTCCAGCTGGTCGATGCTGGCATCATCGGCACCGCGCTTTCGCTTCGTACCACCATCATTGGTCGCTACGGCTCCGTTGACCGCGCCATTCGGGAGAGCTTCACTGTTCACCTTTGGCTTACGAGCGACCATAAGATCGTCTGCTATCATGACCGGTTTCGAGTCCTCGGGAAGAGTTCTGGATGCATGTCAAAAAGCTGTTGAATAGGATTACTAGGAAGGCGGGGACTTACTGTTCAGATATAGACAAAGAGAGATTGACCCGAGGATTGTCCTCGTCGTCATCAATGACGGTCAAGAAACTGTCGGCTTTGATGCCGAGATCGCTGAACTTCTTCGACAAGTTGTCGTCCAGCTCAGGATCGTAGATGATGCCAACCTCATTGTTGATACTGAATTCCTCGCCATAGCCAAGCTTAAGTTTGAGAACGTCTTCGACAAGGTCATTGAGCGTAGCTCGGGCTGGGTCTACGACTAGCCGTGATTGCGTTACGCCGCACACGCTGCAGTTGGGATTTGGGGGTTTGAGAGTGTCTGTATTGATGACGCGTGCCGCCGAGCGTTCAAGGAAAACCTGTATCGTCGTAAGAATCCCATCTACACCCAAAGCTTCCACTGTAAGGTCAATTTACCATCTTCGCTTTTGCCAAGTCCTGTCGCATAACTTTGAAGGCTTGCAAAACGCAAAGGCCAGCAGTCATGGCGTTTGTCGTTGCAATCGCGGGTATAATGTTTCCGGCCATTTCTGCCCAGCATCAGTATAGCAAGATACCCACTCTAACGCCATCACTTACGTTTGATGTCAAATTTCGATCTCGTCTCAATGCCGAACACCAGAGACCTAAGATTGGCGCTTGCTGCGACAAAATCCAGTGTGTCGACATCATCTTTGTCGAAAGTGAGTATGGGAGGAGCGCCACCCTCTTTTGTCTGGCTCTGAGCCTCCTGAAGCCGTACACTCAAGCGTCGTAGACTTGGTTCCATTAGAAGCAGTGTTCATGGCGCAAAGAGTTGGTGACGTACCTATCGGAGAAGACCACAAAATTCTCCGCGAGTGTCCATGTTTGCTGATCTTGTTGGGCAATGTTTTGACTTGTGGCGCTCGCATCCTTTCTGATAGCATCGTAATCCAGTGCTTCCGGCGGTCTACGTGTCTTCCACATGTCCTCCATACTTCGTAATCGGTCGATGTCGTCTTTGAAGACCTTGTCGAACACTTTGCGGGGGAAGTCGTCGGAACTCATCGAATGTCGGATCTGCTTCAGTGCTTGCGATTCTTGTCGTAGAGTCTCGATCTCCTTGGCTAGGACGAAGTCAGAGATAGCTTGACTGGTGTGATGGTTTTTCCTTACCGTTATCAGAGTCCTCTGAATGATCCAACTCAGGAGCATCATCTTCACTTGTCCCAAATATCTCTCTGTTTGTGATCAGTGATGTCATGTGTAATTGAGGTCGGGCCCGTACGTGAACAGGTAACTCTTAGCCCATACGATGCAGTGGATTGGCTGGCTAGGAGTGCTCCGTATCGTGCATACTGGAAAGCTTTTCGGCACTTCCTTCGTATTGCAGTCGTAGCACTCGGTTTTCCCCTGAACATGTAAGTACGGAACGCCCAACCATCATCTCATTCATGCCGCTACCTTTTGTATGACCTGCACTTGCCCATTGAACCCGGTTGTCCCACTCTCGATCAAGGGCACATTCGCAGCCAAGCACATCTTGTTGACATGTCGCCGAGCATCGAGATTGTCCAGAGCATTGAAGACAAGATTGAAACCTTCGAACCATCCGATGTTAAACTGAGGATCTTTTATGTTGGCATGATGCGCTTCGAGCTTGATGTGAGGATTGAATTTTGCGGCGGTTTCTTTCGCAACCTAATCAAGAAGGATCAAATGAGCATGGCGCAAATCAATTGAAGGCGGCAGCACTCACCAAGGCCTTGGATTTCTTGATATGTTCGTGTCTGAAGAGGAATTGCCGGTTCAAATTGCTCAGATCAATAGTATCAAGATCCACTATATGGATCTCACCGAAGCCAGTGAGCACAAGATTCTTGAGTAGTTCACATCCAATACCTCCAGCGCCGACAAGCAGAATCCGCGACTGTGAATCGATAGAGTAAGCCAAGTTCATCGAGCGTTTGCTCGTAAACGGACCTGTTTAATGCGGCTGTAAAGCGCCCCGAGCGACTGCTTCGGATAGCGCTCTCGTCCCATTGCTGCGCAAGCGAAATCTAAGTGAAGATTACTAGGGAAGAAGATTGAACCGATCTTGCGCCGCAAGATGCATCCGTGAAGCCAAAAGAGTGACGGTGAGAAAGCTGAAGTTTGGTTTGAAGGAGAGCAGATGAGGAAGGTTGCAGGTGAACGCGCCGCGGCAAGCTCCGTCATCGAACATGCATAACTTCGTTAGCGCATTTAGCCCTGGTTCAGCCCTGGTTCAGCCCTGCCTCACTAAGGTAGTGGGCCGTCACCGGCAGACAAACACCGGCATCATTCGCGGACGACTCATTTTCAGGTACGGCATATAATCAGCACCATCTATAGTGTAATTATACGTCTCGGCGGGAGGAACACTCATTTGCAGCTGTCAGATCTTTTTGCTCTGTAAAGTAATTGGTATATCGAGCGCTGTTGCTAGCCGTTCGGGACACAAGGTGCATGTACTTGTCCATTGACCCCTACCAGTGGCTCTCATCGGGGCTACCCTAGCTTGTCGACGCGTTCTCCTGCAGTCTTTTACAGATCAGCAGGGGGCTCAGGGGGTTTGTTTTCCTTGGTTAGCTTGGGGATAGGCCATAAGAGCCTTTGACTGATATGTCAGACGATGAAGTTGACGAAGAGCTGTTAGCCCTACTCCGGAAGTCACTAGGCGTCGCAAATGACAGTTTCAGTCAGTCTCCGGAAACGAAAGTTTTGGAGAGCGCCGAACATGTGTATAACAATGCCATCGATGTTGCGCTCGACCCGCAAGGCACAAAGGCTGCAGCTTCGACAATATGGGCTTTGATGCAACGCAAAGGATATTCCACCAAGACTTGGTCCAGTCATGAACTCCATCCACAGACAAAGGATGCTGCTGCCGTCGACTTCATTTTCACTATGGATCTTCTCAACTTCTGCTTCTGGTCTGATGGCACACCGGATGAGCGGTTTTCCGTCGACTACCGTGGTAAGACTTGGACGGGTTACTGGAGCCTGGTCGCTGCATTGCAAAGAGCGCTCGACGAAGGTACATGATATATGCTGCATTTCCGCGGCTTGCTGGAACCTGAGGCTCATGGGTGGCAGAGATACCCATCACAAGCTCAGACTTCTGGCAAGATCGTGGGCAGTGCACGGACGAACTTCTTGGATATGTTTTGAGATCTGCCACGATAGAACAGATCCCTTTGCTGGAGAAAAGAATAGCATGTCTCCGGGAGGCGGGGCAAGTACTCTATGAAGTTGGTAGTATCACACCCCTACAATGACATGGCTGATAGGTTCAGCGCTTCCAATGTAGCTTTACCACATGCATCAGAGAATCAAAAGGTTCGGCTGCTGCATTGGTGAACTTGATTGTGGAGAACTTTCCATGTTTCAGGGATGAAGTAAAATTCGAGGGCAAGAAAGTACGCCTTTACAAGCGTGCACAGATCCTCGTTGCAGACTTGTGGGCCTGCTTCGAAGGCGAGAGTTACGGCCGCTTCGACGACATCGCAAAAGTCACAGCCTTTGCAGGTTTGCATGCTTCGTCCAAGTATTGTACGGTCCTTTCAGCTAAACTATACAGATTACCGCATTCCACAGATGCTCCACTCACTCGGCTGCTTCCACTACAGCCCGCCCTTAGACCACCACATCCGACAGCTGCGACCCATCGAGAGCGGGCACCCATGGGAAGTCCAGCTGCGCGGCTGCAGTGTCTGGTGCGTCGAGCTCCTCAGACGCGAGATACTCCGCCGCAACCCGGGTGTAGAGATCAATGCCATCCTGATCGACTTCTTCCTTTACGATACGATGAAGCAGCTGGAAGCGGAGGGACTGGAAGCGATTCCCCATCATAGAACACGGAGTATCTGGTATTAAAAGCACTGACGATCGTTACATACGCAATCGCTACTACCAGTTGTAGCGACAAAAAGCTCTTGAAATTCTTCGAACCACACCGCGCTTTTTGCTTGAGATGCAAACCTTGAAGCTCTCACCTAAACCCCCTACCCCTACCTCCGCCTCTCCCTCGTCCTCTCCCTCCTCCCATCCCCCTCCCCCTCCCCCCACAAAAACGGATTCTCAATCCCCAGCAACCCACAAAACGCCACCGTCTGCGGATTCGTATACTCCCTCGGCTGCTCCGTGACCCCAATGCCCACACTCTCATCGAACACGGGCGCCGTGATCTCGAAATTCTCCGGCACGGTCATCTTGTCCGTCGCGACGAGGTGTTCTTCTACCCATGCTTCTTCCGCTTCGATCAGCGGCCGGTAGAAGGCTTCGCCTTTGTGGGGGGGGTTCGGGGTGTTGGGGTGCCCGAAGGTTTGGGAAGGGGCGAAGACACGGGTGATGGCTAGCCATTCTTTGTCGTAGGTTAGGCGGAGGGGGCGGGAGAACGGGGGGGTGGGGGTGAGGGGGTTGATGGAGAGGATTTGGAGGAATTTGCGGTTGGGAAGGCATTTGTCGAGGGCGAGGAAGAGGGTTGTTTTGTTGGTGATGGCGGCGGGTGGGGGGAGGGTGGGTGGTGGTGCTGTGGGTGTGGGTCGGGCGAAGGAGGCGGGGAGTTGGGCTCGGAGGTCTTCGGGGACGGGCTGGGCTGACGGGGTTGGTGGGGGCGCGTTGTTGTGATGGGTTTTGGCTTCGTTGGCTGGTGGAGGAGCTTCGGGCTCGTCGTCGTCCATGTCGATGTCGATCTCGTCGGTGTTTCGTACAGGCTTTGGTGCTTCCGTTGGAGTTGAGGAGTCGTCCTCAATGTCGAGATTGATCTCATCCGAATTCCTGATTTCGCTTGAAGCTGCCTGAAGCGTATCGTTGGCCGCAGCTTGGCTATCAGGCGCAGTTTGAGCTTGTGGCTGTTTTGTACCAAAGTTCTCATGGTCTACAACAGCGGAGAATTTGCAGTGCAGATGGGCAGAGAACCAATGCGGAGGTCGAAGACGATCCATCACGTATCTTGCAGCCGTACTCCCCAACCTACCAGCTCGAGCGTCTGCCTCAAACAGATCTTTCTTAGCAAACAGAGCCTTCCAATTTCCCTGCCACTCAACACCCCTTGGCCAATCGTGGCTGATACCCACATCGACCTGGGTTCTGATTTGCATCAGCTTTCTGACATCCATCTCACGGACGTGATAGATGCTTTTGATATCATCCTGATTGTAAGGGAGACGTTCGTGGTGCGGCTTGTTGTAGTTGTAGCCTTTCCAGATTCCTGACAATCCAGCTATACGAAGAGGGCCTAGGCGGACCACATTGGCAGCACCGAGATAGTAAATGTTGGGCGCAACCCATCCTCCATAGAAGAGCTCCCATAGGTGATTGCTCGCTTCATGGTTGCCTCCAACGAATATTGTTAGGTAGGGCGCCTTCCGGACTCCGCTGTAGTACTCATAGAAGTCACCAATCTCGCGAAACTTCAGTGGCACGGACATGCAGTTCAAATCATATGAATTGCGGACTGCCTACCATCGTTAACATCGTGTCTAGGGATGATTAAAGACCCATCAAGCTAATATACCTGAAAATCACCACCGATTATCAGGAGGTCTACTCCGGCCCAGCCATTGATCTCACATGACTTTCCGATCGAGGCGTAAATGGCGTTAAGAGTGCCATGGCCCTATTGAAGAAGTCAGCCGCAGCTAGTCATTGCAAGGGCCAATAATCTGTATCCTTACACAACCTTCCACTGCTATTCGCAGTGCCGTTGCCATGACTAGAACAAGACGTGGTCTTCGTGCACTTCCACAACGCGATTGTTCCAAAGTGTCTCCCGAACTCTACGATATACAAGAGTGTTACAGTGTGTACTGCATTCTTGTTTGAGCAGATGTCCCACTTATAAAGTGTCTAATTATCTACATCCAGCGACTGCGATCTAGTCAGATAGGGCTGAGGGCTGCTCTTCGCGCTAGCTTAGCTCTCCCGCTCCCGTTCCCGTCACCAAGGATCTGGAACATCCAATTCTTCAGTGTAACTCTCGAACTCGACTGCACGAAACGGAGAATGTAAGGGATACAGTCGACAGCTGCTCGCTTGATAACTGCGCTTCATTATAACAAGCGTTGCCAATGATGGGTGATTCAGCGCAAAAGGCGAGGTTGAGCTTCCTTGACCGAGCCGCACATTCATACGCTGTTTCGGCACCGTCAACTTCGGCGCACTTGATGATGCAGTACCATACAGTTGCTGCTGGAAATGGCAGCGATAGCACTCTGCTACAGACAAAAGGTACATGTGGCGCCTGTGGTAGTATCATAATTCCTGGACAGACCTGCCGAACCCGCTTGGACGATCACCGAGTATCTCGAGAAGGTCCTTCACGTCGAAAAAGGAAGAGGCACGACCCGAGCAAGGCGCCGCCATCCAAAACAGAGAAGACACTGAATAGTGAATGCCTTCTTTGCTGGAGGACGACCAGGAAGCCGCTGCAAAGGAACAAAATCTCCACAGTAGCCAAGGCAGAACCGTTGATCTCGTGGGCCGAGCCTTCAGGGACCCCATCATCAATACCTGGCGAACATTCGATGCCGCGGAGTCCCAACAACGTCTCAACAAAGCCAACTCCGGCCAATGCGAACAGCAAGAGAAGAGCCAAAGCTCGCAAGGAAAGCGGGTTGGGCGCACTGCTGGCCAAGGCAAAGAGCAGCCAAGCTCCGTCACTAGGTTTTGGCCTTGATCTGCTGGACATGATGAAGGAGGTTTGACGATGCAGCTGTGACGGTGTGCACCGGAGCAGCCCAACGTTCGTCATGCACAAGCCTGTCTTTGTGGAGGTTGCCTATGAAGGCAGCAGTTCGAAAGCAGAAGAGCGCCATAATGTGCGAAGGCCGCCGCGGAAGTTGTTAGTGAGGCAACGAGTCTACTAGCGGTGTGCGTGAGGAAGGGTGTGAGTTGGTAAAAATGATGAAGTGCAGTTGGGGCATGTTGGGGTATGCTGGGGTATGCTGGGGCTCATCCGCTACTGTGTATCCGGGGACAACCTAGTTCAGTGTCGATGGACCTACTGAGTAAGTGCTATTGTACTTGCGGGAAAATACCGCACCGGCACCCTACCAATACAGATCAACAGTGTCGTAATGTTACGAGGGAGACACTCGACTTGCAGCATTGGTGCAATCAAGGGATGTTACTTCTTCGACTCTAAAGTCGCAGACTCACCACTACTGTAAGGCCGTGAGCAAAGGTTAGATGCCGCATCTGTCTTGTCGGTCTTGCAGATCTCTTTTACATGTCTGGAAGCTCATCGATGCAGTCAACAGGGTGGATGAGGCCACTGTGCCAGTGTACCTTCGGCTCATTCCAACAGCGCGTGACCCGAAAAGCGGGTGGATGCAAGCAAGCTCATCGTCTGCACATGCCAGCATAACAGAAGCCCCGCTGCAAGTGAATGCTTGTGAGTTGCGTTGTGGCTCATGGTTGCCTTGGCGTGAATGATCGCTGCCCGCGGAATTGACCTGACTAATCCCCACTCCTGGATTTCAGCCGCAGAAGTCGCACGGTCTCTCCTGGATTAAGCTTCGGTGGGGCTTAGTGTGACGCTAGATTAGCGAGAACTGTGCGTCAGAGCGTTCAATTTTTTGTATCTCTCAAGTTCTCAAGGTTCATCTCATCTGTTGACTCGCCGCTCTTTTCTTCGCCCTAAGTCAAGATAGCAGTCGCAAAGCCCTGAAAAGCAGTCACAAGGACACATCATACCGCAAAAGTAGTCCAACCATCAGCACTGCTCTTATCGCGTTCGGTTTGGTTTACGAAATAAGTTAATTCATCAAATATTCCGGTCAGCTGCACCTCACCACATAGTTCAGCTTTGACCTATCAGGGCTTAACATTCACTGACTGTATGCGGCATATAGTATGATCACAGGTGCCTAAAGTATACTGCAACTGTCCTCAACGGGTCTCGTCATACCCTGCCTTCATTTTGATATAACATTCGCTGGGATCTGCCCCTCAGTGGTGAACAACGCAGCCTTTGACAGTCGCATTGCTACACACACAGAGTATCACCACAAAAATGGCAGACATCAAAGCAGTCACGAAGGGCACCAACCCTGACAGTTCAACCAATCAGAGTGTTGTTAAGGACGAAGTGTTCCGCAGTGTCGGCAAGCATGTTGCCGCGATGAGCTTAGCTGAATCCGATGAAGAGGAGGAGTCTGATGATGAAGGGCCCAAAGTTGTTGATGAGATTGAGAGTCTGTGCATGAACTGTGAAGAGAATGTATGAGATTCACCGGTCCGATTCGTAGATCTGAAACGGCGGATACTAACTTCCTGTCACGGACTAGGGCACCACACGACTCCTGCTCACAAAAGTGCCGTTCTTCCGAGAAATCATCCTGATGTCTTTCTACTGCCCACATTGCCATTTCAAAAATACGGAGGTGCAATCTGCCGGCGAGATTGCGGAGCAGGGTGTAAAGAATGTCTTGGTCATGCGAGAACTGGATGATTTCCAGCGTCAGGTAGTCAAGAGTGACACCGCCGTTTTTCGCGTAGAAGATCTGGATATCGAGATTCCTCCTGGACGTGGCAAGCTTACCAATGTCGAGGGCATGCTCAGCGAGATACTGGCAGACCTTGATCTAGGCCAGGAAAAGCGAAAGGAGGAAGCACCGGAGGTCTGTGAGAAGATCGCAACGATCGTCAAGCGGTTGGGTGAAATGATACAAGGAACGGTCTTTCCTTTCAGAGTTTCTCTTGAAGATCCCGCTGGAAATTCCTGGCTTGAGCCAAGTCTCCTGGATACTCCTGGCACCTTCATTAGGACGGAATACGACAGGACCGCCGAGCAGAACGCTGCGCTTGGACTTGCAGCCGAGGAAGATGACGGCGAGGAAGGACCTACAGGGCAAGCTGTGCCGCAAGTATCGGAAGACCAAGGTGGCGGAATGGAGGGTGTTGATATCGTTGACGGTGTGATGTACACGCTGCCCTGCAGTTGTCCGGGTTGTGCGAAGAAGGCGAATATGAATATCCAAATGGTCAATATTCCATTCTTTAAGCAGGTTATCATCTCCGCGATCGTCTGCACGAAGTGTGGTTATCGCACCAACGACGTCAAGACTGGTGGGGAAATTAGCGAAAAAGGACAGCGCATCTGGCTTGATGTGAAAAATCCTATCGACCTCCGCCGAGACATCTTGAAGTCTGAGACGTGCATGCTCAAGATTCCTGAGTGCAAAGTTGAAGTTGTCCCCGGCACCATGGGTGGGCGATTCACTACCGTTGAAGGACTGCTCACACAAATCCGCGACGATCTGAGAGGACAAATCTTTGACATTGACGACGAGAGCAGTTCCGGTGGAGACTCGATGCCTGCTGATCGCAAGAAAGGGTGGGAGAACTTCTTTCGAGGCCTAGACAAGGCAATTAACGGCGAGATGGAGTATACCATACTCATGGAAGATCCATTGGCGAACAGCTACGTGCAGAATCTCTGTTCCCCCGATCCGGACCCCCAGATTCGAACCGAAGAGTATGAGAGAACTGAAGATGAGGAAGAAGAGTTGGGGATCGCCGACATGAGGACCCAGTACAACGCAGACGGGGAGTATACCAAGGAGCTCATGTCCAAAGGACAAGCGTCGGAGGAAGACCAAGTGGCGAAGGAAGTGGACAACAAGGAAGTAGAGCACAAGGAAGCGGAGCACAAGGAAGCGGAGCACAAGCCAGTAAACGCCAGTGCGGATGTACCAGCATATGTCAAGGGGATCACTGACACGGTGGCCGAGACTAAGACTGAGACAGAGGCCAGCACAGACACCGCCGTCGATAGTAAGGAAAGCGTCAAAGACGACTTTGTCTTGGTGGAGTATGGTGACGCAAAGGCCTAGTATGGGGGTGTCTGCAGCGGTCTTCGCGCGGTTGATGACGGTCTCCTTGGTCAATATTGCGATACCCCCATGGCAAGGTTCGGCGGAGTTTGGGCGATCTGCGGAGTTTCTGACAGCTGCCACAAGCGGGCCGTCCATATTCGGCTTCTTCTTCTTCTTCTTCTTCTTCTTCCACACATAAAGAAACAAACCAGTGATAGAAACAAGCAAGCTTTACCAAACCCGCTTCCACCCGCATGCTTTATACCATCCATCCTGTTGAATAAATTGACCCGACCCTAAGCCATCTACCCAGCCAACGGATTCGCATGTACCGTCACCCCCTCAATCACCACCCTCTCCCCCATCCTCCCCTTCCGATCCACCGGCACCCCCTCCAACCGGCCCAACGTCTCCCCCTCGCCCTCCCCCGCCCCCTCAATCACCCGTCCAAACACCGTGTTCTTCCCATCCAGATGCGGCGCCGGCGCATAGCAGATGAAAAACTGGCTCCCGTTCGTGTTCGGCCCCCGGTTCGCCATCGACACTATTCCGCGCGCGTTGTGGCGTAGGGACGGGCGGATCTCGTCTTCGAAGTCGGCGGTCCAGATGGAGGTTGAGGTTTTGCCGGTGGGGGAGGGGGAGCCGGTTTGGATCATGAAGCCTGGGAGGGAGCGGTGGAAGGGGAGGGAGGTGTAGAAGGAGGAGGCGCAGAGGGCGAGGAAGTTCTAATGGTGGGGGGGGGGACGGAGAGTTAGTTTGGAGATGCTTTGGGGATAGGAAAAGGGAGGGGAGAGGGGATGGAGGGAGGAGGGATAGGGGCGTACTTCTGCGGTTTTGGGGACGCTTTCGCAAAAGACTTCGATTTTGAGGTCACCGAGGGTGGTGTGTAGCTGGGGGGAATGGTCAGTGGGCGGGTTCTGTTCATTGCAGGTGGACGGGCAGGTGGGATGGGCTTACTGTGACGGACATGATTGCGCGGGCGGAGCTCGAGCATCCTCTCGACCTGATTCGAGTCGCAGTGGTAATTGCAGCTTCATTGGATGGGGAGCCGTAGCGACATCAGCCCTATGATGAAACAACAATGTGGGGACGCGCCAACCGAAGCGTGGTCTGGGCGCTTGAAAGCTCCCAGGTATGCAGACCGTCAGCGCCGTTGCGTAACCTGACTCTCTCCACACGCTTTTTCACCGCCCAAGCAGATATTCACTCCGACTTCTTTCTGCCGCAGCTACAGTGAGGGGACGAGGGTCGGCCAAGGACTTGAACCAGCTGCGCTGCGCATCTTTCGCCCGCCAGAGCTGCAACGTTGCTGCCGACGACACGGTGTTTTTGTGGAGCCGTGGCCTAGCAACAAAGAAAAGGCTGCGAAGTCAAAGACGAACTTGACTTGACAAATCTCGCCGTGTCAGCTACGGTAGATACTGGGACTACCCTCTTTTGCTGGGAGCGGGCCACGGCGACGGCGATGTTACTGGGAGGCTGAGGGACAGGAACATTTGAGGCACAATGGCGGCGTTCGTGCGAGTTACGGGCCCGCCGAACAGCAACTTCCTGGTGGGCTATCCAGGCATATCGGCGACCCTGGTGAGTCGAAAAGGAAGAAAGGCGGAAGCTCGCAACCGTTCGCTAACCCGATCACACGCAGCCTCGAATCATGGGCACCGTCGAAATACGCCCAACAGTCGGAATTTCCGCCCCCGTCTCCATCTCCATGGTCACCATATCGCTCCAGCGCCGCGAGACCATCCACCCTTCAGCCGACACCTTCACGAAAAAACACCTTACCGCCCCGCGCAAAGAGCTCACAGACATCGTCGGCAGGGAAATGCTACTGTTCCGCTGTCCGACAGGCAAAGAATACGAAAACGTCTACTCCATGGACCTCCCCTTCGTCCTCTTCATCCCATTCGGCCGAGGCGGCGAAGAAGCGGCCCGGCGCATCCCCCCCGCGAGTTTGCAGCTACCGAGCCGAACGGCGGAAACGTTTTACGAGTTGGTGGTGTCGGTGCAGCAGGGCTACACGGAGCAGAAGAAATACGCATTCCCGGTGCCCATCTCGAGGTACGATACTTTGTCGACGTTTGGCATGTACAACCGGCCCGAGTCGGCGGAGAGGATATCGGATCATATCGTCATGCTGGGGATATCGTTACCGCGGTGGTCGTACGGCCCGCTGGATCCCGTCAGCGTGTATATCAAGCTGTCGCCGAATCCGGAATGCTTGAACAAGGCGAAGAAGGTCACGATACAGAAGATCACGATTGGGATTGAGGAGGTGGTCGTGTATAACCATGAGGGGGATGAGCCGTATCGGAAGGTGAAGACGATAGCCAAGCAGACACAGGCGGTGGGGGTGAAGATGCCGGAAGCGGGTTACTTTACGAATCTAGGCCTGGTGTTTCCGGCGAAAGATTTGAGGGATGATAACGGCGTTCTCCCGAGAAACAAACAGGCGTTCCCGATGTATTCGGTCAGCGGGTTTACCACCAGTGGGAGTCTATACAAGATCGAATACTTCCTGACCGTCAAGGTAAGCCCATCCCACCCCGTACTGGGCAATATGCCAGTCCAAACCCTACACTGACAACTTTTGTTGGCGTCAGGCACATATGACGGCGGCAAAAGACATCCTACTACGCCAACCCATCATCGTCTGTCCCCTCGACCACGCCGGCTGCAAAGAGGAAATGGAAGCTATCGAACAAGCGGCTAAAAATGCCGCGCACGTCGATCAGGAAAATCCCAGCCTGCCCGCTCCGACGATCGTACGCATGAATGACTATAACGCACTGCATACGCTGGGTATGACGATGGTGGGGCAGACGAGGAAACCGCTTATTGAATAAAACGCGGCCTGGGCGGTCACACATCAGGAGAGGTTGGGGATGCCGGTTACGGCTTGTTGATATGATGGTCGGGAAGTTTGGTTGGGAGATGAAGGCGTTGGATATACCAATTCTTTTGTTGCTGGCGCCCACCTTGTGGGGAAAGAATACGGCGTCTTTGACGTGAAGGCGGGATTGGGATACCTGCACAGCTGAGGCGTTTTTTTCGAGGCGAGGGCTGAGGTAGCTTGCTGCGAGGATAGGGAAGGGAATACAACGATCTTTGATGAGAATGACTGCATGCTCTATGCCTGTCATTTTTGTGAGTGGGGTTTCGGTCTGAATGCTAGCGTTGGCCCGAATGATGGCGCGGTTGGGACTTTGTCGAGCGACGTAGTCTGGGATGGTTTTGATTCGGTGAGAGATGCGCTGTTGGAGCTGGGGAGGGTTCGCAGGTAGGTCGCTGCTATCGCGGCGGATTCGCGGTATTGCTGACTTGTTGCGCCCCAGACGGAGCGGGCGTTGGATAGGTTCGCCATTATCTAGGATGATGTTAGCGGATCGCCGGTGGAGCAGAGTGAAGTGAGTTGTAGGAGAAAAACGCGGGGGGTAACGAACGATATTGTATTCGTCCTGCCTATTCCAGTCTTCAGGGTTGGGAGTAGACGGCATGGCGCTGGATGCCCATGTCAGAGAGTAACAGACACACACATTTGGTGGACGAGGAAAAGTACATACGCCAAACGCCTACATATCCTTCTGGAGGGGAAAACAACAGTTTGGTTTCCCTGATTCCGAAATGTTGTACGCTCATACCAGAAATCTACTGGAGTGCCAACTTGCCCCGAGAAATCAACAACCTCAAACCCAACCCGCAGCGGGTAAGGCTGACCACCGACCCCTGCAGCCCTACCTCATCCACCCCCCACGCGCCTCTATCTCCAATCTCCCAGGCTCCCCTCCCCATCTACTTCCACATTCCCTACTCCCTTCTATCCGACGACCATGTCCACCTCCGCCTCCGCCTCCACATCCCGCGCCCACCCCGCCACCACGACCGCACCCGAGAAATCCCCCTTCGAACAACAGCGCGACGCGTTGGTGTCCGAAATAGCCGTCGTGCGTCTTCCCCTTCCCCTATTCCGTGCGAGCTGTCCGAGCTTGGTGGTGTTGATGATGGAAATGACTAACGCGAAGTTGATGTGGTTATGAGGGAACAGTCTCTCGAGCACGTCCTCCAAAACATCAATACGCTGAACCGCTCGCTGGAGGGTGTGATTGCCGTACGTCCACATCCCTTCTTCTTGTCTCCTCTCTCCGGTGCACCTCCGACTGGGGGCGTCGGGCTGATAGTGGGGATGGGGGTGGTAGGTGGGCAATGAGTTCGGCTCGGTGGAGGCGCTATGGAGCCAGTTTGAGAATGTGATGGCGAAGGGGGAGGGGGACGGGGAGGGGAGGGAGGGGGAAGGTGAGGAGGGGGAGGATGGGCTGGGCGAAGCGGCGGAAGAGCGTGAGGGGGAAAGGGAAAGAGAAGAAAAGCAAGAAGACAGAAAGACGGGGGAGAGGAGGCGGTAAAGACCGGTTACGAGCTGAGGATTTGTGCTTTGTGAGCGTTGGCGTTCGGCGTTTGACGGGACACAGACACGTTTCACGCGGTCGGGGCGACGACGCAGTTGCATATACCCAAGATCACCAGGCAACGCTGCTGTGCAATTGAACATTTCAATCGTGATTTCTGGGTCGCTACCCGCTGCAACGACTGCCAAAGCCCCATTGTACAGCTATACCCAAATACGCCTCCCGGCGCCGCCGAATGTATGTGAACCAAGCACTGCCCAGGTGAAGCCACCCGGAGTCAGAAGAAGCGATGACGCCATATGCAAAACCCCCTTTTCCGTTCGTTTCAAGTCATAGAGCCAAGCCATGTACAGTTGCGCTCTTTGCAAGCAATCTCAAAGCCAAAGAAACAGACCGAACCCCCCATCATCACAACATCCTGCACGTCCTCTTCTTTGTCTTCTGCCTACTCCCAAACGACGACGACGACTGCTGCGAAACGTTATTGTGGTTAGCCTCCCGCACCACAATCTCTTGTTTTATCGCCGTGTTGACCGCGAGTTCGAACACCTCGTCCACACCTCTGGACTCTTTGCTGCTGCATTCGATGTAGATGGCGCCCATGCTCTGCGCGACGGCTTGGCCTTGTTCGGGGGTGACGGGGGTCAGGCCTTGGGTTTTGAGGAGGTCGATGCAGGTGCGTTTGGTGCGGAGGTCGGATTTGAGCCCGACAAGGATGAGGGGGGTGGTGGGGCAGAAGTGGAGGACTTCGGGGTACCACTGTTGGTTTTGTTAGAAACTGGTTGTGACTTGAAGTGGGGGTGGGGAGAGGGAAGGGGGGATGGGGTTACTTTGTCCATGACGTTTTCGAGGGAGTTGGGGCAGTCGATGGCGAAGCAGACGAAGAGGAGGTCCGTTTCGGGGTAGGAGAGGGGGCGCAGACGGTCGTATTCTTCTTGGCCGGCTGTGTCCCAGAGGGCTAGCTCGACGGTTTTGCCGGTTGGTGCGTGCTGGGTGTGGGTGATGTAGTTTTCAAACACGGTGGGGACGTATTTCTGGGATAGTGTCAGTGGTTCCTCGCGAACTTATCGATGATGTTCTCGTACCTCCGGGAAGTAGCCTTGACTGTAACTGATCAATAGACAAGTCTTCCCACATCCTCCATCGCCCACAACGACGAATTTCTTCGAGTAGGAGGGCGGTTGCGTCAGATGCGTAGCGGCCGACATTCCGCCAGTGGAGACGACGCTCATCATGGTGCTGACGGTGCCATTGCTCGTTCGTGTGCTCTCCTGCCGTGTAGGTTTCCGACGGGGAGATGCTGATACTGACACAGAGCCCATCTTCTCGCTCATGACCGAAGTCCGTCGACGCAAGTAGTCATAACTGTCGTCGTATGCTTGGGCCGACATCTTGAGTGCCACGAGGCGAATGGATTCAGTCGTCTGATATGGATGGAACGAAGGGCTTAGCTTAGCAGGCCTCAGAAACGGTCGGTAATATGCACAGTGGAAAGAATAGATGGGTGAGGAATGTTCGGGGTGCTGGTGGGATTAATATAGAATATGGATGGATGCTCGAGCTAGGAGTGGAACTTTCGCGTGTTGATTTTCCATCATTCACCACAGCAACGTCGCGGATCGGCTATCTTAAAGAATCCATCGGCCCAGCACGCTCAGATATTGGCATCAAGGATCTGAACTGAAAAGGTGTCGAGCTTGGTGCATTTCGCGACAGATGCAATGAGTGCTCTCCGAATCTTCTTTAGGTCTCAAAAAGTCGAGAAAGCTGCCCCGGCTGTTAGAACGGCGTAGACACTGAGAGCTCTATTGCAGCTTGTTGGACTCTCTGCGTCCATATACCGTTTCTCTCACTCCCACAAACATCCATAGGGCACGGACTGCATCATAGTCGTAGTGAGCAGCAACACTCCATAAAGGCTACGTTCGAGTGGAGAAGGCGAGGGGTTTAAGTGCAACGCAATCCGGCGGAGTTTTCGTAGAGAAAGGCTTTGCGCGTACATATATACTCGGTTCGGACTCTTCAGGATATTCGAAAGCGACAGCAACATGGTCTCTACCTTTCACTGGAATCTCATCACACCAGGACACATGGAATATGTTTGTGATCATATTTGCATACTATTTACATGCTAACGACCCCCGCAAGCAATGACTTTGCCCCAACCCTTATTTTCCATGACCTTTTAACCAAAGAGCGCATCACCCAACCCTAGAGGCTTGTCAGCGTTTGTCAATAGTGATACAGAATAAGAGGACTTACTGATTGAGACCGTCTTGGTTTGCGAGTAGTTGGCAAGGGCTGCCTCACCAAGCTCACGGCCAATACCAGACTCCTTGTAGCCACCGAATGGCAACTGGTGGTGGAGAGTGTTGTATGTGTTGACCCAGACGGTACCGGCCTTGAGCGCGTTCGAGACATTGATGGCGGTGTTGAGGTTGCTGGTGTGGACCGCGGCGGCGAGACCGTAGGTGGTGCCGTTGCCGACTCGGATGGCATCAGCCTCGTCTTTGAATTTCGCGATGGAGCAGACGGGGCCGAAGATTTCTTCTTGCATGATCTTCATGTCTTCGCTGACGTTGGAGAAGATGGTCGGTTGGATGAAGTAGCCCTCCTTCCCGTGGCGCTCGCCGCCAATCTCGACCTTGGCGCCTTCCTTCTTTCCCTCCTCGATGTATCTGAATGATTGTCAGATCAAGGTCTATCTGAACAGGAACTCTGCTTTTCTAGAACTTACCCCATGATACGGTCGAACTGGAGTTGCGAGACCTGAGGACCTTGGAAGGTGTTCTCGCCGAATGGGTCTCCAACAACGTTCTTGGAGGCCCTCTCCTTGAACCTTTTGATGAATTCGTCGTAGATTCCTTCTTGGACATAGATTCTTGAACCTGCACAGCAGCACTGGCCGTGGTTGAAGAAAATACCGAAGTTGACCCATGAGATGGCATTGTCGATGTTGGCGTCGTTGAAAACAATGTTTGGACTCTTGCCTCCGAGCTCGAGGGTGACCTTCTTCAAGTTGGAGCCTGCGGCAGCCTTCATGATCTGTCGGCCGACAACAGTGCTACCAGTGAAAGCAACCTTGTCGACATCCATGTGGGCAGAGATGGCGGCACCAGCAACCTTGCCGAAACCGGAGATGACATTGATGACTCCTGGTGGGAAACCGGCTTCCTTGACGAGCTTCGCGGCGTAAAGGCCTGAGAGAGGTGTTTGTTCGGCGGTCTTGAGAACGACGACGTTACCGCAAGCAATGGCGGGACCAATCTTCCACGACCACATGAGGAGGGGGAAGTTCCATGGGATGATTTGTCCGCAAACACCGATCTATAATGGGCGATTAAGCTGGCTGTCTTAGAGAACGTTGTTAATGGCCTTGACTTACGGGTTCCTGCTTTGTGTAGTTGAAGGTGTCAGGTGTTGTGTCGACGACCTTGCCCTCGATCTTATCTGCCCATCCACCGTAGTATCTCAGACATCCGGCGGACATGCTGACGTCGACTTGCGCCATTGAGAAAGCCTTGCCATTGTCTAACGACTCAATAGCCGCAAGAGTCTTTGCGTGTTCCTCGAAGAGTTCCGCGAGTTTGACAAGGTATTTTCCACGTTGCTCGGGTGTCACTTTCCTCCAAGGGCCCTCAAAGGCCTTGCGGGCTGCGGACACGGCGATGTCGACATCCTTCTCGGTGGCCTCTTGAACCGCGACGATGGGCTTTTCGGTAGTGGGATTGATGGTCTCGAAGGTCTTGCCGTCGACGGCTTTGACGAATTCGCCGTTGATGAACCTGCGAAAGGGCGATGTGTTAGTGCTGCGTCCTTCGATTTGATAAACAGGGGTGGAGGCTGTGGCGAGCACCCCTCTTTGTTGCGGGGTAGAAGGATTTGAATTGGAACTGGAATTTGCTATTGCAACTGGACTGAGGATGTATGTCTCGAGTAAAAAGCATCGGCAAATCCGTCCGTGTCGACTCAAGTCAATCGGAGATAAGGGACAAGTGGGGATGAGTGACGAAGGGGATATGGCGTGAGGTGAGAGAAAGACTTACAGTCCAGTTGGCTGCTCGTACTTGCCGGTCTGGGGGGTTTCGAGTTGTTCTGCAAGAGACATGATTGCTTTTGTTTTTGCAGAGATGGGTATATTGCTGTTCAGAAAGATTGACACAGTAAGTTGAAGAGAGAAGAGGGAAGAGGGGAGGAGGTGGGGTTGCGGGGGTATAAGTAGGTACGCTGCGTGGGGACGGCTAGCAGGTCAAGTCACCGCGGGTGGCATACCTAGGCTTCAAATTACCCGTACTCTGTATTTGAAAGCAAAGAGTCGCCATCTGGGTATAGTGCGCCCAAGTGGATCTTCACGCTCGCTATGGGTTCCTAAATAACATAGCGCTACACATGGTGTCTCATGCCTGCCCAGCCTACGAGAGCAGCCGTAGTATCCTCCCCCGTGTAACGTTCTCGAGCTTCTAGTAGGGGATGGTCCCAAAAGTCGAAGGAGGGGTAAAGGTCGGCATAAAGGTCGGGATCAAGGTCCGGGATACCCCTCACCCGTGCTGGATGTGTCGCCATCCTTTCAAATAACCATTCCATGCTTGTGACTGGTCTCTGGCCCCGCGGCTGCAGATTTGGGGGAGTCGCACTGCCCTGCGACCATCCACCTGCGGTTCTAGACGCAATCCCTCGCCGCCAGAGTCAATAGAGTTCTTACGCAGGTCGAGAAACATTTCATGTCCGTCTGAAGAGAGGTGTCAATTCCGGAAAGGGAATCTTAACTCGCCTATGCATTCTGCATTCTCCACCCCCGAGGTACGTGATCATTGTTGCGGGGCAAGTCTTGGCTTCATCGAGCGTTCCCTTATGAGAGATGCTCCGCCCTCGAGCCGAGAGGAGCTCCTTGATGGCATGAGTCGAGTATTTCATACACGGGTCCCCATCCTCTTCGGAAGTCGTGAAGAAAATAGTCCGAGTGCTATCACATGTGGAGACCCTGGAATGTAGAGGCATACACGCTACGCTTGGGCGACGACAGAGCGACCGCACAAACGGAGCACTAAAACCCCACAATCCGCTAAGGCAGCTGAAACCGGATCGTGGGCTCAAGGAAGATGTGCATTAGATTTGCTGGACCACCGGAGCGCCTTTGCGGCCGCCACACGTCGCTGCTCCCTTCAGACCAATCGAAGATCCTGTCATCCGAAAGCGCGATCATCATCCCTGAAGACCCTGAGGGGCTGATCCAAAGATCAAGATCGAATCGACAACGCCACTCCGACATCTTTGATGGGAGAGCAATGGTGGCGGCAGACGATCCTTCATAGCTAGTTCTTTTCTAGATGAAGCCAATACTGCTTTCCATGACACGTGACGCCATGCGATGCTTGCTACTTTGAACAACCCAACAAATCCAGATACAGTACCCCACGCTCAAAGCTAATGCAAACTCGTTAGATTCTTACCTTCTGCTTCTCGTCGACCTCGCTGTTGCCGGCGGAGGCTCGAACGCGTCGTCGTCATCCGATATTTCGTCCGCGCTAATCTCGTTGGCCTTAACCGCTTTGCCGTTTGCCTGGCTCTTCTGTGTTGCTGGCTGTGAAAAGTTCAGCTTCGACTGTTTCGCTGGCGCAGCCGCAGCGGCCCTCGCTGGCGCTCGCTTGACGGGCGAGGCCGCCTTCTTGGCTGGTGCCGTCTTTCTTCCCCCACGTGCAGCCGGCCCTGGCTTGACGAAGAGCTCCGATTCATCTTCGTCAGAATCAACCATGACAACATCGTTGTCTCCTTCGTCGCTTTCTTCCTCGACGACTTTCTTCTTGCCACGGCCAGTCTTCGCCGGCTGAACCTTCTTCGCAGCAGCCGCCGTTGGTCTGCCTGCCCTCCCAGCTGCTTTGCCTCTTCCTCTCGCTGCAGATGTTGTGGATGGTAGAGAAACCACCTCATCGTCCTCGTCAGCAATTTCATCATCGGAGCGTATGAGTGCGCCAGGCTGGTCTTCCCAGTGGCCGCCGTCAATGTCTGAATCCCAATCGTCTGGGCGAGGTTTGACTCTTGCCTTTTTGGTCTTTCGTAGATGTCCAGCTGCGAAGAGCTCTTCTAACTTGGATTTGTATTTGTCCATTGCGTTCTGAAGGTCGTCCTCGTCCACTTGATCTACGTCCATCAAATTCTTGATCTGATTGGACAAGCTCTCATTCACGAACATCTCCATGGCGTGTTTATCGTCTTTGTCCACATACTGGCTGACAGCATCACCAAACGAGTTCTGCGGAAGAATGGTGAGAGACTGCGCTGTCAAAAACTCGCGGACTAGTTTCTCGATCCTGACGGAATCAATTGAGAGCTGGGCTAGGATAGACTCTTCTGGCAGCGAAGCACCATCGGTAGCCTTTCGGGTAGTGCCTGCCTTTCTGCGGTAGAATTGGACCACATCGTTGACGTTCGCTACTTTGCCAACAAATCGATTCGAGAACCGTTGGGGGTTTTCGCAGTCAAAGCTTCCACCATCTGGCGCCGAGTATTCCACTCTCAACCGGACCAATGGCAATGGCACCTCAAGCTCCTCGTCTTGCTCAGGTTCGTCCTGCGCCTCTATCCACTCCGTTTTAGCTTGCTCAATGAGATCGTCTACGACGCTCATAAGATATTGGGTCAGCTTCGTCCGGTTGTTCTCTTTCTTCGCGAGGACTTTCGCCGTTTTGTCTTCGTGCAACACTATCTCCTTCATCACGAACGGCCTCACTGTCTTCAGTCTGATGGGTTCAACCTTGAAGTCTCTGCCAGTAACGCTGAGGACCGCCACGTGCTTTGGCACTGCTTCACCTGGCATCAGTGACGTTGCGACAGAAGAGCCCGGCTGCATGACATGAAAGTTCATCTCGGGGTTATAGCGAGGATCTATGAGGCATTCGTGCTCATGGCCCCATACGACTAGATCAAGGAACTCTGGTAGAAAATTTTCAGGCAAGTAGCCCGTCTCGGTATATGCGTGACTGTCCGGTTATTAGCTAAATATAAACCCCTTGGTAGGGTATGGTAAAATACGGACTGGTTCTGGTGCACGCTCATTAGGTTAAACCAATCCTGCTTTTGAGTGCCCGGTTGGAAGAACCTGACCTTGCCGTCTCGAAATGTGCGGAAAAGGCGTTCATCTCTGACATTGCTCATACCATAGAGAGCTAATTTCGTATGACCCTTCTGTAGAAGGATTGGCTTCACCAAGATGTTGTCCGATTCTGGAGTTCGCCCATAGTAGTTGACAAGTCCTGAGACCTGTAACAAATCTAGCGCGGCTAGATGGCCTTCCTAGCTAACATGAGCATGTTGCTGCTTTGCAGGATGGCAAAGGTCGTATACGCACCCCTGACGGGTCATCATGATTGCCGTGGATGGAAAAGACAGGAATAGCCACATTGATGTCGGGATCCTCGTAATTGACATGCCCGAATGCCCTAGCGGATAATCAGATCTCGTCCACCTTCTCAATCGTGTACGCCTACCCTGGAAAGCTTTCACTAGCATCACTGAGCATCTCCAGCTCGCATGGCTTCTCCCCATAACAGTTCATCCGTAATGATCTCATAACCTGATACATCGACTTCCTTGAGGGCTTGTTCTCGTGGAAGAGGTCTCCAGCAAGTAGCACCATGTCGACGTCCTGCTCTTTTGCCAGACACATGACTTCGTGGAAGCTTTTCCAGCTGTCATCGCCACGGATCGGGTCTCGCTCGTTATAGCCGACATGGCTGTCCGTGGCAACGAGTATACGGATCGTGTCGGCAGCTGTATGGCACTGTTAGCTTTGTCACGGGGCGGTCATTCTATAATGAACGAGTCCGTAAGGAATGCATACCTGTAAGGGCAGGCATTGTTGGTACGGCGGATTTGTTGGTCTATAGAAAGAAGTGCTCTACGTCCATCTCAAGTATTTTCCATGGCCATCGGGCTAGACTCTCAAGTGTCGTAATGTAATCTATGTAAGTCACCTCTGAGTTGCAGTCCGATCTTGAAATATCTCGCTCTGCCATCTCCAAACACGCTTCTGCCTTGTAGTAGGGTTGACGCAACTATGCGGAACTAGCGCGCTTGCATAAAATTGTGCATGATGATTTATCCCACTTCTCTTCGTCCATCAAAGACAGCGACTTACCACGAACATTCACCGGAAAGGCAGCCATGCTCGGAACAAGGGCTCTTCAGGCTCGGTCGGTATGGAAGGGTATGACGTATGGAGGACCAATTAATAGTACAACGGATACTAACCTACAGCATAGGACCACACATCGTGCCGTAAGCTGTTCTTCCGCATTCTCGATGTCGTCGCAACCGGCCATGTCCACCGCTTTCCCTTCGCCAGTTTGGCGTCTACCAGTGTCCTCATTCGGAGCACTCTTGCTAACATCAAGATTTCCTCCCCGCCCAGTCTCCCTATCGTGCGCCCCGTCCCCGGCCAACGAACACCGCCCATCAAAACCATGGCCCGCGCAGCGACTATACTGCCAAATTTTGTGGGCTTGAAGTTCCAGGTACACAACGGAAAGGTCTACAATGATGTAACAATTACAGAAGAAATGGTGGGGCACAAGCTGGGGGAGTTCTCGCCGTGAGTCTTCCCATCCGTAAAACTGGGGTTGACGCCGAGAATGGCATGCCCAAGATGAGAAGGGTCGCAGAGAGCCGATCACTGACTTCAGTATTTGGGATAGGACGAGGAAGAAGTTTACATACAAGCTGAGCAAGAACAAGTAGATGGGCTGTTGAGATGGGTGCGTAGCTAGGGCGTTTGGGCATGGAGCACTGGAGTCTCCCTGGATCGATTATGGAAGCATTGGTTCTGAGACACCACGAATCCCAGAAACTGTACATGTATTCATTACCGCCCTTCTACATTGCTTTCTCTTCGTTATCCCATGGTCTACTTGTATTCATTGCAATGTCCACCGATCCACCACCCCGTACAAACCTATTCAATGGTTCCGTTTGGCAACGCCCGGTTGCAGCGTCCCCGTTGCGACTTCATTCGACCCATCATAGATTGTCAGCGCATCAACGAGACCATAACCGAACGCAGTCATATACTCATCAAGGCCATCGATGGCGGCTTGCAAGACCCCATATGTTACCTGGTGGTTATTGGCATTCTGCACGGAGAGCTGCAGCCAAGCGCCGGCGGCGAAATTATTCCAGGTAAAGTCGCCTGTGTCGACTGGGCCGTCACCATGGAAGTGCATAATGCTTCCGATGATGCGCCAGGAGGATTGAAGGAGATCCCTGATAACTTGGAAGTCACCCGCATAGGGGCGGAGGGTCGCGACGATGTAAGTGTGAGTACCCTGAGCGCACCACAAGATTTCCTTGGGGTAACGGCGGGGCGCTTTGGGGGTGGTTGAGAAGTCCGGTAAGGCGGAGCGTGGAGATAGTGCGCTGCCGGTGGGTATGCTTGTCAGCGGTGGAACTTGATCTTCATAATGGGATGGAATGTGGAGAGTCCTGATGGTTGAGGAGGGGGATCACTTGCGTTCCAGCAATCGTGCCAGGAGCATTTTGGCAGGTTGGTCGACTTCGAGCTGCAAGTAGGGTAGGAGTACTTGGGACGACTGGAGTTGCTAAGATTGGTGTAGTGAAGTGGGCTAGAGATGTGAGGATCAATAAGCGGAAGGGTTGCATGATGAGTATCTTGGAATATGTCTCTGGGGCGAAGCGTGGCAAACTGTCCGGAGTTACGGAATACACAGGAACTTCAAAGATCCCAGAGGGCTGCATCAAAGTACCCAGTAAGACACGGTTGCGTCCAATTGAGCCACGTCTTTTCACATCTCGCTATGGTTCATCGCGAGATCGCATGCCGGAGATGTTTCATGGCAGAATTGGGTCGGAGACACGGCCTCCTCAGCCGTTGACAGACCAGAGACTCCCATGTTGACTATGAGAATATGGCCCTGCACGTAAGGCTTTAAACAGATCAGATATGGGAGTGCAGGAAAGCTGGCGAAGATATCAATTTCTCGAGAAGACTCAAAGAGTATATTAGAGAAGTATGACGGCCATAATATCTACCGCTAGACTCGCTGGTAGCAGATGCTCGAAAGCATTCGGTAAAATAACACGATACCTGCTTATAAGCGTCCCTATCAGCCTTCATAGAAGGTACACGAAGGCGGATGTATGGCCGGGAAGCGGTAACTGCTTGTTGAAACGAGCGAGAGAAACCTTGACTCTCTAGAGCTCGACGTACTCGGTCGTTACCGGCTGGCAACTTTCGAAGAATAATACCATACGCGCACAATATCCGAGCTACTACCATTAGCTTCTATCGATACAACCATCCAGCTTTTCTGATCGCACGGTATCAACTTAGAGCGACCTCGGCTCAACTACTGCTCAGCACCCAGGGCCTCAATCCTTTTTCAATTTCGTCTCCAAACGGTACATCGTTATGGAAAAGTGTCTGGATCAAAATGTCCCAGCACCACAATGTCAATAAAGTAGCCCAAGATATTGCCTTTTACTGTGTTCTTGAGACGTGAGATAACCAGACCAAGTGGAAGCTGCGACTTCTGTCACCCATTGACTCCGGGTGTGGGGGGCCATAGTGGGATGATATCCTGCTGCCCATGCCCGACCAAATTCACGCCATCATATACCTGCAAATTTATCGCCGGCCCAGGCCCGAACAAGCTCAGATACTCGTTCAAGGCGTTGAGAGCCGCACCCCAAACCCCGTAAGTCAGCTGGTGATTATTGGTGTTGCTACCTTAAATCTGCAGCCCTAATGGCCCGTCTGGGTTGTTGGTCCACCGATATACTCCATTTACAATATCTCCATCGCCGCGAGTCTGGATTGTGGAAATGACATTCTCGTAGGCCCTTCCAATCATATTGATGAGGATGGAAGGGTTACCTGCAAAAGTAATCAGGGTTGCGCGGATGTAGGTTTGACTGCCTGGGGCCTTCCATTGAAAGGAATATGGAAAGGTGCGTTCCCGAACTTGGAGCATTGAAGAGGGAGATACGAATGCCGCGGGCGATCGGATCTCTAGAGTGCTAGATATAGAAGAGGTGTCAACCTCGGGAAAGCTAAGACTGACCCATGGAAGTGGAAGGGGAGCGGGAATAACTTGCGGTTCGGTAATTGTGCCTGGCGCTTTATGAGACGTTGCTGGCTTGCCGGCTACAGAGGAGGAGGATTTCTGATCAAGGATCGGAGTCGCGAAGACAAAAGCGGTAAAGGGAAGTAGGGCGACGAGGACGGGGAGACTGAATACAAGCATTCTCGATGATTTGAAAAGAAAGTAATAGGGATATTCAATGACGCTGAGGATATTGACTTTCTATGAAATACAGAGTAAAACGGATGTAGAAGCCACGCTATATAGACAATGTCGCCGTTGGGAAAACACATGCTGCCAATATAATAAACCTCTATCTGTTGTAGTAGAGCTTCGCCGGCAATCGCGTGGCGCTTATGTTTCATGAGATACCATCTCGATAGGAGCTCTAGAAAACATTTCACTAGGCTCCTGACAAGAAGCGTACGGTTTAAACATCAAGTACACTTGAAGGGTAGTAGAGCCATTGATACTGTAGAGGCCTAGTGCGTTGGTCGTTAATGTAACTGATAAACTCCATGGCCATAAGGCTGAACGACCTTGGCTTGTGATTGGCTGGCGACTTTCAGATCCAACATCGAGCTTCTATAGTTGTCACCTGCTCATACGAGCACCGATCATCAGCAGGAATATCACTGCCTCACTTGCGCAGTACCAGCCCAGACCCCCCCTCATTCACCACAAAACATTCACCTCCGTCAATCACACTGCCCATCCCTGCTTCACTCCGTCCACCTCTCACCATGTCCTCCCCCAACGCAGCCGCATTGACCCAAGACCCCGACCCCTTCCCCCAAGACCCTATCGACGAAGACATCGAGGCCCCCCTCGAAGACCCCGACATGGACCTCGACATGACTGCCGCCCCCGAGCAAGCGCCCCCAGGCGCAAACTTCGACAGCAACAACAACCCGCTCGACGCCCTCGACCCACCTCCAGACCCGCGCATACCCACGCGAAAAGATATGAGTTTACGAGAGTTCCTAGGAAAGATGGACGAATACGCTCCAATCGTATGCCACATTCTTCAACCCCGATCCTCCCCCCCGGAGCATCTCCCCCCCATCTCCCAGTCTTCCCCTCCCTCGCAAACCCTCCGCTAACACCCCCCCAGATCCCCGACGCAGTAACCGCCCACCACCTGACCCTTGCCGGCCTCCCTCCACCCCCCACCACCTCCACCAGCACCCCCACCGACCCCAGCATCCCGCACACCCCGCTCCATCTATCGCGCCTCCTCGCCCTCGCCACCCAAAAATTCATCGCCGACATCGCCGCCGACGCCTACCAATACAGCCGAATGCGGAGTTCGAACACCACATCCAACAACCCGATGAACACGCTAGGCATAGTCTCCGGCTCCACTGCCGGCGTCATCCTCCCTTCGACGACAGCTTCATCTCAGCCGAACCAAGGGGCGGGAGTGGGGGGTGGCGGGGAGGGGCAAGGGGGAGGGAATAAGAAGGGAGGGGCTGCGGGGGGTGGGGGGAATGCGAGCCATGTTTTGGGGGTGCAGAGGGCCGGCTTTGGTGGTGGGGGCCAGGGGGGCAGTGGGCAGGGGAGGACGGTGCTGACGATGGAGGATTTGGGGATGGCGGTGGGAGAGTACGGGGTTAATCTTAGGAGGGGGGAGTTTTATCGATGAGGTGGTCGGGCTTTGAGGAGGTGAAGCCGGTTGCCACAATGACTGATAAGATAGTGGTTTGATATTGGCCTGGACAGATACCTGGAAATAGCATTGGCGGCGCACAAAGGGCGTTTTTACCGGGGCATAGAACGACCAGAAACCTTCCGCACCACTGCAGAGAAGTTGGAGAGGTTGGGTGGATAGACTGTTTGTACTATGAGACGCGTATGTACAACACAATCGAGACTTGCTTCCAAATGGAAGACTACGTAAGGTACTGTAAGAACAACAAAACTGCCGGTACAGGAATGGGTAGTATGTAAGAAGCGTGAACTGTACATCTCTGCAGACGCCGAAGATGATGCACTCCTGGGGGTATTTTCACCATTGACGCCACGCTTATGCTCGCACAAAGGCGAATGTTCCCTTGAGCGCCGAAGGCAGTAGAACTCGCATGAAAGGAAGAGAGGTAACATCGAATAATAGTGTCGAAGCCGACACGACATCTTTGTGAACATAGCTGATCGTGAAATCACGCATGTGCGTCTGCACTTAGCTGACCTGTGGCAGCCATGATGTAGATAATGGCACAAAGGGGGTTCCGTAAGGTGGCAACGACAGGACAGGAAATGTTGTGATCGGAGTATGCAGGATAATGAGCCTCGACTGAATCCAACAGTGTACAGCCATGCTCGAGGATGATGACAGAAGACGTCCCGCATGAACACCATTAGACGCACACTTCCAAGGTTGTGCTTACCGAGGTAGGTTTAGGATTGGGCGGCAGCTACAGCCGCAGCAATAGCAGCAGCCTGCCGAGCTTCGATTGCTTCTTTTTCGGTGTCTTCCTGCAAGGAACGAGAGAGCTTCGCCTCATAGTCGTCCGTCCCGTCGGCCGTGGCCGGCGCTGGAGTCTGACCCGGAGTTCCGGTCTTCGCCTGAACCTGAGCTTGATCGCCTTGAAGTTGCTGCTGTCCATCGATTGCAGCTACTGCAGCGTTGTTCTCTCCTTCACCACCGTTGACGGCTGTGGGTGTGGCACCAGGACCTGTGTAATCCGTCAATGAACCTCCAGCAAGCGTCATAACGCCTTCAATGTGCGTTCGGTCCTCACTCTGCTTTTGGCGCTCTCTAGCCTCATTCTTCGCCGCCTGAGCCGGTGCCCTTGTTTTCAACTCTCCTGTAACAAACTGTAGATAATACGGTACCTCGATACCACTCTTCAAGAAGAACAACTTCAAGTTCCGCGCTTTGTCTTTAAGCTGAACCTGGTTTCTATCCTTCAAAGACTCGTCAATAGTACCGCCCGGACCGAACATGGCTAGAATTTGAGACCAGTGAGGCCCTTTGACGCGGTCCAGACCGGCCATAAGCGCGTTTTCTTCTTCGGTTGTCCAAGGACGACGCTGTGAAGGTAGACCAGCACGGCGGTTGCTAGGAGAGGATTTTGCAGTCGCTGCCATGCGTGCTCGTTCATACAAGATCCGTGTGGGTGCCGATTGAGTGGGAAAAGGAACACCGTTTTGATCCATCTGAGCTTGTTGCTGTTGTTGACCCATGTCTGGGTGTCCATTCGCCTGGCCATTGTAAGGGCCCTGGTAGGGTCCCTGGTAGGGTTGGGCCTGTTGCTGCTGCTGATAGTAGTAGTGGATCTGCTGCTGGTGTTGCAGCTGTTGCTGCTGCTGCTGTTGGTGTTCTGACACTTGTTGGGGTTGCTGCGCCTGCTGTGGTTGCTGCTGCTGAGGCGCAGACTGTTGCTGGTTGTTCCCGAAGTCTTGCAAGGCGAGATGTGCTGCACGCGCGGCCTTTGCCACGATGTCGTCCGGATCGTTGTTTATTTGAGAAGCGTCTTGGTCTGCTACCTCTGTTGATGGTTGCACATCGCTGTGTTGATGATTCTGCCCTTGCTGATCGCCACCAGAGAAGTTTGATGGACGACTACGGATGGGCTTGCGGGCCTGAAGAGCTTTCAGTATTCTTACACTAGTTGTGACAACGCAGAAACTTACCGGTACTCCGACGATAGTGTCGAAGTTTTTGCTCACGTATAAACTAACATCCCTCAAGAAATCTTCCCAGACATACTTCTCGGGTAGTGCTGCAATAGCATCTTCTGTATCAGGTTCCTCCAGGAGACCTTTGCTTCGGTTGCGTGCCCGCTGCAGAAAGTCTGCCTCGCTGGGAGCAAGCGATTTTGCACCAGGTCTTCGACTCAAGAGTCGTTCCTCGAGGTCACTAGGAAATAGATCCTCAAGTATCTCATCTCTCGAACGCTCGCCATTCGACATAGCCGATATGTAAGCCTGGGTCTTGAGATCAAGGTACAGTTGAGCTTGCGATTTAAGTAAACGATTCCCGTCGGCCACAAAAGTGTCGAGAAAATACTCGTTGAGATGGTAAAAACCAACATCTCGGCTACCAAACACGCTCGACACGAACGTTGCAAGATTGGCCTTGCGGATTGTGTCGATTTGCGCTTGATCAAGAAGACCTAGCTCATAGGGGGAAAGGAAAGGTTCATGGATGGAGTAAACTTTCTTGGTGTGGTCGAAGAGCGACTTCAGGGTTGCGTATGCTTGCCCGGGATCGGAGTCTGGTTCTGTGACTATTGTAAGGATCTCTTGATACGTGGACTTTGCTAAGGTATTCAAGATTTGGGTAGCCTTGAGATTATTAGTAATTGCATCCTTAAAGACAGATGAGCTGGAGATTTTACCAAATTGTCGAGAATAGGGAGACTCTGGACCTTCAAATGCAAGCTCGCCCCGATAGAGAGCCAGCTCTCAGTATCGACCATCCCCATCTCATCATACGCCTGGTTAGCATAGTGACGTTCAACTGTTTCACCATGATCGATGATGTTCGCGATAACAGCAGCTAGATCCGGGGCAGCTGAGGTAGCTGGTGGGGAGTATTGACTTTGATGTTGTTGTAGTTGTAGCTCTTGCTCCTGCTGTTGTGGCTGAGGTTGAGGTGCTGGCTCAGGAGTAGTGGTAGTACGGGTTACTTCTGGAGATGCTTTATGCTTGCCATTAATGAGAGGCTTGGATGCTGTTGAAGTTTCGCGTGAGGGTGCTTCGGCATGTGCACGCTTATTGTCGGGGGATAGTGTCTGTCTGAGATTTGGACGCTTGGAGGCCGTAGGCGTTCCATCTGCAGGTGGTGTGCCCGTACGACGTCTCTTTCGTAATCTGGATCCGATGGTACCAGCCTCGCCATCGATGACAGCCACCTGATTCGAGGTGTCTGCAGCTCCTGCGCCTCGAGAGTATCAAATCAGCACATGTAATCATCACTGACAACGGAACGAAAAGCAAGTAATCTAGATCCTGCGGGCACAACCGGTACACCCAGAGGGTCATTGAAGATGCAAGGAAAGCTGCTCATTGCGCGTTGTAGAAGTGAGATGGGGCAGCTTACCTAGGGCCGTTGAGCCGTCATGTACGGGAGACGTCGCAGCGACAACCAACTCAGGCGCTGCAGCAGGTTGTTTCCCTCGCGTTGTCACCATCTTTTCTTCCGTAAGCGGTTCGATGGGTTGATATCGCTGTCGTCGTCGTCGCTGCTGTCAGAAGACAGGCCCTAGAAAATCTGACCTAACCTAAACCTTAACGCGGTTACTGACGGCAAATTCCGGGCTCTGCTGCAAAGTCTCCTCTGTCCAGAAACGTGATCCAGGATTTCCACCGTGTGCGGCAAGATTCTTTTCGCTTTGCTCGTTCTCGTTGGGAAAGTGAAGCTCTCCTTATATTGATTTAGCAGGACTGGACTACTCGTTGTTCACAAAGAATGGTCCAGTGTCAGTTGGACAAGGTACATTTGTGTTTCAAGCGCCGGTGCTTGACTAGAAGCGTCTTTAACTGTGAATGAGATGGCTGGTCTCCGACAACTTTCGTGCGCAATCTACTGCATACTGTCTTCGATCTGAAAGGAGGGGATTAGCTACGATCACGTATCCTTGTGCAGCATAATATGACTTGAATAGGAGAGCTGGCTGGCGGAAGCCATACATTCCATAGCCTCGGCTGATAGTGGTTGACCGTGGACCTGTGAAGCCGATATTTCTGTTGCGTCCTCTGTACGAAACTGCTTGGTGACGTTATTGATTCTTCTATGTAGTCTTCCAGCGCAGCGTCTGGACTCGCAAAGAACGTCTGTACTGCGTGAGCTGTACAAGGGTGGTGAGTGGCGCATCAACCCCGCCCGGTCAGCAAGACTTCCCGAAGCTCACATGACCGACATGTGACCATAACAGCCTTGCAGCTTATCGTACCACTATAATCCCTCATGGCTTGAGTGGAAAGCTCAGCTACGAGGCTGGCAACCTTTTGCTACCAGAGCTCGATTATTTCAAACTTGGGCCATACCGGCTTCAACTCTCTAAGGTGTCTTTCTACACGTAGTAGCCCGCAGCTACATCTAGCACCATGCCTAGCTTTATCGCAATCGCAGCTACTTGTCTAGTGGCTTTGGCACAAGTCAAATACGTGCATGGAGAAACCATCTGGAGTTCGGTCATCTTCACACGCTATGGCGAACGAACACCTCTCATCGTCCCACGAGAACAGGTCCTGACGTCTGTCGGAGCTCAGCAACTCTATTCGGCCGGATCATATTTTAGGAATCGATATGTCGCCCCTCAAGACAATGATGCGGGGGCCAGCTCTGCTATTAACGGCATCTCCAAATACGAAATCGATAGTACAGAGGTGTTTACTATGTCAATGGTGGACGAGTACATTGCGACTTCCGCACAGGCGTTCTTACAAGGGCTATACCCTCCCTTAAGTATATCATCCAACACCACAGCCAACAACTCAATCTCTATCCTAGCCAATGGATCAAATATCGAGTACCCGCTTGGGGGCTATCAGTACTCCCAGATTTACACTGTTGGGGAACTTGACTTGAACTCGATATACATAGCAGGCGAAATCAACTGCCCGGCATACGATACCTCTGCCTCCGCATACTACGATACCCCAGATTTCAAGCAAACACAAGCGGCAACGCAAGAATTCTATGGTAATTTCGAGGCTTTTATCCTTGACGGGGAGCTTCCTGAATCCTTTGTCGGTTACCAAAATGCCTACGCTATCTTCGACTACTTCAACTACGGGTATATACACAACAAGACCATTAAAGACCACTTGTCCGCGGATGATCTTAAGCGTGCGCGCATACTGGCTGATCAATGGGTATATGCGATAAATGGCAACGTCACGGTAAATGATGCCACAGAAGGAGTCAACATTCGGACCTTTAGCACCATTAGTGGACAAACCCTGGCCGCAGAGGTAATCACGCTACTGTTCAATAACATACAGTCCGAAGGTGTTGTGGGTAAGCTCAACTTGTTATTCGGCAGCTTCGAGCCTATGACTGCGTTCGCAGCCTTGGCCGACCTTCCGAGCATTGACACGAACTTCTATGGCCTTCCTGATTATGGCTCTTCCATGGTGTTTGAGTTGTTTAGCGTTGGTGTAAACAGCAGTGAGCCTTACCCAGACCTGAGAGACCTCTACGTACGATTCCTCTTTCGAAATTCAACGGATCCGTCATCAGAACTGATCTCGTATCCGCTCTTTGGGCTTGGCCCGAGCCAGGCCAACATGCCCTTTCAAGGTTTCTTGCGAGGTATGGAGAACAATATGCTCGCATCTGTTGGCGACTGGTGTAGCGTCTGCAACAGTACCAGCGTGTTTTGCGCCAGTTTCGTCAATGGTACGACCAACAACGGCACTGACAATGGATCGGACTTGTCAACACAAAAGGGGAAGGGTTCCATGAGGCCAGTAGTCGCTGGAATTATTGGTGCCATCATTGCTCTTTCCCTCGCTGGTCTCACCCTGGCCACTGCCATGCTAGTTGGCGGACTACGTTTCTACCGATCAAAAGCTAAGCGGAGGTCAGCACTCGGTGGATTCAAGGGTGGTGAAAAGCTTGCTTCAGATCAAGACCTTACGCTGCAAGAGGGTGTAGTAGGGGCTAAGATTATGAGTAAAGGCAACGAGCGAGTTGGCAGTTGGGAGCTTGAAGAGAACCGCAAGTCGAAGAGGGCCAATATCGGTGACTTGCCGAAACTCAATCTGTGCCGGAGGGCGAGCTATGAAGATGATGATGTTGCCGTGAGTCCTCTGGCTGAGTCGGTCAAGATCGATGAGAGTGTCTAGGGCCAGAGATCGGCCAACATCGGAGTGCCTCTTTCGTTCCTGCTAAGGCGAGGCTTATCCACATGAGATTGAATGACAATAGATGGCAGTCTGATCCGATGTGTGTGTGAGCTTCTCTAGATGTTAACTAATGCTCTAGTCCTCTGATCCTGCGGCAGGTTCAGCGATTTCGTTGGACCATCAAGCCCTGTAGTCGTTCCACCAACTTCGGTAGATAAGGCAGTTCGTCATGGGCCCCCGAGCCACTTCATAACACAGTAGACGCAAGTGAAAGTGCAAAAGGTTCATGCGGCTAAGATTCAGAGGTACGGTCTGCGTATTACCAGATGTTGATACGGGACAAGATCTCATAGAACAACCTACATGGTCATCGTCGGCATTGCTAAGGCCCTCAATGGTCAAGTTGATCAGGTGGTCTGTGGACTTCGTTTGTGAGAACCCGTCACCGAATCCAGGAGCCCTCGACTTATTGCAAGAAATGCAATCTATGTGATAAGATGCTAAGGTGGTTCAGAGAGACGTAAACCTAGCAGCATTTGTTTTACTGTGTACAGAGCAGGTGCAATCCCAAAAAGCGGCTGGGAGAGCAGAAGTTACTGGCAGTTCGGCACCTTCCCTTGAAGGGAAGAACCGGCCCTAGGTCACCTCACAACTCATCCGAAATATCACCAACACATCTCAGAACCCAGACATTCACCATGTATCAGCAATCTGCAAGTTGAGCTTACTTCGCATTGCTGACCGGAGTCGGTGTCATTGGCTTGACAACGTTCTTTCCTGGTAGGGCTTCCATTTCAATTCGCCTTGTTTTCTCACAACACGTCAACAACCTTGTCAACCACAGATCAACCAACACTGCAGCTATTATGGCTCTGTCTCGAGCGAGCTCTTTTGGTTCTTGGCCAAGCAATAGCTCGAAAGATGACGTTCAATCTGTTAACTCTGGTGTAGAATCTGAATCCATCTTGCTTCCCAGCGAGGCGCCCACCGGAGATATGACTTCGACACGTGCAACCGACAACAAGATCCACGTGGACCAAAACTCGAAAGCTCTGCCTAGCCTGATGAACAAGGACAAGATGCACGCGGACGATGTCCACACGGTACCCACCACGGAACATCGCCGCCATACTTCACCACCCAACACTGCGAAAGTATTAACACAACACCAAACGTCAATGCTTTCGCAACCTGAGAACAGAGACCTTAAAGAACATCAGTCGAAAGCAACTGGTACTCCCTTCACAGTCGCTCCGGTACAAGCCTCGGACGAAAAGCTTTCGAAGGTATTGGTGTACGACATCGCGACCTTACTTGAGCTCGGTAAAGGCTCAAGTGTAACACCGCAAGAGATGGAACGTTGCGACGACGACATCAAAGGTAAGATACTGAGCATCTCTGACTCTTCTGGCATCTATCCATTGTTCGACGTTCCCACCTCACGCGCGCCACGGCAAGCATTGGCGAGATACACATACGGTGCTTCAACAGCATATGCATCTCGTCGTTCCAGACTTAGAAGATCTCTTTGTAGCACACGCTCACTGTACCATACATGATCCCTATCTTCAATTCCTCTTCTTTATGCTTCCCTAGAGATCGCTCGCTAACACTAGCTCTCTCCTTAGAGAGCGTGTTCAAAGACTTTCTTAAGCAGGATCAAGCAAGGTTGCGCGGCTTATCCAACACCTCCACAGTCGCCAGTGAATCCATGGAAGCCGAAGAACAGATCGTTTTCCTGAGTCAAGCTCAGAGGAGCCAACGCAAGCCCGTTCGACAGCCATATGGCCCACCGCAGAGTTCTCTTGCACAGCAGCACGCAGGGTTTGCACGATTCTTGAGAGAGCATGCATCCCCACCTCATCATAGGGTGACTGCTGGTGGTCGCATCGTTCCTAATGGCCCTCTTTCCCCGCCACCTATGTTCCGACTGGACACTATAGAAAGTGTTGTTCATAGTCACAATCAGATATTCACAGCTCAATCTCCTCTTGTACCACAGCCTGAGATGAGGTCGTCACTCAATGCGACTCAAACGGAGCAGTCCAACCAAATTTCAGCCGGCTCAACAGGTTCGAAGCATGATCCAAGCGATACCTCTAGCACCCAACAGGGGCTTGCCGCTTCATTCACCAGAGGCACGATCACCAATGAGAGTTCTGCTGCAGGCAGTAAAGGTCAGCGGCAGGCATCTATCGGCCGGCCAATGCAGAGCAATGCTGGTGGGGTTTTGCAACTTCCGCCGGGAGCTGTGCCGACCATGGCGTTACCGGAAGGCGGCCTTATCGTGAATTATCAAGGTATCATGTTTCGAGCTACGCTTAACCAAGCGAATGATACAACGTTGGAGCCTTTGCAGGTTATATGTCACGCTCCTGGGGTTCAGCAGCCGGTACCTTCTTACCCACCGGCGAACACTTACTTCACAGGCTCGTTAGGCTTTCAGCCTGTGACGATGCTCCCCTCATCGTCAATGCTAGCACCCTCAATGCCGCTTGCAACCTCGACAAATGGAGCACACCTTTTTCAACATCATCAGATGCCAATTCAGGCGCAATTTCAAGCTTTGCAAAATCAATACGACAACTTGAATTCGCAGCTGGAAGGGCTAGATCGGCATGCCGCTCTTTATCGACACTTGCTCTCACCAATGGTGAATGCTTCCATGGTCGCACAACGTATGCAATTGGTCCAGCAGCTTGACAACATCCGAGTTAGCAAGGAGCAATTGGCGCGGTCCATTTCAATGGCATCGCAAAATCCTAGGTTTCTGCAGCCAGTGCATATGCCGCAGGGCTCTCAGGCCGCGTTCGAGCATCATGTCCCTCAGAACCTCCAGATTCCGGCTGGCGTACAGTCATACCCCCCAATGTTGAATGTTGGAAATCACATGATGGGTGTAGCCGCACCGGCCACTCTCCAAGCTCCGCAAGGGCGACTGGGTCACGAAATTAACAGCAACTCGAAGACGTCGAGCAATACTCCCACGACTCAAACTGGACTCAGGAACAGCAAATATCTCTCTCCTGACGCACCAGCGTTTATTCCGAACAGTGCGTCAGCCTCAACGTTCCGTAGCGGTGGCGAAACGCAAGGACACGATAACGAGCAGAATCATTCAAAGGCTGCCACTCACCAAGTTGCCCCTACTGCAACACCGAAGGTCGCATGCCCGGCCCAGGAACGGGTTCCAGTTGTTACCCAGGATGAGGTTGAGTACGCAGATCGATATGGCTTCAACGATGAACCAGGCCCGAAGCTCTACTGTTCGACAGTTGAAGATTTCCAAGAGGTGATTCGTCGCGTGCGTGAGCAAGCCAGAATGTATGGATGCGCAGGCGGTCAAAGTAAGGATCCTGAACACGATGCAGAAGAAGACATTCGTTGGGCAATGTCAGACAAGGACGCCATACCATTGCCAACAACAGTCCCTGATCATGTTGCAAACCCACGTCCATGGAATTGGAAAGACAGTGCTTTCAACATCCGCGCAGATGACGCAGCTTACTTTGCTAACCCTGTGCGCTTGAAACACGGTGGGTATGCTGGGAGTGGTGCATTATCGTCTAAGTGTCTGAAAATTCCTTGGGGTCAGGACACTAGCGACCACTTTGCTGTGCCGACTCTCAACCGCAAAGATAGCTGGGATTCTCTCCCTGGCGTTGCTACCTGTGACCTTGCTCCAGTCGATTATAGCACTTGGGGAAACCTTCCATCCGACATTGAAGCGCGTTCTGCTGTTGGTTCCACGAATACCTGGGGCAAGATCCCGCCCACTCAGGCTAAGTACAACGGCGGCGCTCCATTTCCGGTCTCCACTGTGGATGCAAATCACCTTGCGATCAGCACAACGGTGCACGAAAACAAACCCGAGGAAGGTTATAGCGGCTGGAACACCCCAGTTAGATCAAGTTTTTGGCCTAACACAAACAACCGTCAGGATGATTATGTTGATGATGGCTGGAATACCCCACCTCCGTCCATATTCACGGCGATTGCGACAGATGAGACATGGGGCCCGAAAAATCCATACTTGCATCAGAGTAAGGTCTCTCACACTGCTATCGAGAACAACCGTGAGTATTCAGAAGCATCAGGCAAAGCCAAGGAGCCATCTGGGGAGCTAACTGACGGCCATGCGTATGGTACCACGGTCTCTTCCAACGACGTGAGTAAGCTTCAGACGAGCCAGCATCTGTATGCAGCCAAGGTTCATGAGGAACCAAATCATAAGCCTTATCAAGCTTATGTTGAGGATGTGGTTGACTCACCTACCGGGAAAGCATCACTCTGGGATTCTGTCGCCGAGAGATTATCACAACGCGCAAAGAAGGGGAAAGCTTGGTATGAAGCCAATGACAAGGATGATGACGACAGCGCTTCTGTCGATTCATGGAGAACCAAGAGTCCGGAATGGTAAGTACCTGAATTCATATGCATTGGATGAACTAACCTTAAATCCAGCGAATACTCAGGTTCTCAGCCTCTACCAGAGAGCGTCCTAGAGATCCTTCGACGTCCAGGATTCATGAACAATCCTCTCGCAACAAACGTTCCACCAAACCAGATTGCCGACCAGGATCAGGGCAAGGCTTTCGACCCCAGCGAGGTGACGGCAGTCCGTATCCCGAGGTAAGCTACCCAAGTTCCACTTCCCGGTGCTGTAGCAAGTGAAGGTGTTCTGACCAACGTAATGTAGCCCGGCCAGGAATGCAGAAGCCAACCCATTCTACCTCAACATGATAAAAGATCCCCGCTATTCCGTTAATACTGGTGACCTCGCACTCGCCAGTGACCGTGTTGATCATAGGGGCTATGGCTCTGGTAAATCTGCCAAGAAAGAAAACCAGAATGTCCAGACTCAAGCCAACGCCGCAGTACGTGGTGAAGATAAGACCACGCAGGGTCGCCTTTCAAATATTGCACCGAACGTTGGTATGTGGCAGAATCATCAAGTCCACAAGGCTCCGTCTTCGATCGCAGCGCCAGTCTACCAAGCCCATGGGTATCTGCCCCAATATTATGGCGCTGCGAACTCTCTCAATTGGGGAGATCCGGCCGTCGGCCCTCACCGTCGGCCGCCGTCTCGTGCGGTTCTCGGCGGCGGTGTCAGCGTAGCAGGACCTCCTATTGGCCGCATGGACCGTTTTCCTACTGGCCATTATGACGCAAGCAATCACTTCTTCCGTAACCTGCGCGAGCAGGAGCGTGAAGATATGGCGAGACACAAGCATCTCAGCCCGCCCAACTGGCAGGGTTGAGAAGTGGTGAGATTTGGGAGGGAAAGATGAAGTGATCGAGTCAATTGTCGAAATACTCTATGTCAGTATTACAAACGACTTTCGAGATGCTTCCTTTTCTGTCCCTTGGATGTACCTTTCTTTCCCTGTGGGAATTGGCCGAGTGCCACTGTTTCAGATGCCTGGCGAAGCATGATTTCCTGCTCTCACCGCAAGCTTCACGCAAGATTTTCGGATGAGGCTCTGAGGATATTTATTCTGATGCATAACAGGCGGTAAAACTAGAAAAAAGCCAAGTAGGGCGATACTCACAATCGCGTTTCCTGGAAGCAATAAGAGCAGTTTTTGTTTTAGTTAGGAAATTGAACATGCATCACTGAAACCTTGAGAGCGGCGATGGCGTAGGTTGATAGCGCCTGGGATGTTTCTTTGCCTATCGTGACCTCAATTTCCGCAATGCGAAGTAGGTGTGGGAGGGAGAAAGAGGGTTCCACGGGCATATTAGATGTTTCACCAGCATTCCTTCACATGGCCTGCCGCTTCACCATCATTTTAGACTGCCTTCATATCTGGCGTAGACTTCACCATGCTGTTGGATGCCGTGAGAGGAAAAGATGATATCCTAGAGGATAAGATCTTACTCCGCAGGTTGAGTTGCGTCAGCTAAGTCGAGATCTGTCGTGCATGTGAAAAATCCAAACCCGGGCTTAAGGCTTTTACGAGTAAGGTAGATGACCGAGATGACGCCTGGGAGTCGACTAAGGCACGTGTCGGCACGCCATCCTTGCAACCAAATCTCCTGGGGCCCTAGCACTGCCGAAGTTAGGGGTTTTGGGGGCGTCGCAAAGAACGTTTGATGCCTTCGACAATCAACGGTGCTATGCAAGCGTGCCCTGAACAAGATGCACTTTGACTAAAAGGCATCCCGCCCCCATTACTTTTCTACCGGAACGGGCCAAGGCCAAGTCATATGAGCGGGCTCATTGGCCAATTGCCTATCGATGAACAAGAATGCACGATAAAGAAAACACCGCCACAATGCCATGGCGCCGCCAGCACAAGCACTTCGCAACGACAAGACATGCCCCCTTGCAAATGCGAAGACCCACGGCCGGTTTATCAGCAAAATGTCATTAGACCGTTGACCGCCTTTCCCCGGATTTACCGTCTCGCTCGTATCAGACCGTTCCTGTAAGCTGGTGCACTTTACCCTAGCACGTCAAGCTTAAAGCTCCCCAGTTGGAAAGTTAAAGGGTGTCGTTCCGCAACCTTCGATGTCGTACCTTGTCTTCATATAACGGCAAACTGGCCAACGAAAGCTCGCTATCCCAGCACGCCTGGAATCCACAGATCCAGATACATCCATCTACATAGCCATACAAAAAGCCGCACCGGTCAATGCTCGAGCGCCTCTGCCGGACCCCTTGCTGCATACTCTGCTAACCCATTTGCACTGGCTCAAATGGAAGATCTGTGTAGATTGTCCTCCATGGCTTCCTGCAGAGTCCGCTTACGCTTCGGTTCATAGCACTCGTCCTTCGAAAGATTTTCTCGGGCTCATTGTGCTAAGCGGAAGACGTGTCATCTTTTGACACCAGTTCATCAAGATGAAGTTCGGAAGCAATCTACCTCGCAACCAGGTGCCTGAATGGGCGTCGAATTACATCAACTACAAAGCCCTAAAGAAGCTTATCAAATCGGCTGCGGAAACAGCCAAACATGGGGGTGTTGCAGACACGGCCGGTATGATCAATGGCTGATACCTGTCGGGGTCTTCAAAGACGCTGACTTTCTTTAGGCTTCCTGCACTCTTTGGACCGCAATCTCGAGGACGTGGATGTCTTCTACAACAAAAAGTACGGGGAAGCAGCTCGACGGCTCAAGCTGCTACAGGGTCGTTACGGGAAGCCCACAGATATTCCCGATGGCATTGATAAGGATGAAGTGGAAGATCTCATGGGAGCTTTATTGGAATTACGCGGTCAATTGAGGAAACTACAATGGTATGGAGAGGTCAACCGAAGAGGCTTTATTAAGATCACAAAGAAGCTTGACAAGAAGGTGCCACAAGCCACAACGCAAAGACTCTACTTGGAGTCTAAGGTCGATCCAAAGTCGTTCACCACCAATGTTGGCCTGCTGGAGACCATGAAGACCGTCAATGACTGGCTGTCAATCCTTGGAGACATCAGGATTCCTGATGATAGTAGCTCCACTCATTCGTCATCATCTATGAGACGTGTTTCTTCAAAGGCCATACTCAACCTTCCGGCAGGCCTCCTGGATACGGTTGACCAAGCTATTCGTAATGACGACGCTTCCATCCTCATGGAACTCTTACAAGAAGCCAATGTCGGTCAGGAAAACCCGAAAGATCCTCTCTTCCAACGATTACTCTTGAATCTGTTACAGCGCTCTATCTCCTGCAGGGCCAAAACATGCATCGACAAGCTGTTAGACCAGCTAACTACCCTCGATGATGAAGAGGATATCAACAAACGCAATTGCATACACCGCCTCGTCATCGCCATTGGGCGCTCCAGGGGGACTGGCGATGCAGAGCTGACTGCTGATACGACACTTGCTGTGCCGTTGGATAATACGAATTACATCACACCCGCAGCACCGCCCGTCCTTGCCCCTCAAGTTTGCTTGAGCAAGGAAACAGATGGTGCCGCTAGACTTGGCAGAACCGACAAGTCTGTCGTACTTCTGCAATATCTCCTTGACAAGTTGCGGCCTCTACAACGGACAGCATTGCGGGCGAAAGACATCTATGGGCGTATGCCGTTACACTACTCTGCCCAGTATGGGATAGTCGTCATATGCCAGATCATCATTGCCAGCATGCAGGACTGGGGCCAATTCGACGTCACAGAGGGAATAGACGCACCATTTTGGCAGGACGCTGAAGGGCTGGCACCCTTGCATCTCAGTGTCATAGGTGGTCATCCACTAACGACAAAGACCTTGCTCGAGGCCGAGGACTGGAGAGGTGCTAATGACCGCAAAGCCGCTGTTCGCAGGCAAATGTCGAAGTCCAGTGCAGTTCTAGCGTTGGCCGCCAAAGCCAACTTTGTCGCAATCGTCAAATTGTTAGTCGAGGCTGGTGTGGACATAAACTATCAAGACGAACAGCAAGGGGAAACCGCCCTACACGTGGCAGCACGATTTGGTCACACCGAGATTGCGAGGGTGCTCCTGGACGGCTCCGGAAATCAGACCATAAACACTGAATTGGCGGAGAAGACTTTTGAATGGACACCATTGTTCACTGCCTGTGTTGATGGGCATTTGGGCATCGTCGACCTTTTGGTAGACGCTGGAGCTGATCTGCAGAGAATGGACTTGTCAGGCTGGACGGCAAAGGAACACGCAGCATTAAGAGGGCACATGGATATTGCCAATCGGCTTGCCGAGATCACAACAGCCCCAGAAACCTCAGATTCAGAGACCTCGTCCGCCACCGATTCGGCATCTCCCCCGTTATTGTCGTCCTTTCTCGCGGACAGAAAATCGAATGCATTTGTCAATGGTAACGGTGCGGTACGAACTACAGAGCCAGTCAAGACGTTCGGTCATCGGTACCTTACAAAAGAAAGCATGATACTGGTCAGCCTGGGTTCGATGGATATGCGGAAGGCCATCGAAGCGGTCAAGCTTGATCGGATTCCGCTTGCGGATGCCCATTCAACTCAACTAGATACAGCATTATCTGTAGTTGTCTCTGCGAGTGGGGCCAAAGGCGACCCATCGATCATTGACCTACCAGTGCAAGACAATATCAGCACGGATCCCATCATTTTTACCGCAGTCGATGCAACCAACGTCAAGCTCCTGTTTGACATCGTACCTACATACGCTGGCACCAAAGATCAAATCGTTGGGCGCGGGGTCGCCCTTCTGTCCAGTGTAAAACCAAATATTGGCTCTAAGCGCATCTCTTTGCAGGGCGATGTCACTGTGCCTATCATGGCTGCCAATACTCTCGAGGTGATCGGTTCCGTTAACTTCAATTTCTTAACAATCACGCCATTCACACATCCGAACATGTCTATAACAGAGAACCAAACGTACTGGAAGAGCATGACTTCGACAATGGTGATTGGACACCGAGGCCTGGGAAAGAATATGGCTGCTCGGACCTCACTGCAGCTTGGGGAGAACACCATTCAGTCGTTCATTGCAGCTGCCAACCTAGGAGCGTCATACGTTGAATTTGATGTGCAGTTGACGAAAGACCACGTCCCTGTGATATATCACGATTTCCTTGTGAGCGAGACAGGGATCGACGCGCCTGTTCATACACTCACGCTCGAGCAATTCTTGCATGTCAGCGATGTTCGAACGCCTCGTTCTTCGCGTCCAGCGTCGCCTGTTCTCCCGATGGATCCTTCGATCAAGGATCTGAGAGGATTGGATGTACGAAGACACCGGTCACTCTCTGTTGGAAATGGTAACAAAGACGGAAATTCCGAGATGAGTGAACGTATGAAACATACGCGCGATTTCAAGCAAAAAGGATTCAAGGGTAACAGTAGGGGCAACTTCATTCAGGCCCCCTTCACCACCCTAGAAGAAATGTTTATGAAGCTACCCGAGACCATTGGCTTCAACATCGAAATGAGTAAGTTGACCATCCGTCATGATTTAGAATTTAACATGGCTGAATGTTCATAGAGTATCCTATGCTCCACGAAAGCGAGGAGCAGGAGATGGACACCTACGCTGTAGAACTGAATTCGTTCGTCGACACCGTCTTGAGTAAAGTCTACGACCTTGGCAAGAAGCGTAATGTCATTTTCTCCAGCTTCAACCCGGACATCTGTCTCCTCCTCTCGTTCAAACAGCCTTCTATACCGATACTATTCCTCACAGATGCCGGGACGTCACCGGTTGGAGACATCCGTGCGAGTAGTTTGCAAGAAGCTATCCGTTTCGCTTCAAGATGGAACCTGCTGGGCGTGGTATCCGCAGCGGAGCCCTTTGTGATTAGTCCGAGACTGGTGAAGGTTGTGAAGGAGTCTGGACTGGTTTGTGTTTCCTATGGTACGATCAATAACGATCCTGCCAAAGTCAAAGTATGTTTCCCATTCTCTCTATCTCTCTCTGACAATGCTGATCTTGTCGTAGCTGCAAGTCAAAGAAGGCATCGATGCCGTCATCGTTGATAGCGTTCTCGCTATTCGAAAAGGGCTTACAGGTCATGAGAGCAGCGCACCGTCTTCTACTACCGGAGTCTGCACCCCTGCTTCTACCAACAGCTCGGCCAACTCGACCAATGGTGTCTAGTCTTTACGAAAATCCTGTTATCTTCAAAAGGTTTGTTTTCAAGACCACGATACCCCAATGAGAACTCAACTTCTCGTTACACGCGTGATCCTTTCTCGACGATCTTACTTTGTATCACGATTTCTGACCTGTGGCGGCACTTTTAACCCGCTGCTTGCATGATTAGAGAAACTACACTTAGTAGACTGGATGTTGCATATCGCCGCCCTTAGTTCTTACCGTAAAGAGCATACAAGGGGAGACGGAGGCTTGTGCGTTTTCAACGCAAAAGTAATTCGGTTTGCTGCTCGTTCCTTCTCTTGTTTGCTCCATTCTCTGCCGCCATGTCTGAGTCGATCTGCTTGCTAACCCTCGTGCTTCGTGCCCTCCTGCGCCTCGTGTTCCTCGCCATCCTCCTCTTTCTCCGCCTCGACTTCCGTCTCGACTTCCGCACCATCTCTAGCTCCTCTTCCGAACTTTTCTTCCTTCTCCATCTCAATGATCTTCACGACTATTAGTTACAACGTCCTCCTGTTGGATTGGGAAGTACATCCGAGCACCTACCTGCCGTAAAAGTTCTCTCCTTTTCTCACTTAGCCGGCGTATTCTCGGTCGCAAAGCCTCCAACTCCTCCCGGCTCGTATCATAGAAATACTCCGCGGTGGCTGACGGGATGCGTATTACGGTTGCTGTTGCCCCTGCTGCGTTCGCGGAAGCGCTGGAAGGTCTCAGCAGGCGGTCGAGTGAGTGCAAATTTCCGTGGAGGCAGGTGTATTCTTTGAGGAGTTTGTCTTCGTGTTTGAGGACTGTTTTGAGCTCCTTTCTGAGGTTGAGGAGAGTGGTGGTTGGCATGGTTGGCATGTTTGGTGATTGATGGTTTAATTGATTCGAAGGCTGTCTAAGATGAGAAAGGTAAGGGTTATGAGGGATGTTTGTTAAGTTAGAGGTCGTGGTGGATGTTGTGTGTTATTCGTTGCTAATGAGCCACACAACACTGTCGCTGGCTCTCACAGGTGAGAGTAAGAGAGAGGTATAGCTTGCGCCCTTTTGAAACAGATGGGCTTTTAAAGCTCTGCTCCTAATACCCGCCGTTCCTTGCTTCCCAGGATCCTTTCCACCTGTCATCCTGTTCTTCCATCTATCCTTTCTTTGCACTACCCTTTACCTTCGACCCTTCGCCTGCCTTCTTGTTTTTCAACTCTTCGTCTGCCCTCTTGATTTTCGTCTCCATCTCCACAATCTAGGAGACCGTCAGTCACTATTCCAACATTGGCGACTGCCAGATAACGCTCACCTGCACCAAAAGCTCTCTCCTCTTCTCCATCAATGGTCTTATTTTCTCTCTCTTCATCACCATCTGCCACGAGGCTTCTCTTCGCTTCCCGTGCATGTATTTAAGCCACCTCGGATTTAATACCGTGCCTTTGCTCGCTGCTTCGTTCGCAGACGTTATCAGGTCGCGGTCGATGGTGTGGAGGCGGCCGTGCGCGCTTTTGTATTCGCCGAGGAGGTCGTCTTCTTTTGCGAGGACGGAGCGGAGGTGGTTTCGAAGGCTGGTGATTGATGGGGCAGCCATTGTGGAGGTGGAGGCGGAGTGGGGTGAGTAGGGAGTGAAGGAGATGGGATGGGGATGGAGATTGTGATGCTGTGGTTTGTTTACAGGATGGGCACTAATACGGGGCATTTTGATCATTCACTGCTAACGGATTTGCGTTTGCTTGATATCCTTCCTTCCTCACTCCACTGATCCATTTATCGGCATGTTCATATTCAACGCTTCCTCTCCTTCCCTTACTTCTCTTCTTCGCTGTCCTCCGCGACATTCTCCTTCATATTCTCCCCTCCTTCCTCTTTGCCCATCATACAGTTTGTAAATTTCGACCCGAACTTATTTTTCCCTCTCCATCTCAGTGATCTGAACGAAGGTCAGTCACATCACCATGAACACTAATCGTTGTGTCACTCACCTGTCGCGAAAGCTCCTTGCGTCTCTCAGTCAGCGGCTGCATCTCCTTCCACAAATCCCGCAACGCGTCCCTTTGGGGGTCGCGTATGCGTTCCCACATTTGGCGTGGTAGGCCGGCCGACGCTGACGTTTGACGGTCGCAGTGTTCGATGTTTTGGTGCACTTGTTCGCATTCTTTAGTGAGAGAATCTAGCTCTTCGAGTACGGTTTTGAATTCTGCTCTGAGGGAGTCTAGGGACGCCGCCATCATGAGGATGGGTAATGGCTGTGTTGAGAAGATGTAGATGAGTAGTGGAGGAGGAGGTGGAGGAGGTGGGCATATCATGAGGGGAGTTATGCTTGGAGAGAGAGGGTGGGTCAGAGGTCATTCGTTGCTACAATCTACGTGCTTCAGAGTGTTCTTTGAGTATCCACGACAAAGAACGCAAAGCATTGAAGTTGGATGAATGCGGAAATCTATTGAGTCATGAGCTAAACATGATGCTCTCGGCCACGCTTCTAAAAACGCTTGCGGATGCTGCAAACAGCTGCAGACAAAGGCGACATAACTACAAAGTTAGTTATTATGTGTTATCGATTGCTCCTACTTCGTCCCACTCTCCTGGTTTCGAACCTCTTCAAGCTCTTTCCCTTCTACATTTTTTCATTCTTCTGCTTTACAACCTCCTCATCGTCTCTCCCCTCGTCCTCCTCGTCCTCCTCATCGTCGTCCTCCTCAATCCCTTCCTCGTCAATCTCGTGTTCCTTAACCTTCTCGTTTTCTCTCTACTTGATCCTAGCTCGTTCCTCTGCTTTCTCCGCTATTTCCATATCAATGATCTAGGAGTACATTAGTCACTGGACCTTAACATTATCTTCACCAGCACCAACCAACACCTACCTGCTGCAAAAGCTCCCTTCGTCTCTGCGTCAGCGGCGCCATCTTCTCCCTCAAATCGTCCATCTTCCTCACTTCCATATCTCGAAGGTTGGGCAAATACCACGTGTTGTAATGACCCCAAGGCAGCGGTGTAGACACCGTGGCTCTCAAACGACGGTCGATGTCGTGGAGGCCGGCATGGATGGTGTTGTATTCCGCAATCAGGATGTCTTGCTCCGAGAGAATCGTGGTGAGCTCTTCTCTGAGAGGGAGGATGCGGCGGGAGGATGCGGCGGGAGGATGCGGCGTTGGGTCTACCACGACTGTGCGGGATGAAGGGGCGGTGTGGGGATGAGGACGGCTTGAGAGGAAGCTGTTACGAGGACCATAGAGGATGATGTGGACTTCTTCTCGGAAGGAGTCCCATCTGGCTTCCATGGTGAGGGGTGGTGATGGACTTATCATGAGTGTGGGGGATGGAAGGATTTTGTGTTTGGTGAGGAGTATTTATGCTGTGGGATGAACATTCAGGTTGAAGGTCGTTCACTACATAACACTTATGTGCTTCTGGTTTTCACTCTGCTACATTACGGCTGCTCCTTCTTCTCATCGATCTCCAGCTCTTCTTCACCTTCATCGACTTCCGCCTCCTCCTCCAGCACCCCTGCATCCTCCTCAACTTCCCCCCTTAACCTCTTCCTTCCTTCTCTGCTTCTGCCGTTCCTCCGCTTTCTCCGCAATCTCCCATTCAATAATCTGCAATACATTAGTCCTCCCATCAGCACTCTCTCTCCACCAAAACTCCTTCTCACCTCTTTCAAAAGCTCTCTTCTCCTCTTCGTCAGCGGCGTCATCATCTCCTTCAAGAACTCCAGCATCCTCGTTTGCTTCTCTCGAAATTCCAGCCAGGTAGGGCCATGAAAGATGGTCGGATCAATCCGCAGTAGACGGTCTATCCGGTGGATACCCTTGTGGAAGATGTCGTACTCGTTAATGAGATCGTCTTGCTCGGAGAGGATGGTGGCGAGTTCTTCGCGGAGGGTGGAGAGGGTTGTGGTGGAGCTGGAGCTGGAGCTGGAGCTGGTTGTACTGGTGGCGGACATGGTGGTCATGGTGGCCGTGGTGATTGTGGTTGCTGCTCTGTGTGATGGAGACGTCAATCCTATTTTATATCCATGAGATGATGTGTTAAAGACAGAGTATAGGCCGCTTATTCACATGCCCAAGTCCATCGCACGCTTCTTGTTATCATCTGGCCCAACACTCCCACATCCATTCACCTCCCTCCCTGCATCCCTCCCGCTCGCTACCCCTAACCCCCTATCTCCTTACCTTCATCGTCTGCCGCCTTTCCTCGTCTCCCTCTCTACACCAACACCACAAACACCAGCACCTCCTCCTCATCCTCGCCCTTCATGCTCATCCCCACCACCTCCTCCTCGTCCAATTCAACACCCCAGGCCCACCCCCACCCCCGCTCACACCGCCGGCCAAAACCTCAGAAACAACTTCACCCGCCCCTCACGCACACTGAACAAGAAGATGACCCCCTAAGTCACTGCCTCCTCCTCAGATCTCCACCCACTCACCCCCCATCTCTATCCCATGAAAAATCAGCGCTCCTTCCATCCTATCTCTACAAAGCACAAAAATAAATGCCCACAGACAGAGTCGAACTGGCGACCTCGTCATTTCGGGTCCTCACTCTTCGCAAGGTTACTAGCTGGAACAGAATTAGTATACTGGAATTTTTCAACTTTGGGTGAGGTTATAGAACATACTGACGCGCTCTACCAACTGAGCTATGTGGGCGGTAACGATGAATGTGTCGGATTGTTATTGAGGTTAATAATTCAGATGGGAATTGAGCGTCTTCAGTGCCGCTGCAAAAAGGCACGGCGCTTTGGTGGCAATTTGATACAGTTTCGGATCCAGGGTAGGACAGCGGAGCGGATGGGGTTGACTATGAAGAGAAAGGGGGAAATATGATAGCAGCGAATCCCTCCCTAGTGCCCCTGTTTTCTAGGCTTTCTAGAGAGTACTTGTTTATTTCGGAGTATCGCAGGAGTAACTCCTCCTCCTCCACAGTAAGTTATGTCAGGGTTATACCTGTCATTCCCCTTAAAGTAGTCCTGCAGCCGCTGGCCTGAGAAGCCTGCGGTCAATACACTCCCCATTTTCTCACACTTTATTGGTGTCAACAACATACACTGGGGGATGCTCGGCAGTGAAACAACTACGACCAGCACACCGTTGTTCAGTAAAGAGAAGAGTAAGAGTGTAGGGCTGAAGCTCAATAACTTCAACTTTCAGCATATGCTCAAATCATCCTCTTCAAATTCTCATCATTAACAATTCTCATCATTAACAATTCTCATCATTAACAATTCTCATCATTAACAATTCTCATCATTAACAGAACATCATTAACAGAACATCATGGGGGCCCTCCTGATCAGAAGACTGTCACATATTTTTATACTTCGCCGCGGGTGATAATCCGCCGGTATAGAGTGAGAAGTGAGTATGATTTAGAAAGTCCAAAGATAAGGGGTTACTTGGGGGATAGTCGTACGGATTGGCGGTGCCGGATGCTAACAGCGACGAGTACGAGCGTGCATAGGGGAAGATGGGGACGTTTAGAGTCTTGGCTGTTATAGATATGTCTCCTTTGATATTCGTTGTGGCACTTGCGGTAGACCGTAATAGGGTTCTACCTTATGTCGCAGGTATCTAGCTCCGCCATTTTTGCGGCGTTGTACCGTCAACAATCACGTCCCGCTCTCCCGCTCTACAAACCCTCCATCTCCCCACCAACTCAGGACCTTCTAAGCCTATTTCTCCTCCCCAATCCCCACCTTCCCCTCATTTTCTTTCTTCAACGAAGCAATCTCCTGCATGATCACCCTCTGCCGCCTAAGCAGAATACTCGTCTTGAGTACCAGTGTCTCCCATGCCACTACTTTAGCAGTGGAGATATGTGACAGAGAGGGGTCGGTGTGGCCTCCCATGTCGACCCGGCACCAGTGGGTCTGGTAAGCGCGTTACTGCTGAATGTTGGCTTGGAGGTCTTGTTCGAGGGCTGCGAGGCCGGAGGGTGGGTTGGGGCCCATGATGGTGGTAAGTTTGTGGATGAAAGAGGACGCCTGGGAATGGGATGGTGGATGAGATGCGGATGAAGGGACTTCGAGATGGATAGATGGGCAATTTCTACTTGTAGACGATTCTTCAGTTGGAGAACTATTCTCCCTGGTCCCACTGTTTACAACTTCTTTCCCTTCCTTCCCTTCCATTATCATAAGCAGATCGTTCTTTTACCTACCCACACCGTCTCCTGCTTTATCTTTATTCCATGTTTCATCACATCATGCATCCGCCCTTCCAACTCGTCATCAGTTCGCTCGCACCTAACCTAACCCGTCTCTTCTCACCACCAATCATCAGATTCCATCCAAAGCTCTCCACCATCCACTCGTACCACACTTTTCGGTCGTCCGTTTGGCGATAGATCGTCACGTCGAGTTCGGAGTGGTCGGGGATGTAGAGCGGTGTCTGCTTTCCATTAGTATGAAAGTGAATTAACTGGCATGTGGACGGGCAGGTGGCTTACTTTAAGCGGGAAGAATATCGGGAACCAACTAATCATGCCCGGACTTTTCTGGTCCATAGTAACCGGATTCGTACTCAGCTCCACCCCTGGATACAACACCGTCTCGAAATACCCTGCCAATCCATGGCAGACACCTCTATCTCTCGTACGGAAAGTGAGGCGCGCATGCCGTTCATTATGCCTGTTACTTATCGGAAAATCCGGGGGTGACAGACTAGGCGCGTGTGCAAAACCCCAGGCTTTATGCACGTTAGGCGTGGTTGTTGTAGGTGGAGTTACCGTCGAGGGAGCGTGCGTGTTCAACGGAAAATCCATGGTACTTGCACTATCCCCGGGGTCTTTGGGAGGAGGTGTAGGTCCCGAGAGATTCGTCGACAGATAGTCGATTGCATGTAACATAACTACATACGGGGTCTCACTCGCGGTCGGATCGCTATGACCGCGAGCCGCGATATCTGCGTGCAGTTTTGGTGCCGAGATGGGCGTCAAGTGCGCAGTGTAGGATGCCGGAATCGAGATACCGTGCTCGGGGTTCAGGAGGTGCGTTATGCCATCCAGACATTCGGGCGAAAGCTCATTATCGGCGAAAGAGCCGAGGAGCTCAGATACTAGCATGTCAATGGGGGTGTGCCCGGGTTGCGGAACGTAGGGTGAGGGCGCATCTGCAGAGGACGTATAGGAATGGAGAGATGGTGAAGGTCTTACGTCCTGCCGCCATGGACCTTTCCAGGCGCGCATGTCTGACTTTACGACGGTTACGCGGTTCTGCCAGTCTTCTTCATTGTGCCGTTGCAGCAGGACATAGGCATTGGGGTTCTTCTCAACGGCCCAGAGTTCGATTTCAACGCCTACGGCCTCACTGGCTCGTAGTGCGCGCGTGACGAGCGGCCCGCGGCCGGCTCCGACCACAGCGACAACTACACGGCCGTCAGGGCTAGATGTTGGTTTTTCTTGCTCGGCCCAGTCGCTGAGCGCTCTGGCTATGGCTCGCTCGTACCAGTCGTATTTGATTGGGTCTTTCTCGAAAACTTCATACGTGATGCTTTCTAGATTGTCGGTTAGGGGCTGTAGAGGCGCTTGAAGATAGTCCTGGTAGCCGGCGCCTAGTCGATCGAGGCTTGTCCGTGAAGGCTGCTTTCGCTGTAGATTTCGAATATAGCTTAGATGAGGTGTAGAATCCTTGATCTTCCTGCTGCCCGATTGCTGCTGCTGATGAGAAGCCTCGGCTGGTGTAGGTGATTGAGTAGCGTCAGCTGTCGTACTGGGACTAAGGAAACCATCGGCCATGGGTATTCTATCATCTGAGTTGTCCAGGCCAGGGATCGGTCCAACATCGCATAGCAGAATCCACGGCGGATTTCGAATACGCATATACATGCTGATCAATGTCTGGTGAGCCTTGGAGAGTACTGGATAGCCTTTTGGGTTGCGAAGGAAAGAATGCGCGGTCAGAGAAAGAAGACGTAACGGTTCCGAGTGCCATCGAGACACGATCGGGAATGCTGGAAGATGTCTTGGCAGTGATAACCCTTTTGCGAATGAAGTTAGCCATTTACTCGCCTGGCGCTCTGGTGTTCAGGTAGGAAATACGAAAGGATAGAGAGTACCTCAAGATCCTTCCTCGCGAACAACAAAGACGCCTCTTAGCGGATACGATGCCACACACAGTATGAAATTCGAAAGCAGATTTCACAAAGAGCACGATATACGGAACGAAAACTCTTGTCTGATTTCTTACCTACGAAAAGCCTAGCATTATATTTACATACAGTCCTGATTAGATTCCACGCATCCCAGGTTCCGAATATATCTGCTTTCCTTGGTCTGTCTTCATATGTCTCTCCCAAGTATTCCTCTCTCGCAAATGGAACCAGGCTACCCATTTCATCGTCATTGTCTGTATCCGGATGATCTATGATAGGCAGCATGATATGTATCTGCAGGTAGTTGCCAACTGCTAGAGCCTCCTGGATAGCTCGAGCGTACTGCGTTAGTCCTCCGCCATGTAAACTTTTATGGTGTAGCTTCGGTCCAGGAACAATGACATTGCCAATTCCGCAAAAGGCTGCGTATGCTATCTCCAAATCCAAGACCTGACGAGAGATGTTGTAGATGAGAGGATCAGGTGAGCATAGATCGATCCATGGACTGGCAACAGCAAGCAACTGTGATATAACATCACCCGGAGTTAAGGGTGTGTCTACTGGGGACAAGGCAGGTATGACAGGGGTTGGAATTTGTCGCCCAGACCGATTTGCGTCCTCGGAACCCAGCTCAGATAGATGGTTTGACAATAGCGCAAGCACACGTGAATGGAAATGCGGGGTGGTAATTGGAGTTGTGAGCATATCATACTGGAAATATAGTCAGCATCGGTCTCAAAATGGAGGGGCTCAATACGCACATTGCAATCCTGCGCCTGGCGCAAGACCTGTTCTGTAACGGGGAGCGGCCGTCTGCTCTCATGCTGACCAACATAGAAAGTGGGGATATAATCATCGACCGATGTCGGGGGCTCCATAACTGAGAAGAGCTTCGCGAGGGCTCCAGAGAGGTCGTCTTCTTCCTGAAAGTAAAGGGGTTTACTTCACATCAAGTAATATGTGCAGCTGCTGTCATTATCATGATCAGGCGTCTCTGTGTACTAGCAGATACATTGAATATGTTAATCAAGATCGGAGCAAACAATCTGCGGTCGGTCAAGATGAAGAGAGAAGAAGGCAAAGAGGAGAGAGTCGACCAGGAAGGGGGCAAAGGAGTGACTGTCCTGGCCAGCTGCGCCGCGCGCGGTCCTGCGGTAAAGTGGAGATGTGAGTGGTTGGCACTGGTTGCCCTTGCTCGCCTTGCCTGCTGGAAGGCATTGAGAGGACCCTTAGACCCCGGCCCTGCATTTTTGATAGTGAGAAGCCTGGATCGGGAATAGCGCGGAACGTTTAAATCCTTTCCGTAGCGCAAGCCACCTCGGGCCATTCTTATATCCACATCCCCAGCCCTACAGAAAATATACCCAACAGTGAATATCAGGCGGCGAGACTACTTCTCGCCACTGGCTTCCTCGCAATCTATGGCGACCCGCAAGTCGGAACCTGGAGAAGATCAGTACAGGGCGAAACGTCAGAAGACTTCCACTGCCGCAGAGATGGATCCCAAATCAAACCCGTACCTGGCACATATGTATGAGGATCCGGCTGAAGAGAATGGTTACGGCAACGGATACGGAAATGGTGCTCCAAGAAATAGAATGAACGGTACACAATCAGGCTCAGCCTTCGCAAAATTCCAGAAACATGCTACAACTGCGGCTATGGCGAGACAACTTGAGGATGGGCCGAACAACGCCTTCAACGGACAGCCGTTGTCGAAGCAGTACTTCAACATCTTGAAGACGAGAAGAGACCTCCCAGTACATGCGCAAAGGTGAGTGTCCATCTTTGCCAATTTAGCACTTTAAGCTGACGTCTTGTCTCTAGAGATGAGTTCTTGCGAATGTACCAAAAGTCGCAAATTCTGGTCTTTGTGGGTGAGACAGGTTCAGGAAAGACAACCCAAATCCCGCAGTTCGTCCTATTCGATGACCTCCCACAATCCCAGCGCAAGCTCGTTGCTTGTACCCAACCACGACGTGTAGCTGCGATGTCAGTAGCACAACGTGTCGCGAACGAGATGGATGTTGCTTTGGGTGACGAGGTGGGATACAGTATCAGATTCGAGGATGTTACTAGCCAGAAGACCATTCTGAAGTACATGACGGATGGCATGTTGCTGCGGGAAGCGATGAACGACCACAACCTCCAACGATACAGCACCATTATTCTCGATGAAGCGCACGAACGGACTTTAGCTACGGACATCCTGATGGGGCTTTTGAAAGAGGTAGCTGTCCGGAGGCCAGACCTCAAGATAGTCATCATGTCAGCGACTTTGGACGCACAGAAGTTTCAAACATATTTCAATGACGCTCCTTTACTTGCTGTTCCTGGACGAACCCATCCTGTGGAGATATTTTACACTCAAGAGCCAGAGCGGGACTACGTTGAGGCTGCTCTGCGAACGGTCCTGCAAATTCATGCTACAGAGCCGGAAGGAGACATCCTGCTCTTCTTGACTGGCGAAGAGGAGATTGAAGATGCTTGCCGGAAGATATCGTTGGAAGCAGACGAAATGATCAGGGAGGCAGACGCTGGTCCGCTAAAGGTCTACCCTCTGTATGGAACTTTACCACCAGCCATGCAGCAAAAGATCTTCGATCCTGCGCCGTCTGCGCGGAGACCTGGGGGCCGACCAGGAAGGAAATGTATTGTCGCCACAAACATTGCGGAGACGTCGCTTACGATCGATGGTATTGTTTACGTGGTGGATCCTGGCTTCAGCAAGCAAAAGGTCTACAACCCTCGAATTCGAGTAGAGTCCCTCCTGGTGTCACCTATTTCCAAAGCTTCCGCACAACAAAGAGCTGGTCGTGCCGGTCGTACGCGACCTGGAAAGTGCTTCCGTCTGTACACCGAAGGCGCCTTTAAGAAGGAACTCATCGAACAGACATATCCGGAAATCCTCCGTTCCAACCTTGCATCCACAGTGCTCGAGCTGAAGAAACTCGGCATCGACGACCTCGTCCACTTCGACCTCATGGATCCCCCCGCCCCCGAAACCCTAATGCGCGCCCTCGAAGAACTCAACTACCTCGCCTGCCTCGACGACGAAGGCAACCTAACGACCCTCGGCAAACTGGCCTCGGAATTCCCCCTCGACCCCGCCCTCGCCGTCATGCTCATCTCCTCCCCCGAATTCTACTGCTCCAACGAAATCCTCTCCCTCACCGCCCTCCTCTCCGTCCCGCAAATCTTCGTCCGCCCCGCCTCCGCCCGCAAACGCGCCGACGAAATGAAAGCCCTCTTCGCCCACCCGGACGGCGATCACCTCACCATGCTCAATGTCTACCACGCCTTCAAATCCCCGCAGGCGCAGGAGAATCCGAAACAGTGGTGCCATGACCACTTCCTCTCGCTGCGCGCGCTGCAGTCCGCGGATAATGTGCGGTTGCAGCTCAGAAGGATTATGGAGCGAGAGGAGTTGGAGCTTATGAGTACGCCGTTTGAGGATAAGAAGTATTATGAGAATATCAGGCGTGCGTTGGTGGCAGGGTTTTTCATGCAGGTTGCTAAGAGGGAGGGGACGGGGAAGACGTATGTGACTGTGAAGGATAATCAGAATGTGCTGTTGCATCCGAGTACGGTGCTCGGGCAGGATAGCGAGTGGGTGGTTTATAATGAGTTTGTGCTTACGACGAAGAATTATATTCGTACTGTTACGGCTGTTAGGCCGGAGTGGTTGCTGGTGAGTCTTTTCCTTCCTCTCCACTTCTCTTTGGAGAGGAGAATATTGGATTTGGTGGGTTGGAGTACTGATTTGGAGTAGGATATTGCGCCTACGTATTACGATCTTTCTACGTTTGCGAAAGGGGAGGTGAAGACGGCGTTGACGAGGACGGTGGAGAAGGTTAGGAGGAAGGAGGCTATGAAGGGTGGGAGTAGGCGGTAGTTCGTGAAGCGATCTCTGGTCAGAATGCTTGAGCTTGAGCACGGCATGTGCCTCTCAGGCCTTGCTACTGTAGAGTAGACACATGAACCAGGAGCAAATGCAACATTTCGCTACCATCACTGGACTTTTCCATTCCTTTTAATGCCAAAGCTCCACCATCCATGCTCTATTTATCTCTACATACACATCCCAACCTACGTACTCCCCGGTCCTCCGAGCAACGCGAAGCGCCTGACTATGCTGGGTCCTATCTCATCATACTAATTTCGGCAGTCAGACGAATTTGGTCCCAGGACTGTGAATTGGTTGACTTACCTCCTGCTTCGTATGGCAATAACTCCTAAACTCCGGCGTCTGCCCCAACAAGCTCCCGCCAAACCAAGGCCCGTGTCTCTGCCTCTTGTGCGTAATAACCTGCACCTCCAACCCTCCGCTCTTCGCTCCTGTACCGCTCCTGGCCTCAGAAGCCTTGATCCTAGCGTCGACAAGATGCCTAATATCTCGTTGCAGGCGCCGTCCGAAGTCTTTGTAAAGCGTCGAGCCGCCTGAAAGGACGATATTCTTGTAGAGCCCTCGTCGTACGTCAATGGGCGAGGATTGGATGACGCCGTCGACGACGGTAGGCAGGGGAGTCAGGAAGTCGGAGGAATAGATTTCGGGATTGAAGAAGATTTCCGGGGCAAGGAAACGCTCGTAGCCGACGTCGACGGTGACAGAGCGGCCGTTGGGGGAGGTGACGGTGTGTTTCAAGAACTTGTCGGGTTCGCGGTCATATCTGCTAAATTCCTTGACGATATCCGGGCAGACGTAACAGTATTCCTCCTTGACCCTTTCCGCCGTCTTCAGACTGCTGTCGGATTCCCCTCGGTCCCGCAGTAGCGATTGGACGAAGTAGGTTATGTCTCGCCCTGCGATCGGGATGCTTTTGATTGAGCTTCCGATCACGTAGCCTTCTGCCACGGGGATTACGTGCGTTACGCCGTCGCCGGAGTCGATGACGGTGCCGGTTAGAGAGCGGTCGGAGACTTTGGAGGAGGTCCAGGAGGCGGCGAGGGCGAGGACGGCTTGGACGGCGATGTAGAGGCCAGCGCAGTTGAAGGACTCGAACATTATTTCGGCAGTGTTTTCACGGTTTTCGGGAGGATTGAGGGGCTGGCTGGGGGTTAGTGGGGTTGAAGGGGGGGTAGAGGGGTACGTACGGGTTCTGTGAGGAGGAAGTAGTGGTCTTCGGGCTCGACGCGGAGGTATTTGAAGATGGAGTTCGACCAGAAGCGCTCCATGTGGTCCTATACGGAGTTAGCTAGTTGAAATGCGCCTCGAGATTAAGACAAAAGAACTTACCCAGTTCTCAACCTGCCCATGCCGCACTGGGTAATGTATTCCATAGCCTATGCGCCATCATCAGTACTTCGTCCCAGAACATGTTCCGCATCCAAGCTGCACAGCGTACCAGGTCCAGCTGCTGCGGCCAATGCCTCATCTCCAATAAAGAAATCCAAATCTTCTGTCCCTCTCTTCGCTGACAGAGCCCCACCAGATCCCGTCCCACCCGTAAGAAAGGAGGGCTTGCTTGCTACTGCTGGTCTCCCTGATCCTGACGCGCCAGTACTTCCAACTCCTCCCTTTGTTGCGATGGCTGTAGGGAATACGAAGGAAGGAGAATCATTGCCCGCGAAACCTGCGTGCCCACTATATCAGTTGGTTCTTGTGCAATGAGGTTCGAATTGGTACGCACCAAGCTTCGAAAAGCCCGTACCGCTGTCTCGGTGTCAGCTGCTGTTCCATCGATTCACTTTCAATAGCTAGGCAGATGCAGTCTCCACAGACCCGGGTTATGCCACTTACTTGTCCATGACAACGGCAGGGGTTTGGGAAGCCATGATCGCGGTGACGCAGTCGAGTGCTGCCGAGTGGTCTAATGAAACTGCCGCTTATACGAAGAAGAGTTCTAGTTCACTGGAACAATGATCATCGGCTCATGACGAAGGTCATCTCCTTCAGGTGGGTTCCTGGCCGGGCTGGCGTCTACGTTCATGAGCGCTTCGGCTAATCATCCGCGCGTCAGCCCTATTTCGATGATGTTCAGAAGCGGAAGTGGTGATCTGATCGGACGCAACTCACCACCCAAAACATGGTATTGCACAATATGATCAGCGACTTCCTTTCGGTGCGGGATGACGTGGCAATGGCATACTTCCAAAGCTAGTCTAGACAAATTCTCACTAACTTCACTGAAGCTGGTAAAGACGCTTCCTACTTTTTCACTTTTAAGAGTCTTCTTGAAGTCTCCCTCACCTCATCCTCTGTTTACCCCTTGCAACATCTGAACCACCGGCACAACACTCATTTGTACTTGACGAGTTGACGACCCCCATCCTTACATAACTTTCCCTAAGTCAGAGCCACGCGGATGCAGGTCATTCGTTTACGCTTATCGTCTCTTTTATGGTTCGTTGTTCCACTCTTTCTGTCTGCTTGTCAGAATACTCTTAGGTATTCATGCCAATCCAAAGGCATTGACTTGGACACTTCTACACTGTGAGCCCAAGGACCTTTTCATCAATTCAGTCTCAGCCACACGTCATTTTCTAAAGTCCCTCTATCCTTGGCCAGCGTGGAGCCCAGCCTATCGCAGGTAAAATAGCGTACCTAAGGAGGCATTGTGTATACAATAACGGCCAAAATATACGCTACCTGAATCTCACGACAATACTAGCTTCTCGGTTGTGCTTTCATGACCGCGGCGTTGGACGACCGGCAGGCACCTACAGAACCTCGAGAAAGCGATCTTCGGGTCATCGGCAAGCTGCATTTCCTTCAATCAAACGTGGACCGCCTTCGGCGTCACCTTCAGAAGCTTCGGCTAAAGATTACGACCAAGTCTTCCGAGAACGCGGTGTCTGCGATTTACCAAGTGGATCAAGCGCGGCTTGCCCTCGACGGGTCTATAGACCTTCCCACCACAACCATGCCGTTCCAGCGCCGCAGGCTGGGTGGAGACATCTGTGCAATATTTGTACATGCCGGTGCAGGATATCACAGCGTTCAGAATGAAGAGGTCCACCTACGGGCATGCGCTGAGTAAGTGACTGCCGTCCCTTGTTCGTAACGAGCTCTTCGCCTTACAGTTATCGAAAGATGGGATCAGAATACTAGGAGGGACAGCTGACATTCTTCAGTGCCGCAAAATCCGCGATGACGTTCTTGAACAACGGTGGGGACGCCGTGGACGCTGTTGAGATTGCTATCAAGGTACTCGAAGATCGGGAAATTACAAACGCAGGTTATGGAAGTAATCTGGCCATGGATGGTACAGTCGAATGCGATGCTACAATCGTTGATCACTACGGACGGAGTGGCGCTGTTGGCGCGATAGCACGTGAGGCTTCGTACATTCCAAGCCACAACTGTATTTCGAAGCTGTATTACTAATTGTGACAGAGGTTCGCAATCCTATCCACGTTGCGCGGCTGGTTCTGGAACAAAGTACGAAACCTATGTCTCTACGTCGGGTCCCTCCGAACTTGCTAGTCGGCCAGGGAGCAACAGACTTTGCCTTTGAGCAGGGGGTGCCGGTTCTTCCCCACGATGCTTTAATATCTGCTGCAGCTAAAGAGCGTTGGCTCAAGTGGAGGGTTGACCTCACAAAGGCCGAGAGCGAAGAAGCGAGCGAATCTAGCCCGGAGCCTAGCAGTAAGAAGTATGATGAGAGGAAGAATGAACGGGACCCAAAATCATCAACCTTACAGAGTATTTGGAACGAGGGCCAGCCTATTTCTCCTTTACCAACCCCGAAGACCACTTCGATGGATCTCTCAATTGACGGAGAGAAGACCGACTCATCACGCCTTCCTGGGTCCTTTTACGAGTCTACTGCAGATACCTCAATAGATACTCCACAGGCTAGTGCTGGCGAAGCAAAGAGCCTTAGATCATGCAGAGACCGCCGGGCGATAACTCCAACGCAATTCGCATCTCCATCTCTGCTCGTACCGCCTTACAAGCCACGACATGGGAGCGATGGTCATGAAATCAGTTACGAAGAGAGCACTGATGACGATAGTAGCTTCATTGACACGGATCCTCGGTGGACAGGAACAATGCAAACTCCTTCTGGTCTATTCGATGGCTCATCTACTTCGGTGGGCGACACACCTATGCGGTATTCTTCGATCGCCCCGCCGCACGATCCACAAGTTTCAGGCAGAGCAGACTATATCACTGACACAGTAGGCGCTATCGCCGTAGATTGCTTTGGAAACATTGCCGCTGGTTCATCGTCCGGTGGGATTGGTATGAAACATCGTGGACGAACGGGGCCGGCAGCTTTGGTAGGTATCGGTTCTGCTGTCATACCCATTGAGCCAGAGGACAGCGACAAGGCTTCTGTGGCAACTGTAACCAGTGGTACAGGAGAGCACATGGCTACGACAATGGCCGCGGCGACATGTGCGAGTCGCCTCTATCATAGCACCCGAAGGACTAAGCATGGCGGCTCAGAACAAACGAGCGAAGAGCATGCGATCAAGGCTTTTGTGGAACGTGACTTCATGCGTGAGTTGAAACTACTCGGCTATTGCTCACGGTAAAACTCTTCGCTGAATAGTGCATTTTAGATCATCCCAGTGTCAAGAACAGCCATTCAGCGGGTGCCATTGGCGTCATGGGCGTCAAGAAGACTGTGGATGGTGTGTGGCTTCACTTCGCTCACAACACCGATTCTTTTGTAAGTCGTCTGGAAAGCCATGTGTTGGAACCGAGTGCTAAATGAATAACTGTACAGGCTGTTGCGTCGATGCACTCCGACGAGAAAGTCCCTGTGCTGGTAATGTCTCGCAGTAAAGGTATTGCCTAGTCCATCAATAGCATTGAGAGGATGCTTACAGGAAGCCAGGAAACAACAGCATCGCTACTGGAGGGCGAGCAATGAAATATCGTCGGCCTGGCTGGGGTCGGCCGAACACAGACACCTGGCCTGCAAACCCTGATGATACGATCGACCCAGGTTCCAGCGAACAATCTGCCAAGCGGCAGAAGACCAAAGCTGAGAAGCCGCCACGGCGCCCATCCATAGGGTAAGCTCGAACCCCTCTTAATTATCATCAATCACGATCTGGGGAGACCACCGAGTGCTCCTATATTCATCGATCTTCCCTGGTGTTCGCATGAGATTTTGTTGCTGTAGGGTTGCTATCAACCTCATTTCCACAAGGATTGCAGCGTTTGAACGAGTTGGCTGACGTATAACAGTACACAGTACGCGGGTCTGGGAACGGTTTCGAGGTTCTAGCGATGCCAAAACGATGAAACCCCTTCGTGCACGGTCAAGGTCAATCCTTGGCTTGGCGCTTAAGGAATGGCACATCAAGTCCCACAATAGCATAGCGTTGGCGTTCATACATACGAGCTTTATACTCCTTTCGGTGCTCGATGTACTCTCTCCTAGCTCACATATCATGGAATCGAGCAACTTCGCTCTTCCACCATTGAGACTCATCCATGTCCATGGTCCGACAAGCCGTCAAGCCATCCCACCAGGACTGATCTCATCAACACATGAAACACCCACAGGATGCATGTTTACACAGAGACCCATGTCTATGCAGGCCCCGGCGTCCCACCAGGCACCGGTGTCCTGCCCTCCCCATTGACTCTATCCTTCCGCTTCTTCTTCCGCTTCTGCACAACAGCCGGCTTACCTCCATAATCCCCAAGCCGTAAATGCGTGCCGCAAGTGAGACATATCGCACCCTCCGGCGGCGAACAGAATACTACAACTCCCGTCAGCACAACCTTCCCAACCTCAAACCATTGCCATTGCCATCTCTGACAGAAGAAAGACCACTTACTACTCAAACAAACACTACAAACAAACCCCGTACTCACCACCCTCCTGTGGCAGAAACACGCCGCCCGAAAATCCACCCCCACCTGCGTCGGCGCCACCAGACTCCTCCGACTATACTGATCCGGCAGAAACCCCATCATCAGATACTGCAGCAGTCCCCGCGGATGCTCGAGCTTTATATAAGTGCCCCGCGTGGCGTCGGAGGCTTGTTGGAGAAACACAGTGTCCCCTGCTATCTTGCAGATGTCGATCGGGATCTGTAAGCGCTGACAGGCGAAGATGCAGTTCATCAGCGGGATGTACTGGTGTGCGAGATCACCGGAGACGGAGAGGATCAGGATGCGCGATTGGAGTGCGGGAGGGTGGGTGGAGTCGAGGCCGCCGTTGGGGTTGATGGGGTGGACGGAGGCGGGGCCGCTGGATGTCAGGGTGGAGGCGAGGAGGGTTTGTTTGTGTGTGTAGGTTAGGGCGAGGGTGAGGGCGCCGGCGATGGAGGTTGTGGGGGTTGTGGAGAGGGTCGTCGGGGCAGTGGTGGCGAGAAGGTGGGTGAGGGAGGTGTGGAGGGTTTCTTCGACGAGGCGGAAGGGGCGGTATTTGTTGGCGTCGGAGATGTGGGTTGGGGCGGTGGAGCGGCGGGTTAGAGAGGGTGTGCCGTTGGAGCTGGGTCTGGGGCCGTTGAGGGCGAGTTTGGGCTTTGTGGTTGCAGGGGTTATGGTGGAGGAGGAGGTGGGGTCGGCGTCAGCCATTTCGATGTCGTCGGAGGGGTTGGCGGCATCTTGTTGCGGGGCTGTGCTGTCGTCGGTGGTGGAGGAGGGGTAGAGAAACTCGGCGCGCTGGGTGTGGCTGGCTATGACGGCGACTCGATTTGCGTAGTTGAAGGCGAGGTGGGCGTTGATGAAGACGAGAAGGTTTGCGACCGCTTTGGAAAGGGGGAGGGTTTCGGAGAGGAGAGCCCAGGCGTGGGGGTTCGTGTCGAGGATTATGGTTAACAGCGACGGCGGAGGTTCTGCTTACGGATCACGTCAGCGCCACTTCTGAGGGAGCTGCCGTCATGGACGTTCGTTTGCTGTGGAGGGGCGTACCGTCGGAAGTTCTCTCATAGTGCTCGGAGCCATCCACGGCATTCATCTTTCCGAAGTTGCGCCGGCGGACATATCGCCTTGAGCCGTGAGCTTAGACTGTTCGGCGCATTGTCTGTATGACGCGGAAAAGAATGTGCACCAGTTGCGCGAATACTTAACGCGCTGGCTCCCCTGTTCAGTTGCTGATTCCTCTCGTACTCGGAGTCGTTGGTGCTCGCATCGGATCGCCATAAAAGATGTGACTTGCATAAAAGTATAATATTTGCCCTGCATAAGCTAAGCGCGCAACGCGCCTAAACTTCGTTATGAGGGTCCGGACATCAGCATCCAGATATGCTGCGCTAGCAATGACCAGCGTAAAGGACGAAGAGAAAGCCGTTGAGCTGGCCCAGCAAGCTCTAGAACTGGTTGCATCCGGTCAAGCTGAGGTCAATTGCCTCCCGTTTCGGGTGTTTGTCAGTCACTGATTCGGCGGCGGTAGGCAGCTTCTCGAGCCCTTCGACAGGCGGTATCACTAGCACCGGAACACCCCCAGGTCGAGGCTGCGTTCCACCAAATCCAGTCGGACGATGCGATTCATCCGTTGTTGAAGTACTGCGAGAAGTACAATCAAGATGGGGACGAAAAGGCCGGCAAAGAGATTCTCCAATTCGTGGAGAGATCCAACGCGCAGCTGCCCATGGACGTGATGGAGCGGTGCATGGAACTCGTGATGGGAAAACACAACATTCATGGAGACGAGTTACAGGATCTTATCTTGGCGAGTCTGCTACAGCAGAATCCGGCTGCGAAGAGATTCATTGCGAGGCGGCTACAGGAGAGCGTTACTGTGATCTTCGATGCAATCTATGCGATTGGAGACCGCTCCGCGAGCTGCCTTGCCGCGGTTGCTTTGGATCCAGCGGCCTGGTCGACAGAGATTTCTCGAGAAGTTTGCGAACGGGATGTCTTCCAATTGTTCATTGCCAAATTGATGGAGTCCGGACATGATCATGATGGTAGGGCACTGAAGGGCATATCTCGACTGTTGGCGGCGAACGCCGAAAAGCTACAACAATTCGTCGATCAAGAAGGGCTCGAAGCTCTTCTTGTTTCATTGGATGACCGGTTACCCATAGAAGTACAGGGTCAAGCTATCCTTGCAACGGCGAAGTACTTGGAGGTTTCGGGAGAAAAGGGACAGAAGAGCCTTTCAACTTTCATCACTACTCGGTTGCAAAGACACACCAACGAAGATCTGATACTTGCTTTCTCGGCTGCCGCTGCTGTCTTTCCTATTGTACCCTCCGTTGCCTCAACCTTGTTCCTTACTGAAGGATTCCTGCAAACACTGGTTCCTATGCTAGAGAAAAAAGCCAAACACACCAAGATCGAGCAGGCAGCATTGGACATGCTAAGTGCAGCATGTATAGATAGTGCGTGTCGTGACGCCGTTGGCAAATACTGCTCCGATTGGCTCGAGCATGTCATCAATAATGGGAAAGACCAAAGACCTGCAATGGCCGCCGTCATTTTGGCTAAAGTTCGAGGAGCCAGTGGCAACAAGGACCAAAAGGTGCAGGACGGTGAGACTGGGGTCGAAGATCTAGTTCCAAAATTCAAAGACTTGATGGCTGGAACTGAAGAGAAGAGCAAGCAGAGCTCCATTGAAGGTCTCGCGTACGCGTCTATGCAACCAAAGGTCAAAGAACAGCTCGCAAAAGATAAACCATTCGTCAAAGGACTGATCCAAACCCTTGAAGAAAGCACGGCCAGCTCGATGACGACGTTCGGGGGCCTAACGCTGATCAACAATCTGACTCGCTATCAACCTACGCTCTCCGAAGAGCAAAAGCGAATGTCTCAATTAAAAGCTTACGCGAACGCGTCGAAAGAGACCCAGCAGGCCGACCCGCTTGACGACGACAATCACGTTACCAGCCGTTGCAAAACGCTCATCGACGCAGGCATCGTCCCCCTTCTCGTCAACCTCAGCAAGAAACTATCCCCCACCTCCCTCTCCCTCCTCACCAAAATCTTCCTCTCCCTTTCCAAAACCCCATCCCACCGCGGCACCATGGCCCAACAAGGCAGCATCCGCACCCTCATCCTGACCTACAACTCCATAACCGGCGCCACCCCCACCGACATCGAAACCCAAAACACCGCCGCCCACGCCCTCGCCCGCATCCTCATCTCCGTCGACCCCAACCTCATCTTCTCCACCTCCGTCTCCGCACCCCTCACCTCCGCCATCCGCTCCTTAGTCTCCCTCCTCATCCCCACCGCCTCCCACCTCCCAGACGGACCCCACGACCTCCTCCCCACCTTCGAAGCCCTCCTCGCGCTTACGAACCTCGCTTCTCTCTCCTCTCATTTCACCTCCGACATCATCACCCGCACCGCCTTCCCCGTCATCGAGAACCTTCTGCTCAGTAACAACAGCCTCCTCCAACGCGCCGCCTGCGAACTCGTCTGCAACCTCGTCGCCTGGCCGTCGGGCGTCCAGAGATTCGCCGACGGCTCCCCGGCCGCGGGGCGGAGATTGCATATCCTGCTGGCGCTGGCGGATGTGGAGGATGTGGCGACGAGGAGGGCGGCGGGGGGCGCGTTGGCGATGGTTACGGAGGTGGAGGGGGCGGTCAAGGGGGTGGTGGGGAGGGAGAGGGGGGTCGAGATTTTGTTGGCGTTGTGTCGGGATGAGGATCTGGGGTGTGTGCATCGCGGGGTTGTTTGTGTGAGGAATGTGGTGGATGCGGGGGTGGTGGAGGTGGGGGGGGAGGCGCTGAAGGTTTTGGGGGGATAGGTGGGGCGGAGCGTTGGGATGGCATCGGATGGGAAAGGAACGGGGTGGATTGTGATTGATGATGTTATGACGTTTTCTTTTTTGTAGAGGCTGATTGGGGTGTTTGGAGTTGAAAGAGGAGGGGGATACTGTGGGCTGCTTGTAACGTCGTTCATGGTTACATGAGGATCGTAATGACATGAATTGTGATAGATATGCAATATCCTTTGTGTTGTGATAAGCTGTAGTGGAATTATATGTCACGGTATACCCAGGTTTTCTGAGTATATACAGTAAGGCCGCCAGCCCATAAGTCCTCCTTAACCGGCTTCGAACCCCCCCCAAAGAAATTCCTTCAGGACATCGTCTGTTCAATCCAGAATGAAAGCCAACCTTCGCGGTGAACCAGATGCGTTTTCCAACAGACATACGAGGAAGCGTCTAGATTCAAGAATAAACGCAGCTTGGCCGCCCGGTAACTACGGAGTAGCAACCATAACTTCAAGTTTCCAGGAACGCCCCATCCCACGAACAGCCCCCATACCCTTCCCCACCTCCAATCCCAGCGTCACCAGCCTCATCTCCAATTTCCGAAGCCCATTCTATATCTTCCACACCAGCACCGTTGGCTTCGCGTTACACAAGGCGGCTTGTGAGATCTGTATCCTTTCCTACTACTCCAGTCGTAGTAAAGGCAAGGGTCCCGATCCCTGTATTCGTCGCCGCTTATGATGGTGTGGGGGAAGTTAGGACGTGTGCAGGTGGTGTGGTAGCGGCCTTGGGAGACGGGAATATTTGAGCGCGTAGCTTTGTTTGGGACGTTCCTCCGATGTTCACACACGGAGTAAAGCAAGCTATCTGGCCAGAGTGTCTGCATTATAGCACCTCAGCAGTGCCAGCCTGAGTAGCCTCGGAACGATTGAGAATCGCAACCCCCTCCACATGTCCTGTCTGCGGGAAGAAGTCGAAACCCCTCAGACTCTCCATCTCATATCTACATCCTCCCTTTCCTTCGACCAGAACGCCTATGTCTCTTGCTTGCGTATGCACATTACAGCTCACGTACACGACTCGGCGGGGTCCGAAGTTCAAGAGCTGCCGAAGGAAAGGATCGTCGCAGCCTTTACGAGGCGGATCAATCACAACGACCGTCTCGTCCGGCGGATACGTGACTTCCTTGAAAAGCGCTGTTGCGTCTGCGGCCATGAATGTCGCGTTGGATATGTTATTCGCCTTTGCATTTTGGTTCGCCGAAGCGATTGAGGGTGGTGAGATATCGATGCCGGTGGAAGATGAGAATATCGAGGATAGAGTCACGGTAAAGAGTCCGGAGCCGGAGTATGCGTCGATTAAGTATTTGATTGGCTTCTCGTCTGTATTTGGCGTGGATGGGAGGATGTGCTCGCGGATGTAGGCTGTGAATCTTGGGAGGATGGAGTTGTTGTTTTGGAAGAATGCCCCGGCGGTGTTGGAGAAGATGTAGTCGTCCACGTATTCGGTTGAAGTGGCGTTTGAATCGGTAATGCAGGTCTTCACTTCATCGTAGGGCAAAATGTCGCCATGAGCAGCCCCTTCATGTGGATTGCCGTTTTCTGCGTCCAGAGCGATCTTCGCGTCACTGTTGACCTGCTCACCCTGCGATTTGCTCTCAATGGCCTGTGATACTGATGGCTCAAGACTTGATGGCTCTCTAGGCGTTCTGGTGGTGCTCTCCCTTAGCAATAGCGTTGCTCCTCTCTTATACTTGCTAAGCTCCTCCGCTACCCTCTTCCTCTCCCTTTGCATGCCCTTCCTTACAGCATCCGTGCCAATCGGACAGTCCTCAATGTCGATGGTCCTTCTAGTCCCCTTCATCATGAAACCGATAGGTGGAACCTCCTTGAACCCTTTCCTTTCGGCACCATTGCGCCTGTCCTTCCGGCTGTGACTACCCGGTGGACCATCAAAGTGGGGAGTCAACTTGGTACGGTAGCCATACTGTAGCGGCGATCCAATCGTCTCGCCGACCGACGGTACCAGCCCGGGTGCAAGTCCAGAGAAGTTCTTGAATGCCTTCTCTATGATGGTCTTCTTGTGCGCCAATTGATCCTCGTATGACAACATCTGAAACTGGCAGCCAGAGCACGTAGCAAAGTACGGGCAACGAACAAGACTATCATCACGCTTCGCAGACGGCTTCACAATCTTGACAAAGTCTGTGAGCGTGTAACCATCTTTTACGAAATAATTGACTACCTTGGCTCGAACAACATCGCCAGGCGCAGTGAATGGTACCACGTAGACATGATCTAAGGTAGAAGAAAGACCTAGGCCATCACCGGTAGACGACAGCTCGGTGATCTTCACCTCAACCTCGCTGAAGCGGTCTGGAGGAGAATATGGCTCGAGCTGCGTTTCTTCTCCAGGGGTCTCCTGAGCCGCGAGAAGATGTCGCACATCGGTTTGGAGAACAACCTCGTTCGAACCCTCTTTAACAGGCTTAGCCTCGAGCTTCTGCTTTTTCTTGGAAGAGCCATGGTAGGCTTTCTTCTCGGTCATCGCCTTGAGATAGGAGGATACCAGTATAGTAGCTTTATGTGCAGGAAAGCGCCTGAATGCTTGCGAAGCAATCCTTAATGGCCCCATGGAAAGCCAACATGACTTACTGATCTACGAGTCCAGAAGGTGATGTTCAATAGCACAATCCCGCTGGTCGGAAAAAGGCCGGTATCGCGAAGCGCGAAAATTTATTTTACCAATCGGCAAATATCCCCCGAGTACCCCTTTTTTCTGCCCTTTTTGACTATATATCGCGGGAGTCCCCCCCCCTGCCCAGTAGGAATATATCAGGGGAGTACCTCTCTCTATATTCAACTTCACTGTCACTGCCGCTAGCCCACAAAGCCTGCGCTTATAGTAAGAATATATCAGGAGAGTACACCCCCCCCTCAAACTAGATCCTGCAGTTGCTGCTGTTAATTCATGCAGCGTGCACTTGATAAACTCTCATTTCCCTCAACACTTTCATTTTCACTAAACCCACCTTCCTACTGTAAATCAAGCTTTCAGAACAACATCAGTTGACAGACATAATGTCTCTCTCAACCTCAAATGTTTTAATTACTGTGAGAATCACATTTCCCTTCATGACTGAAGCCTGAATGACTGTGAATTGATGAATTGTTGATCAACAGGAGTCCTATAAATCCATAAAGTGTAAGTCATGAGTATTAATTTGTAGAAAGGACGAAGAGGATTGTGACTTTCAAATCAGGGCCATTGATAGGCGTGTTTATGAGGGGGGGGGGTTTACTCCCGCCGATATGTAGTCAAAAAGGGGTACTCCCCAGAAATCCCCCCAAAAAGGGGGTACTCAGGGGATATTTGCCGTTTACCAATGCCAACAACTCCCCTTTCCCCTCCAATTCCAGTCCAGAACCTCAACACCATTACACACTTATGGATCTTTATGCACCCACCACTACAAAACGAGAGTCACATTATCCTTCGATTGACCTTTTGACTCAAGTTGAACCTGTTGATTTCATGTGCATTGGCTTATCTGCTACTATTTGCCTGTTCACTGCAGCAGCATTTAGCCGACTTGTATCCAGGGCTACATGCATTTTTATGTTCCTTACAGCATGTTCTAACTCATGGGAAATATAGTAGCCGCGGCATGATAGTAAACTCCATTTGCTTTCTAAATCAGAGGTCTACCCTTTGTGAAAATGCGAACAAATAAGAAACGATTAAAGTCATCAGAGTTGATTTCCATGCTGCTCCCTTTCATGCCTGCGACAATTGTCTCTCCGCGGGAAACCCTTAGTGTTGTATTCGCATTCGATTTGCTGACAGTAAAACGTCCTTCCCGCGATCCCTAGATGGCTAGCCGCATGGCGCGAGAGATCTTTTTTACTTGAGAAACCGCGGGAATTGCAACCGACTTGAGGACACCTGTTCGACCGATCATGCAATTTACGGTGTCGACTGCAAGTGGTAGTTAGCCGCAGAGCCGTAAAGTATTCACGGAAGGAAAGCACGCTGGAAAGGTTCCCACGACATACTTCAGCTCGTGCCGATGTCTGAAAAGCTTGGAGCAGATTGAACAAATATGTTGGTGATGATGCACTGGCGTAGATCGTGTCCTGGGTGAAGCTGTTCCGTTGCGATGTTCAGCCCCTTCAACGACGTTGCCACTAATAGAATTGTCTTGCCCTTGGTCATGTTGTGCCTGTTGCTGTGAGTTATCGCGTGCTCGGACAGCCGTTGACCACTCTGCTAACGATGGCGGTGAAGGCTGTGGTGTCGAGTTTCCGCAGGAATCTGAAGTCTGCTCGGCGGATTCATCGGCGTCGTTACTGCTATCGGTGTCCGGCCAGAACAAGGGAGGTCTTATTGGCGAAACTGCTGCTGAAGGCGACGAAAGTGATGGGTTGCTTGATTGGGTAAGCTTGTGAGGGTTAGAAAGCTTTGGAGCCTTGAGGCTTGCGCGCAAGCTGTTAGTTTCCGGATGATCCCCGCTCTGGGAGTCAAAGTCGAGACAACGCTATAAGCCATTAGCATACGCCCTTTCCAACCAGCTGGAACGCTAGCTGCAACACCAGCTGCAGCGACATTACCTGGAGAGAGATTGGGTCAGTGCTCTGATAGATAGACGTAGTAACAATCCCAGGGGACGCAGTTGACCAATAATTAGGGGAACTTGGAACTGTTGGATTTAATTCGAGTTCTTGCAAGGTGACAAAGGTCGGTAACTCATGACGATTGCAAGAATGCTCTTCGGGAATCTGAGATGCTCGTGCAGAAGGAGAGTTAAGGCTGCGGCAAATAAATACAAAACCATACGAAGGATCCTCAAATGTTTCGGGAATTTTGACTACTACGGCAGTCACTAGTTCGAGCTACGTCCTATCCAAAGGCGGCTCGACGACGTCGACGTTAGGATATCGAATTCGTTAGGAATACGTCGTCTGCCATGTGTTCTTCGCAAGGACCGTGGGGCAAAGTAGTTCTTCTGATAGCTCTCAATGAGTTTCTATCTTATGATTTTCGATAATAGCGTGGGGTAGGAGGTTTGGTTGGGATCTAATGGTGGTTAAGTACAACAGGAGGCCCACGAGGCTCTGCCGTACACAGCAGCCAACCAGCGTTGCCGACACGTCCTACGGCACTAGTAGCCAATGAAAATTCGGGGGCCTCCGCCGAAGCAGGGATGGTTAAGCCACCCGTCACACAAGTATATGGGAGGCCTCCCCGCTCGAGATACAGATCGCAAATCGAAGTGATGCGCCTGCTGTATCTGCCTCAGGCGCCTCAAGTATGCAGATCTGTTTGATGTCAGCTGCTTACTTTGCCCTGATCGGTCATACTGGAGGCCCCCGAGGGCTAATACTTGGAGAACAACGCCCTTCTTATTACATCTGCTGTGGTGGGCCTCCATCGAGCGCCTATGGAATGGCGCAACGTTGCCTGATAGAGCTCTTTCCTGTTCCCATTGCGGTAATTGAGAAGGTCCACATACTATCACGTTGCCCAACAATTGATCTTCATCGCCGTTTCTTGTCCGTTCCACCATTCTACTATCTACTCGGAGTACGCTTCTTAAGGGTTGATCATCTGAACCAATCAAGCAGCTCCGTCAGCAAACGCTCTAGAAACCGTTCCAAGCAACATTTTACCAGTCGTGGGATGCTTGGATCCACAACAACCACGGCGGTTTACATTGAGCCTATTAATTATCAGTGTATGCGATTGTATTTTCTATTGGCAAGACTCGCAGCAATGACTGAGAAGGGCCTTGACACATGGATTGAGGCCACGGTGATGATATCTCTCACAATAATAACAGAGTAGATCAGCATAAACACAAGAAGGGAGGAGACATTGCTTTCAGAGAATGTGAGATGCAACTGAAGAGGACGCAACCATTTCATAAAACCTATATTGATAAAGACTTTAGCTCAACCTGGGCGACGAAGGCGAAAGCAGAACATGGACTAGAGAAGACAGACAGTGTAAAGACCGTAATTCCCTTAGATACTCAAAGCACATGACGCAAGAGAAAATGAAGAAACATGAGAGCTTGATGTAAGGTCCCCTGACCCAACAATCCTAAACCTATCACTTTGACATATCTGTGCCATCCACTAACACCAATGATCAACCGGGGCCACACCTTCTCAGAAACTAATCCTGTAATTGTTCGTAGACAACACAGACAGCTGGATAGACGGGGAAGATGGTCCGTGATGCAAGGCCGTACTGTTGGAAGCGTCTTCGGATATTGGCGATATCGAAGCCCTCCCTAGTCGAGCCAGTGAGAAGCTATGCCATTGCCGTCGTAGGCCTCCCGTGCCGGACAACTACCAACCACTTTAGGCGACGCGATGATCACAGTCGTAGTTTTCCATGCTCTGAGAGTGTCGCCCTGGCCCGCCTCGCGCTTTGACCGAGCTAATGCTTGAACCACAGCTCCCCGCTGCCCTATGCGATTCCTAGTGCCATTAAGTTAATGCTTTTTATGATTCTCAGAAGAGTTTGTGACGGTGTAATCGTGCAAGAGGCCTCCCAAAGCTGTTCCAGCACGGTGATGGCACTGCCAGTGCTCCTCGTAGGGTGGGATCCCACGGTGAGATCCGCCTCTACCCTCGTCTGAATGCGAAGAGACCTCCCAAATATAACCCCAGTTCATCATGGCTCGGGCGTGACAGCAACGCAGTTCATACCTGATCGCACATCCCAGCCTATGATGGTCGCAAGGTTTCTTGAATATGCATCCCTTGTGTTGGCCGCGTGCCTGACGCTTGTAATAGCACAAACTCGACCAATAACCTTGCTGGCACCCTCTTCTTCATATACGGTCTAGAAGCTTGGCAAGCGGTAGTAGCGACTGCTGTAGGGTTGTCAAAGCCCTCTCCATGTCCTCATTTATAGGTATCAAGCGTCACCGCGCCAAACTTACATCAGTTCCCAACTTTCTTGTCGATAGCCACTGCTCACTCCCTTCATCTTTACAAAAGTATAGATTCTGGGAAAAAAAGAGAAATCTATAACTTCACGTGCATCGATCTTGATCGCTCGTCGCTCTCGTCCGGTCACACCTGATATCAAGATAGATCCCATTAAATCCTAGAGTACTCTCGGCATAGCCATTCCTACAATCAACATGCCTGCACTACCATCGTGTGCCCCAGTTCCATCTTCGCTATCCACAGGTAAGGACACGGTACTCATGAAACCACGATGTGGCTAATTCGGTACCGAAGACACAGCGTCTGCTTCCGGAGGGCCTCAGCACGGAATCTCTGTTAACAACGCAATCACCATTGCCTTCGGAATCTTCACTGCGGTTACCGCAGTTGCCGCCATCATACTCTCGTTTGCAACGTGGCGGGAGGCGAGCCAAAAGGAAAGATTGGCATCCATATTGAGTCGTTCTGATACTCCGGTTGGTATGACTGACTCTGCAATCAAAGACCAATCGAATGAGAGCTGACGTACCAGCCTTGGCAGTTCGATCATAAGGCCCCTTTAGCGCCACGAAGTCGTTCGACTCTATTCGATGGATGGTTCGTTGGATTTTCGACATTTGAATAGATATCGAGTATGGAACGAATGATAGGACAGCGCTCAGGGGGTCACAGCGCCGACGCCTTGGTGTTGTCAGATAACTTGTCGTCACCCTACATGGGTTGGTTATATTTTTGATGGCAAGTGTTGTATTTCTTGAGGGATCCGGGACGTCAGACAGTGCTGTTCAAACGTCTTTTTGCTGTGCCGATGATACCTCGGCGCTGATTTCGCCCACCTCAGAAGCAGGTACTGCTGCATTCAGATAGAGCCGCGTATGGAATTGTGACAAATTCGGGACTTGCTAAAAGCCTGGAAATTTTGAGCAACCTAATCGCCTGATACTGTAAGCAACAGAAAAGGGGATGAAGTGTTACGGGAAGGCGGCAGTAGCTACCTAAGCATCGAGGTAGAAGGTCGGCAGGTTTCGAGCATAGATATGCTTTAGAATCTTGCGTGACCTTATTTCTAAAACTAATGATAGAAAATTAATAGCTAGAGCAATTGACACTGTCCTTTTGGGCTTTGCCAGTTGCTGTGAAGATGTCTTCTTCTTCAAACATGACTAGAAGCAAATTCAGGAGCAAACGAAACACCCGGGGAGAAAAGCTAAACGAAGTGGGAACAACAAACAGCTCGTAATGGAGTACCCGATACAAGCCAAGTACAATAAGTTGATCAATCTGCTGAGGTAAAAGCTCAGCAGCTGCAAATCATTCCTTCAAACAACCAATTCATAATTGTACGGATATCTCGTGCCTAGAACAAACTGGAAGTGATGAACAGTCAGTGGCCATTGGGCTTGGGGGTGGTCGATTGCAAGACGGCATGAAGTGCAGTGTTGAATGCCTCAAACGCTCAGCAGGCCTTAGAAGTCGATGATCGGCGCATGATGTAGGTGCCGCTAGAATATGGATCAAATGTAGAGTGTCACAGGTAGTGGAAAGACATATGGAGCGGAAGCTTGCAAATATACAGTCGTCCACTAGCGTGTTCATCGGCAAACCTTCCCTTTACTAGCGTGCAGGGAGAAAGTTGGCTTGGCAACAATGTCGAAAATCCCCAGCACTTACATCAAGGCCTAGCAGATCGCAACGAGTAGGTGGAGGAGGTCGACAATATTCCATGAGACACCAATGAGTACCTCACGCTCACTACGATGTCTCTTCGCCAGGCCCGTCCGCCCCCCACGACCATGCCCCCAACGCCAATTCCACATCACTCCCTCCCACCACGCCCGCCCAACCCCCAAGCACAAAAGCCTCAAAGCCTCCGAGATGGGCCTCACCAAGCCCTCGCAACCCTCACCAGCTAAATACAAACCCTACACCGCCTCCGAACTCGCCGCCCTCTCAACCCGCTACACCCCCTCTCAACTCGCCGCCATCGAAGCCGGCGAATCCAGCATCTCCCCCCACGACCTCTCCACCCAAGCCACCATCCGCCACGACCCCATGTCACTTTCTTACCTCGACGACTTCGCCACCATCCGCCCCGTCATCGACCACCCCGTCCGCGCCCCCGACTCCAACTACGACCCCAACCTGCGCTTCAAAACCGAAGACGAACTGGCCGACGACCTGGCCACCTGGGTCGAAGATCTCCCCGACGACGCCGACCGCGTCGAATGGATGAAATTCGAAGACAACCTCCGCCTCACCGTCGGCAAAGAAGAAGCAGAGCGGAACCCGCGCTCCGCCCTCGCCCCGGCCATCCCCCCCCTCGCCGACCCGAGCATCCGCTACGAGAAAGAGGCCGAAGACGGCGCCGACGAGGCCGAACCGCACGTGAAGCGGCTGATGAAGCAGACGGGCTATACGCGCGACCAGATCCGCCGGTTCCGCAGCAAGGTGCTGGTGACGAAGCGGGTGGTGAATGTGACGCGCATGGGCAAGATCTCGAGTATGTATTTCCTGGCGATCGCGGGGAACGGGCGGGGGCTTTTGGGGGTCGGGGAGGGGAAGGCGGATGAGCCGGAGGCGGCGAGGGAACAGGCGATGATGGCGGCGATCAGGAATATGGTGCCCATTCCGCGGTACGAGGATCGGACGATCTTTGGGGATGTCAAGGGGAAGGTGGGGGCGGTGGAGTTGGAGCTTTTTACGAGGCCGCCGGGTAGGTGTTCTTTTCACTCCTCTCTCTGTTTAGCTATGTGGACTTGGGCTGGGGGGGGATGATGATGATGATGGCTGATAAAGGTGGCTGATCACTGTGACGTAACAGGGTTCGGCATTCGCTGCCAGCAGTACATCTTCGAGATGTGTCGGTGCGCGGGCATTTCGGATCTGGCGGCGAGGTCTACGCGGGCGCGGAATCCGATGAATACGATCAAGGCGACGATGCAGGCGTTGCTGAGCCAGCGCTTGCCGGAGGATATTGCGAGGGCGAGGGGGAAGAAGTTGGTGGATGTACGGAAGGTGTATTATGCGGGGAATGTATAGAATATGTAGATATACCACGAGCGAATCAATGCTCGTATTGTATCACTGTAGCCCTCCTGATTCTCAGGTCTCTCTTTCCGGGTATCTCTCCAACCAAACGCCTTTGATATCTCGCCCTGCACGCACACCAGCCCATCCTTTGCCTTTGCCGCCCCTCGGCAGCTTTCCTCCTCACTCCCCCTCCCCCTCGTCCCCGTTATAGATCTGCTGCTGCAGCACGATACTATACACACTCGCCTTCAACAACGTAAACACCAAACTCGTCTTCCGCTCCAACATCCTCAATCCATCCAGCACCTCCGCCGTCGGCTGAGTGGACAAGTCCGCCAGGTTCTGCGACAGCTGGGTGCGAAGATGGGAGTCAGAAGCCTATATATGAGAAAAGCGTATCTACGAGAAGTGTGTTCCATGAGGGGGCATTGTGGATGCGTAGATGGGGGAGCACCCGAGAAAAGGGTAAGGGGGGATTGAGAGCGGAGAGGGTGGTGAGCGCGAATGGAGTGGAGAGGGAGGAGGAGAGGAGGACGCACTCGGTTCAAGTTCCCTAACAGTCGCTCGTACTCGTCCAGCACCTCCTGCTCCAGCGGCGTGAGCGTTTGGTGCGCCGTCGGGGGGGAAGAGCCCGTGGGCGCCGCGGCGGCGGAGGACGTCATCGTTTTGGCAGGAATGACTATTGTAGAGGGATTTCAACCGGTCTAGCGGGACGACATGGTTGCGGAGAGTTGGGTTGGTGGGGCGGGAGAGGAGAGGAATGACCGGTGGTTGCGGAAACGCGTCGTGGTGATGTTGGTGGGGGTGCAGCGGGATCTCGAAACATTCGAAGTAGTTCCTCAACGTCACCCCACGCCCCAACTTGAATCCATGTATAATGTTTCCATTCGAAGCGACTAACCTACACCACTCGTGCCCTCGATCGAAAAAATCATAATCAAAGCCCAGATGCCCGCGTGTCCATTTCTAATAGTATACAGCAATGATGCTCCACCATGCGCGTACATTTTGCTCCTCCACCAAAGCAAAAGCAGCATGCAATCCTCCAACCCAGCCAGAAGCTGTACCCTCGGCGATGCGACTCCAGAACACCATACGATAAGGACAGAGCATTTCAAGCCAGCCCAACTTGACACGTGTTTATTTTCACAAGCCTTAGTCACCGCCCGTTCATCGCGGCTTCTTGCTCCTGATGATGCTGCTCTTCACCGTCGTGATGTAGTGTGACGCTGTTGAACTCCTCGAACGGGTCGGCAATTTCGCCACCTGGAGTCGCTAAGCCTGAGTCTAACGGTACGCCTTTGACTCTGCTGGCGCCGAGGTCCACGCTTGCGCTCTCTTTCACATTGCGGAAGTTGACGGTGTCGATTGCTCGGCCTTGGTGAGGAATCATCGGGGGTTTCATGTGGCGGAGGAGTGCCCATTGGGTTGCTCGGAAAAAGGGGTGAGTTTTGACATCAGAAGCTCCAGCGCGTGAACCAAGGCGGCGCATTTCATCTTTGATGAGAAGCTTACGGATCAGGGATTTGCAGAGGCTGTCATCATTGTTAGCATTTTCTGAAGAATCACATCATATATGTTTCGACTTACTGTGAGATTTGTGGGGAGCCCGAAGTTTCTGGGAAAGGTACATCATCCCGAAGAATGTTCGCAAATGTAGCGTTTCGGTTCTTGCCTTTGAATGGAGTGGTTCCGAACAGCATCTCATATATCAGAATACCCAGAGTCCACCAATCGACGGCGCTCGTATGGCCGCAGCCTTTGATGACTTCGGGAGCGATGTACTCCTCGGTTCCAACAAATGAGTTAGTGCGGAAGTTGGCTATACATGACTTCGTGTCGATTGTAGGTAATGAGGTAGGAGTAGCGCCATTACGACCAACGATCATGGTGGGTGCTCCGCCAGGGTCCGACTGTTTTGACAAGTCGAAGTCAGACAACATGATGTGGCCAGATTGGTGTAAAAGAATGTCTGTTCTAGTTAGTCTGAGAAATCTAGTAGAGATCGCACTTTGAGGACGTACTTTCAGGTTTTAGATCTCGATATATGAAGCCCATCAGATGCAGATATTCCAGCGCAGCAGTGACTTCACCAGCATAGAATCTCGCGTCGTCTTCAGGTATACATTTGCCAGGACGGGTTTGAAGCGCTGGTATCGTCAGTTTAGCTAAGCGTGAAATGCTTAGCAGACTAACCTCTGAAGAACTCTCCGCCGCTGCAGTATTCCATGCATAGATACAGATGATCCTCCGACTGGAAAGAGTGATAGAGTGTAACAATGAACGGGTGGTTACTGGTAGCAAGGATTTCTTGCTCCGCCAACGCACGCTTGATTTTGTTCCGTTTGATCATCTCCTTCTTGCTGAGGACTGCAGGGACGTTAGCTTCGTTCGATGCTAAGCAACCGTCTTTCTCACCTTTCATAGCGTATAGTCTGCTTGACTTCTTCTCCCGCACCAGGTACACTTTCCCGACATCTCCCTTCCCAATGAGCTTGATCTTATCAAAGCTTCCAGGACCCACCTCAACGTTCCTGACTTTGATGGAGTTTGAGCTGTAGGTCCTCCGGAAAGCTATTGACTGTCGTAACTGTCCAGGTGAGGGTATACCATTTGGGTTAGGTACTGGTAAAAGATGTCCTTTTGTCTGGTCCGCAAGACTCGGCGTCGAACTAGTTGCCTGCTGTACCACCATTTCCTTTCCCGTCTCCGCAGTAGCCGGCCTATCACCCGGCTTCCCACTGCCAAAGAGCCCTTGTGCATTGGGTGCTGATGCCACACGTCGCAATTTTCGAGCAAGTTCTTCCTTGCCAGCAGCTGTAGCCTGATCGTTGGCACCGCTGATACCTTGTATCTTGTCTACAGGAGTGTCGGGTGGCGACGGTGGTACACTTCCATCGTTATGATGCCTCAACGCTGGTGGTCCTTGGTGCGCAAAGTAGGGGTTCGCGTGCGCTGTTGGGGATATTCCGTCCTCTAGAGGGTTTCCTTCGCTGGCTACAGTTGCAGATCGGTTTCGATTGATACCCGGGAGGAAGCGTGATTGTCGGAACGAGGACTTGGACTCTGACTTTGGGGTCGGTGTTCCATCATTGTTCACGATACTGCTGCTTCCTAAACTGGTGATGCGGAAGAAGTTCTTCAATTTCTGAGGAAAATGGTTCGAGCTGTTGGTCTTGGTGGAGGACATCGAGGCACCAGAGAAAGTACGTTTCTCGTTGGGTAACGTCGATGAGGTCGACGATGATCCGAAGATTTGCGTCATGATGGGTTTGTGGTAAAACGAAGGTCAAGGCAGTAATCAGGATCGTTGTCCAGGTCGAAGAGGTGAGAAGCTGAGCCTTCGCACCCTTACGAAGTACCTAGGTGTCGAGTTGGATGAATGTGGTCGGAATGGAATGCAGATCAGCACTGCGGCGGTGTCATGGTGGATACGATGCGTGACTGCAGCACCAGAGAGTGCGATGCCCGCGAGGGGTCAGTGATTGTGGGTGAAGTTGTCCCAGTTATCCCACGAGTGGCAGCATCATCAGGACATGGTTGCAGGGGAGGAAGTGGAAAAAAGGTACGAGGACGGAATACGGATGGACCTGATCATGAATGGCTAAAGGCAGGCAACGCCAGTGAAGCGGGGGATCCAGCCCACTTTCGCGCGGGATGGCCAATTAAGGCAAGAGGCGATAATTCCGCCCCGATGTCAAAGGGTCCGATTGGGTCCAATAGAACACCATCCAATTGCGCTGACGAACTATCTAGCCACAGTTGATACGAGTGATCGATACGTAGATCCCAACATGGAGAGTACGGCACTCAGAGGAGTCTGACTGTACCTCGTAAGAGGTACACGCAGTACAGCTGCGGATATGCGAGCACTGTTGCGGCAGTGCACAGCCAATCAAGGCGCTTGCACAGCGGACGGAGGACTCGGAGGATGAGTGTTCTAGCCTTCGCACCAGGCTGTGCGGAGAAAAAGCGTTTGTCTAATAGAGCGATTCCGGACTTTGGTGCGATTGGAATTGATTCCAACCCCAAGGCGTGCAAGGCTTCGCGGTCATAGCGAAACTCAAGTCACGCTCTCAGATGGCGCCGAAAAGGGAAGGTCCTCTCAGCCTACGTACCCCTCGGCCTACACTCGAGATGAGGTGAGCGATGGATCAGCGTGATCACCATCAGTCATCTAACTGTCGTTGACACGCCACTGATGAAGGAGGCGATTCTAGACACTGTCTTGGGTTGCCTGCGATGATGTGTTGTAGGTGTAGATCACATCAATCTCTGACTTCTCCGTGTGGAGGTGGCGAAGGGAATGTAGATGGGGTTTACGCTCAATGTGACCGCGCTTGAGCAGGTGATTGCTACTGTTCTCTAGAATCTCTGCTATGCTTATGGTGTGGCTTTGAACCAATGCATCCATTCATCATCTTTCGCCCGGCTGTGACCCTTCCCTGACCCATCTCCAAGCCCATATGGAGCGTAACCAAAACGCCAGACCGGTCCCATGCCACGCTATTGTGCTATGCTGTCATTACTACAGGTTCTCCAGAACCCTCCCAGAACTGATTATCCGCCAGCTCAGTTACCGAAGGTAGATCTTGAGGATAGCGCGGAAGTGGCGGATATGGTTCGTAAGGTAGTGGGAGCAACTGTGGCGTCGGCTGCTCCCGACGACGATCCTTCGCCTCCTGCACAACGGTGCTCCCTCTGACGGGAACAGAAAGAAGACACGTCTCCACATTCTTCTTCGTGACCTGAGCCTGGTCTCGGTCTTTCCGCACAGTGACCGTTTGTGTAGTAGTACTGTCGAAGTTGAGCATCTTCAATTTGTGGTTGATCATGTGACCAGTACTGGGCCCTCGATAGATGCGTAACTCAATGTCACCGACTCGTTTGGCTGTAGCACCTATCTCACGGCACGAAACCTCAACTTGCCTCTTGAGCGATGACAGACTCCAAGCGGCAGGTATTTCAGGGATGATGCCGTGACTGCTCGCTTGTTTCAAGACAGACTGAAACTCGCGGTCTCTTTGACAAGTGTGGCATAGATGCAGCATCCAGAAGTATGCTTGCTTAGTGGCTTGCAATGCAAGGTCGTGCAGTTGCTGCCAGACCAATCGCCCGAGCCGCCAGTTCTTTTCCCGAGAGCTTCGTTTGAGCATCAGTGTTAGAATCCGGACATTCACTTCCCATCCCTCCTCAACCAAAGCCTTGTAGCAGTATCTTGCTTGCGAAAGCCCGAAAAACTTGAGTGTGCCGCAGAACAGCTCTTCGAGAACCGCTTGATCTCTCGGCGCCTTTTGGATGACTAGCATACAAGGGTCGTCGACAAGATGACCGGTGTTGTCTTCGGGTCGGACTAATCGCCTCCTCTTAAACAAATAGTGAGGGAGAACATCACTTCGCCTAGACAAAATTGATGTTGCTGGCTGTCCTAGATCCAGAACACAATTTCGACTTCCCACCAATTTGACATACCTTTCAAAGCCCGAGCGATCGTTAGTAGCACTGTAAAATCTTAAAACTGCAGAGATTGTAACCTCGTTTGGCGCAATATGGCATTCCTGCATCGATTCGAGCACCGCCCGCACTAGACCATGCTGCCTCAAGCGGCACAGTACTACGATAAGCATGTTGTAGGTATGGACATCAGGCGGCGTGCTTGAAACAAGGAGATTATAGCAGATCCTGGAGGTCAATGTGTCAATGTCGGCTTTCTGTTCCTCCGACACTAGGAAAACAGTACGCAAAGCAGTGTTGAGCGTTTCGTCCGCGAAACGTTTGAAGTATTGTGGGCGGTTTGGAGACTCTAGGTCTATAGACGTACTTGGCCATGAACGGATGTGAGATAACGCAGATAATCGGATGTCTATATCTGCGATTCGTTTGGCCAGTTCTTCACGATACCGAGACAAGGGGTCTTGAGCGGTAACACTGGGAGTTTCCGGTTGCTCAAGTGTTGCGTGCCGACGCTCTTCGGACTCTAGGAGAAAGCGTAAAACCAGCTTGGATATAGACAATTCGAAGGTCTTCAACTTCTTGGTCGGAAGCCCGTGGTGAAAGTATCGTTCTGATTTCCAGCTTCTCCAAAGGTCCGTTTGTGAATCGCCACATACGGCCTCAGGCAACAGTTGCTCGATCTCAGAAGCGGAGAGATTCTCTAAAAGGTCCAGTGGAAATCCTTTCAACCCGTCAACTCCGAGAGCAGCCCTCATTTTCTTCTCTTCTACCGCCCTCCCGAATAGCTCTTGCCAACTCATTTGATCCGTAGGTGCCTCCTCCTCATCCGTGCGACGCTCGGCGGAAAGTGACTCTATTCGACCTTGCTGCTTGTGTTCCAATGCCTCCAGGTCGTTCCTGGCCTCAGCAATGGCCTCATCCCACTTTTGCCTTCTGACATCTTTGCCCCTGGCATCTGCTACAGCAGCAATGGCAAATATCGAGGAGTAAAAAGCGGTGAAGGCATCACCGAATCGTAATCCGCGGCGTGCAGCCGCTGTGGTTGAGCGTCGAGCTAGAGCTGTGCCGTAAGAAAAACATGACGAACATCGACAGGTGCACTTCGTTTGTACGGCGCGAGACCATAGAGTTTGCATTGGCAATTCAGACCCTCATGAAGGGCCAGTGTGACAGCTGTGCGGATGTTGAAGTTGTCATCCGCATGCCGCATCAATGGTGACCTCAATGGGATCGGCTTCTCGCTTGACGGAAGCTTATTTGTCGTCCAATCACATGACGCCTACATACATCCAGTAGCTCCTCAGCAAACAAGAGGCCAACTTCTACTTATCTCTGGGCCTTACTTTTCGTGATGCAAAGGCAAAAATGTTGGCACTGACATTAACAGCAGACCTGACGGGGTATGAAGGTACATTTGAGAGTATAGTCACACATTGGCTCACATGACTATCAATAGGGTGACCGATCTTCGCCCTAACGACACGCCGGAGGATCCCTACTTTTACACCTTCAAGGTCCAATGCACTTCATGTCGAGAAATACACCCCAACTGGGTAAACGTCAGCCGCTTTGTAAGGAGATGTTGTCAAGTTACGACTTTCTAACCGTTAACGTTTACCACTCAGGAGTCCAACGAGATGTCTGGCAGCAGAGGCGAAGCCAACTTCGTATGGAGATGCAAGTCTTGTAAAGTCCGCAAGACTCAAGCTTTGCTACATCCCTATAGCAGCTGATGTTCTCTGAAGAGGGAATCGACGGCGACAATCAAGGCTCCACCTACTGCATATCAACATGCTTCTCCACCCAAGAGGCAGAACATCATCGAATTCGACTGCCGCGGCTTGGAGTTTACAGATTTCAAAGCTGACGTATGTAGTACACTCTCCTGTATTCAAATGCCTATTAACATGTTAATAGGGAGAATGGGCAGCCAAAGGTCTTGAGTCACCAACTACTTTCTCCGGTATCGACTTGCAGGAGGGAGAATGGTTCGACTATGACGAGAAGGCTGGAGAGGAGGTTAGTATCAAGGATCTCAAGTGGGAGATACGGCGTGCTTGAGCCTCTGCTCGTACGTGGTTGAAAGCAGTTAGTTCCAAGCCCGAGGGAACATTGTGTATTTTGGACACATGGTGTCAGCGGCAAATGACTGCAACATGTAAATCATAGGAGCAACGGAACGTAGATCCCCGGGCCATGAAATCCCAAAATCTGTCACACGTGATATCGAAGTCGAGGAGGGTTTGGACTGAGGAGACTAAGCAGACAAGGTTCAGCCCAAGGCGGTTAGCGTGCAGTCTTCGGCAAATAGATGTTCCAGCACTAAGCCATACCGAGACTGTTGAAGTATCGCGACTCGATACAAAAGTCACCTTGCGCAGCGCAGCCACAGCATTCGTCCACCCCCACTCAAGATTACACATCTCAAGCACCAAAATCTCCACCATGAGTGTACGCGACCCCCACCTCCCATCCACCTCCCCCAACTAACCCCCTCTCTCATAGTTCGTCCCCCTCAACCCGCGGCCTATGCTCCAACAACTGTACACTCCCCCTCCCCCTTTCCCCCCTTCCCTCCACGTGGCTCTCAACCACCACTAACCACCCCGCCCCCAACAGCGTCAACGAAGACGTAATCGTGCGTCTAAAATGGGGCCAGACGGAATACAAAGGCCGCCTGATAAGCGTGGATTCGTACATGAACATCCAGCTGTCGAATACGGAGGAGTTTATCGATAATAAGAGTACGGGCAGTTTGGGGCAGGTGTTGATACGGTTAGTTTGTGATTCTCTTGACTGAGGTGGGATGTGGTGCGAGAGGGGTTGAATGGGGGGGATCTGTGCTGATGCGAACTCGGGGGGTAGGTGTAATAACGTGTTGTGGATTTCGGGCGCGAAGGGGAGAGGGGAGGATTCGGTGATGGAGGGGTAACGGGGGTTGGCAGGGACGAGGGAGAGGTTACGATGTTTCTGGCCGCGAGGTGTAGAAGAGAGAGGGGCATGTGGAATAGGCGGACAAATTTCTCTGCAAGGCGTCTATGGAGAGTTGGAAGGCCACAAAAGTCGTGCAAAGTTGGACAGGCGGGATTATTGAGGTTGCTTTTCAATTGTTGAAAATACCCAATCGATATGCCAAGAGGCTGGTACTATCTTAGTCCATCTCCTCGATCAGTGGCTGCGATCCTGTCGGTAGGTCCGGGTTCACTGACAGCCCTGCTAGCCTATTGCCATCCAGGCCCAGTCGGGGAGACAGCTCTGACAGTTGCGAGGTCGTAACGCCAAGCAGGCTCTTCGACTGCCATGCTTCCAAGCTTTCGATGACGGCCTTTACATGGCCAACAACAAGATCATCCGAGTCCGACGTTTCGACGTACTGTAGCACCGTAATCACCTCAGCCAGGTTTTCTCCTGCAAAGCCGAATCCCAGTTGCCTCCCTTCTTCCCGGGCCTTGTCCAATGCTCTGACCAGACTCATGATCAGTAGCACAGCCGCTCTTCTGAGGATCGCTTTCTCTTGCGTCGTTTCGGCTTTCAGGATCGACATGGCCAGATCCACTGCTATGGAAACCATCGTAGAGCCCATCCCAGCAATGTTCGTCTCGATGGCCACTCCCAAGATGGACACAGCTGAGGTCCTGATCCGGACGTCGTCTTCTCCGTCCCTACCTTCCCAGCCTTCGAGAACCTTCGCCAGGCGTGCATTAGCTTCATCCTCTCCTTTATCTCCACCAACTGTTGGAATCTCTCCACCCCATGCATCCTCCGCCTCTTTCTTCTGACCTGCCTCGTTCTTCCTCTTTTCTTGCCCCTTTGACTTTCTGCCTCTTCTCCCGGCTACACCAACCATGCCCTCGCCCACCAATCGTGCCGTATCCCCCACCAGCATCCCTCCCAACCCCTCCACAGTCTTCAGCAGTGCTTCTCCAATCCTTAGTCTTTGGTCTAACCCTGCCTCTTCCGCTACATCCACGTAAGCATCCACAACCATCCTGACAGCCGTCTTTGGATGGTTGGCAGCCAGCAGACCGAGAGATTTGACGGCATTTAGGTATATGAACTCTTCATCGTCTTGGAGGACTGAAAGCAGGAGGACAGTGGTGGCAGGAATGTCGAGCATCGGTGAGCGGGCCGTAATGAGTGCTGTAATGAGAGAGAGACCTTCGGCACGGACGGGAGGCGCAGAGGAGGTTAAGTAGTTCAGGGCGAGGGAGTGAGTTTTGCGATCTTCGGTGGCGCGTGATGGTGGCGCCTGGTTGGCTGATGGATTGGAGGTCGAGGGAGGAGAGGTATGCAGCGCTAGGAGAACGGAGATGTTCGTGACGACCATTGTAAGTGATGGAGGAACCCTTGACTGCGGGTTTATGAGGTAGTTGAGGGAGGGCTGGAGGCTGGTAAGGAGTCTGATGGTTGACTGGTTAGGATCGAAGTCGGGGGACGAAATGATCGTGGAGAGGAGACTAAGCGCTGTTGAAACAATCTCGACCGAATCTTCGTTGGAGATAGCGCCAGCCGGACTAGTTTGGCCTAGGATTTGTCCAAGACCAGCTCTCGAAGGTCTTGATGAATTCGTTTGTCTTCTGCGCGTTTCCCGCTGCTGCTCAACGAAGGCGTCTAGTAATTGCTTGACAAGCTCTATGATTCTGTCCGGTTTTGCCATGAGCTTGTCCCTGCTTTCCTCAAGCATTCTCTGCACAAGCTTAGCGTAAACAAGCATGTTGAGTGGGTCGGCTTCATTCTCGTAGCCCAACATCATCCTCTGTTGTTTGTCCTCCATTGTATCCGACTTTTCCAGGAGCCAATGCTTGCTGACGTGTAGGAAGACAGCTGCGAAGCCATCATCATCCACGATATCCGTCTGCAGTAGTTCAAAGAAGTTTCCCACGCGGTTATCAATATCCTGCATTACATCAACCATGTCAGGCTCATGAGGGTAATCTCGCCGTATCTCGATGCCATTATTCGGCCCAGGAACATAGTTCCACCATGATGTTCCGTCCCACATCAGATGCTCTGAAAGAGCACTCAGATGCGCTACACTCGCCGAGAATTTGTAGTAGTTTCTTAATACCGAGGTGACCTTGGCATACCAGTTGGTTCTGTTAGCTTTTCTTGAGCAGCACAGGAGGCCCCAAAGAGCGACTGGCATGGGCGAAACAAGTCTTTTGGTCAACTGTGGATTTGGGTGGATCATCACTAGTGCACATAAACGATGGAGAGCACGTCGGAGGTCGACTTCCTTGACGATAATCTCAGTATCTTCAGTGCTTCGCCCCGAGCCATTCAACGAGGTCTTAGGAGGGTTGAACGTTTCGATGATCGGCTCCGCGAATAGCTTCCATCCAATCGAACCTGGCGCACCATATTGTCTTCGTCCAAGTATACCAATGCTGATCACATATGCTGCCGCTCGACACATCTCGGTCCCATCTTCGTCAAGTAGTTCTAGTAGTTGTGGAGCAATGGCCGAGTAATACGCATTTGAAGTGACTGAGCTCGGAACGGAGGTTAGGAGCTTGGATACCTGTCCCAGCTTTCCGAGAGAAAAAGCAGGCCCTCCTCTTCCATTGGATTGTCTTTCCCGCGGAGATTCAGGATCTTGATATGTTTCTTCAGTTGTAGCTATGGAGCTAATGGTCTGACAAACTCCTCCCGGCCGCATGGGGAAGGCAGCTAGGGTAGTCTTGATTGGGGTTTGGAACCATGCAGGCCCCGTGGGTCGTATCAGAGACGTTAGGGTTGGGAGAAGCGTCGATAAGGGGATTCTGATGGAATATTCAGCATAAGAGCGGTACGATATTGACTATCATTTGGATTGATTGTAGAACTATCGCTCGATGTTGTAATACTCAAGAGTGTGACATACTGTTCTAGTAGAACCTTGAAAACTATGCCATATCTCTTTTGTCTTTGCTGAGATGCTCCCGAGGGGTCGAAGGCTAGTTGGGCGGCACCAGCTAGTACGTCCACTAATGTTCTCTCACGAAGGGCCAAGCCTAGGCCATTGCCTCCTTCCTTGATTACAGGATACAAGCCATCGACGATTTCAGGAAGAAGACCTTCGCTTCCCTGCGCTTCCGTGACTGGCTGTGTGACGAAGCCGCCCTGCAGTACTGATCTGACCCGGCGTTCGATTGGTATGCCAACGCCAGGAGACAAACAAGGGTAGATGCCTTCCAAGGAGATTAGATCGAGAAGGCCATCGACAATTCGGCGACTACTCGAAGTCTGTAGTACTTTGCTGACAACTGAAGTATCAGGATCGGAAAGTAATGCACGATGGATATCTAGCCATAGGGCAAGGGCCCTCCGAATGACCATATTTCTTGGCGTGTTGCCATTACATGGGATCGCAATACCACCGGACAGGCTGTCAATGACTGAGCGTGCTCCATCTGGACCGCTTGATGCTATCCCGAAATTAACATTGTAGATTGCACGTTTTCATAAGAGCGTCGTACCTCGACCAAGAACTGGAGTCAGAAAAGTGGCGGCTGCCGCCAACTCCTCTTCAGCCATCACCACGATAAAATCTCAACTATCCTATCAGTACGAACATTTTCACTATTAATCCAATAGCTATTGGAACATCAAGAGAACAACTTTGAGTGTTGTCTAATCGTAGTGGAAAGTGCGCCTTGTAAGGCTGATGCATGCACGTGCTAACGCGTCTCGTCATTATCACGCTAGTACCTTGATCGCGTCCAGCCCCTTCTATCCTGCTTCCCTCCTACTCTCAAGCATCACCACATCAATTGCTTTCCCCAAGTGCTTTTCGTGCATTTGATTCGGGCGTTCAGCAGAGTTCTCTCTCAGTCTAGACCTGACCACTGGCTTATCCTTTCTTCACCATCGACCGCCTTCCCCATCGACGCCGCATTCGGACAGCTACGCCCCCACCTTCATACAAGTCTCTTCTTCCACCATGTCTCTCGCTCTTCAACGAGCACCACAAAATCAAGCAGCGCACCCTCCACACAGTCTCCCGATGCTCATCTTCCGGCCTTGCGCAAGGAATGTTTAACCGCCCCTCGTACACACCTGCACATCCAGCACGAACGCCTCTTCTCGAGCCTCGCAGCATGGTCTCACATGGAAGTTGGCGCTTCGTCGCTGGTGGGCTGCGGTCGAAAGACTGTAAAGGGTAGTACGGGGAGGATGAGCTTCGGAACTTAACCCTAAGTATTCGTTGGTTCTCTCATTACTTGAAGAACAGTCTTGCGGTCATAGTTGTCTGGTCTCTGACTAGCCTCTGGAAGTCTCTTTTCGCTGGTCTTCGGATTGGCGGGATTTGCACTGAAGGAGGTGAAAGGGGGCTTTGACGTCCAGAGTCATTCGTGACAGTGAAGGGGATTTACTAATGCGCCGTAATTGGTAAGATCTTCCCTGGGAGACGCGCTATGGTATCTTCTGCTGGGCATATACTCTGGTCACGTTTGGGATGTTTTGTCGATGCGTTGCGTGGTGTGAGAGTAATGGACGGGTCCAGGTGGGAGTTGTCGGACGCCCTCTCAGTAGGGTTGTCTTTGAGATCTTTACACGTCTGTCAACGCTTGGTCTACTTGCGTATTGTGGGCATCACTCTCTGCGAAACCGTCAGCGACCATGCTCTGAAGATGATGAGGATTTGCATTTCACAGCCGACCACCATTGCCTGTTTTTCCTCTCTTCAGCTGGCGCTCTTCTTGCTGGGTCTTTCATGTGTGTGAGAGCTACGAGCGCGTTATCGGATTACACATCTTGCCTACATTCAAGCTGCTAGTCACGTACTATTCGAATTGGCTCACCAGCCATGATGCATTGGGGATCCACTCGCCGGAATCAGCACATCCAAGTTTATCCATATGCTCTAAGAGCCTCATGATATAGGTGTGCTGTAGCGAGGTCACCACGCTCACGAACAGAATTGTACGAGACCTGCGGTTACTCTCGGGGGTTTTACTGGCACCAGTAAAAGCTCCGTAGAGTCATGGCATGGCGTCCGCTCCGGCTAGTTTCTCATCACTTGGAAAGTCAGCATTGGGAGTTGATGCCGAGGTTTCCAAGGCACAGGCAACGGAAGGCCGTTTGCAAATAATCCACCTCTCCATCCAAATCTGAAGCATGATCTGGTCTAGCAGTGGCTGTATCCTACCTACGCAAGAAGCAGCTCTAACAGGCAAAGATGTCTCGCACAATCCCCCAACCCCAATTCCGGCGTATCACCGCCCCAATTGCACCTGGTCTCCACTCCCCTCTCCAACCACACGTTCCCCAACGTCGCTCGCTCACAAAACCTACACCGCGGCACGTGCCACAGGCGTATATTGCAAGCACGCAAGTCCCGACCAGCCGCATCAATCATCTCCTCGAGCGTCCCAGCGTCCGAGTCGACGGTGAGCGCCGACAATTTTCCGTCTGCTCCGCCTTTTCACGGCGCGCAGATATCATACCTCCATTTGGAGATGGAAGCGGTTTTTGAGGATGTTCCTTTGTCCGTTTATCACTTGCCCTCCCCTGTTTCTGCTCGTCAAGGGCGGTGGGGAGAGGAATCAAAGACTAGTCTCTGAGGGTACTGCGTGAGCGAACGGAGAGATACTTTCCTGCGTTAGCGGGGTTTGGAAGGAGAGACTTTGAGGGATGGGGGTAGTGGGTCTGGAGAAAGCGGAGTTGAGGGGGGGGCGGTTGGTGAAGGGGTGGGGCGGTGGGATGAGGGTTTGGATTGGGGAGGGTTTGGTTGGGGACGCAGGTCAGTGTCACGGAACCTTGGGGTAAAGCTGATGTGGTCCGCAATGGTTACCGTCTCCCCGCCACAACCACCACACGACCATCCGCACAGGAAACCACGGATACTCCACCCCCGGCCTCTCTCTAGCATACTTCAGGGTTTCTTCGTCTCGCACCCCCTTCGCCTATCCGAGCCATCCTCCAAACCCCCCCTCTCACCACCACTACCGCCTGCATTAGACTCTCCACTGCCTAAGCTCGCGTCTGCCATTCGCCGATGCTGGGATCTCGATGCTCAGAGTACAGGGATCACACAGACGCATGGACGGGACCTCTCTAGAGTGAGGCTCAAAGTTTCGCACTTGTCCGCTCTACGCTTCTGCCCTGCACTCTCTTCGCCGAGTTTTCCTCCGGCAAAGGTCAGCTACCTGCCTAAGCGTGGATGTGTCTTTTGCAGACGATGTGACGAGTTGCTGTGGCTGGAGGAGCGGCGATGAAGATGTGCGCGGGGGGTTGATGACGGAAGGACGCTGGGGAGAGGCGGGGGTGGGTGGAAGGGGCGATTGTGTGGGTGGGGTGTGCGGTGGCGTGGTGGGATGGGGAGGGGACTGTGGGGTGAGGGGCGGGGAAGTGGTGATGGAAAGGCCGAGGAGGCGAATGCGCTGTCGCCCTATCTCTGGATCCTCTTATGGGGGGGAAGGGAATGGGGTGGCAGCGCGGATTTTTTTTTATAAGTTTTCCTGCCGGTGCACGATTGGGGGTTGGGTGGCTAACTACATGGGTAGGGAAGGCTGGATAAGGTAGGAGAGTGGTGGACTGTGGTCATGGAGCGAGGACGATGCTGGGACGTTTGGATACGGCTGGTGACGGGTGTGAGGTAGCTGGGAAGATTGAGGGGATCGGGAATTGGGCTTGACTCGAGGGTGCTTAGATGTCGGATCGTCCAGGTTTATGACATGAGCGCTGGCAGCGAGGGAGGACAACAACAGAGCTAGATTCATAGATCACAAGCCTATCCACTCCCTCAAAGAACCCTCTATATCCATGTCATGCCATCTCGTCCAGCAGAAGCGGAATATGCAAAAGCCAAATGGGGTATATCCGTCCCAAGCGCCAGCCATCAGCGCCTACCGTATAGCTCCCACAGATATCTTCCCTTCACCATCTCCTTCCTACCCATCCCCCACTACCTTCTCCGTCCTCCCACCACCCTCCCCATCTTCCCACTTTCCCTCGTCCTGCATTCGAATCTCATCCTCCCCCCGGCGGCGCTCCCAGCCCCGCCATATCATTTCCTCACAACCCTCAACAACGGCTCTATCCGCGCCTTCTTGCTCAACCCGACGCGATACGGCACTTTCCCACTATTGAGCGGCGAATGCTTGTCCGGGCCCTTTGGCGCCGGTTTCTGAGGCGTCTGTACTGGGGGCGCCGGGTTGGATTGTCTGGGTGGTGAGGCGGGAGGCGCGGGGTTGGACTTGTCGGTGTCGTCGTGAGTGGTGTCGTCAGCGCCAGGGTGGTGTTCTTCGTTGTCGGAGACTATGCGCTCCTCGCTGATCTGCGTGGTGGTGTCGTTGGTGTTGCGTCTTTTCGCGGTTTTCTTTGTTGCTGGTGCTGGGTTTGTGGGCTCCTTGGCAGTCGCTGCTGATGCGGCCGGAGGTTTGTCGTTGAAGGGCTTTGGGTGTGAGGGGGGTTCTTCTGTGGTTTTCTTTCTGGGCCTGCCCCGTTTCTTTTTTGGTTCTTCGGCTTTTGCTACTGGTATATCGTCTTCGTCCATATTATGTCCCTTGTTGCCGTCAATCGTGTGCAATATCGCTTCCTGCTCTGGTTTCCCTGCCGTGTCTTTCGCTTCCTCATGCTTCTCCCTCCTATCAGTGTCGTGCTGAAGGAGTTCGACGACGTTTGCATCCTCATGCGGCGCACCTTGATCGCCTGTGGCCTTCATGCGCTTGTTCTTGGTCTCTCTCAGTGCCTTCGGTTCGTCGTCACCAAGCTCAGAGATGTTCTCGACCGTGACATCTTCATGCGTGGGGATATGGCCCCCTGTAGTCCTTCTCCGCTTGATCTTGGCCTTTACCACAGCCTCTGGCCTTTTTGAGAAATCCACCGCAAGAAGGAATTGGTCGTCTGCACGATTGGCCCTAGACCGACTTGGACGTGGTTGGTATTGCTCCTTTGGAAGTCCTACCGCGATGTCATCAGAGCCTAAGTCATCTGTATGATTATCGTCCTGAGCCTTTCGCTTGAGCTTTCCTTTTGGTGGCTGAGGATTGGTACCGCTATCTTCAAGGGTCGCTGAAAGGTTCAAGAGCTCGCCCTCAGTTTCATGGTCAAGTCCCTGCGCGGCTTGCGGGTCTGTGGCTAGCAGAACCGATGGCTGGCTTCGTCCTTTGGCAGGCGGCGAAGCTCGTGATGTACTGTTGGTTGTAGTGTCCTTTTCTGCCAGCTGAATGTTTAAAGAGCCTCTAGGAGGCTTGGGTTTTCCCTCTTTGTTGGCACTGGCGCTATGTTCAGAAGCATGTTCAATTTCTTGGGTTGAATTGCCGGCAATTGTGGGGCTTGTCATCCGTGCCGAGGAGGTCCACGAGAGCGGTTTCAGGTAGCTGAGCTCATCAGCATCTGCCGCTTGTGCCTCACTAGTCTGGGTAGGCGTGGTGTTTGGTACGGTGCTGGGGCAGGAGTAATCTGAGTTTGGCTGAAGGGCTAGTGCATGTTTCACCAGAGGCGGCAGCATCTCAGTCGACCTTGACGTACTGTTGCTCTGAATTTGTGGCTCGTGCTGCGCGAGAGATAAAACATCAGGAGAAGCCCTTGAGAGGCCTCCCATTTCTGATGAAGCCGTCTCAAGCACATTAACTGGGGCGCCTCCGCTCACCACTTCAGAATGAAGCACAGATGATTCTTGCTGAGCTGCGGAGGAGCTAGAATGGGTAGTGAGCCTTCTCCGTGATCGCTTCTTCTTTGTAGCACTATCGCCCGACGGAGTCTCGTTACTACCGACAGAATATTCGGCGCCGGTGGCTCGCGATCCGTGGTCGATTCTGTGCGTTGTCAACGTAACCTCGTGTGCATCACGAAATACACTCAGTGACATTGCTCGCTTTTTTAGCGCTCTCGAAGCGGCTGTAATAATTATGTCGCTGTCAGCATCGGCGGTTGTAAAATTCGTCTGCCCAGCATCCTGCCTTTCTTGTAAAGGGTCATTAGATGCGCTGCTACCAGAAAATTGCGATTCTCTCTTTTGCTTGCCCTTCCTAGAAACCTGATCGATGCTCATGTCTTCGCGCTTTTGTCTCTTTCTGAGAACAATGTCCCCTCCCTCATCATTGCTACCGTGGAAATCAAAATCATCCTTGCTTGCCTTAGCTCTATAGGTCTTCAATACTCTCTTCTTGTTATAGTCCGGAGTACCCCCCGTAGTTTGCCTTCTCTTGAGCTTTGACATAGTTGGTGATTGGGTGGTGGTAATAGGTTGCGTGACAATGGCATCAGAAGTCTTGCTGGATGGTGTAGGGTCGAGCAGACTGTTTTGAGCAATGAGGATTTCCCTGGTCAGCGCTTCTACCTCACCTGTCAGTAGTGATACTTCCAGCAAGGTACATGCTCACTTACCCGTAGATCCAGTGCTAGGTTGTGCGATTTGGGCAGAAGTAGACGCTGCTGAGGAACACTCGAGGTCAACAACGGTACTACCGCTCAGCTGGGGTGGCACTTTAGAAGCAGAGGGAGGACCGTGATCCGAATCGTCTTCATTGTCGGAATCTTGAACAATCTTGCGCACTGCCATTATGGACCTGCAGGTGCATTGTGTTCGGAGCTATGAACGTTGGGCGGAGGGCCGAATGAGAACGCGATCAATCTACGCGTGATCCCGTGATAGGGCGCAGCAAAGAATTAAGCGGCCGTCTGCTCAGAGTAAACAAACCTCAGCAACGCCTGAAGAAGGATAGGGTATTTGGAGCCTAATCAGCCTTGGGCACCTAGAGGACATTGAGCTTTACACGTTAGATTCTTAACATGTCTACATAGTTCGTCGTATAATCAAGCCATTGAGTAAGTTCCGCCATGGTCGAGAAGTGCAAGTCCCTTGTGGTTGTACACCAGCCTCGCAACACAACGCAACAAATCTTAGGCATCGCGCAATCCTTGTATTTGCGATTCTCTGACGTTCTGATCTGTGTCACTATAAATATTCACATGAATCCATTCAATCCGCCGTAGGCACTGTCATAACTCCTCTACCAAAAAACTCGCTAATAGTACCGAATTTATCCCGACTCCGTTGCAACGCATCCTGGAACATGTCATGCCTATCTGCAGACTCTTCCTGTGCTTTCCTAATGGCCCGAATGGTTGCATTCTGTGTGGCACATATAGGACACTCAACACTATCGTCGACTTGGTTGAGGCACCTCTGGTGGAAAGAGTGCTTGCACAGAAAGTGGACCGTGGGCAAATCCAGGTTTCCGCCGCATGCTGAACACCGCCGGGCTTGGAAGACGGCAGGTTTGTTGCCAAGCTCATCGATCTCTTTCCGCTTAGCTTCGGTTTCGGAGCGATAGCTCTCTATGAGCCGGCGGTTCTGGACCATGTCAGCACAAAGCGCAGTTTGTGTAACGATGACGTCGACTTGCATTCGAAATCTCCTTCCTTTCCCTCTCAATCGTGTCGCTCAGGTATTTCTTGACCATACCCATTGTGGCGACAGCGTTTGTGCTCAGGGTCTGTATCACCTGCAGCGGAGCCATCAAGCCATCGTCGTCGATCTTCTTCAAAACTACGTCAAGCTCGTCCCCTGCCTCTTCCAGAATGCGTGCGCTAGACGTGAAGTATGCTAAAGCTGCAGGATACAATTGGGGCTCTTCAGGTCCGTATTTCTTTAGCGCTTTGATAGCACCAGCTGTGTCTTTAGCTGACGTATAGGACCTAAAAATGTCAAAGCGCAACCCCTGCTGCTCACGGACGAGGATCGTGCCATCCCGGAAATCTGAAAGATGAGATAACAAGAGTACATTCGACGTATCGATTGGTATCTGTTGCGTCATCAGACTCGTCTTAAGGGTCGAGCCCCTCATGCAGGCTTACGTTTTGACCCTGGATCAACCTCTTTGCTCTATTTTCCCATTCCTCTTTCTCCGGGCTCTTCTTCTCACTAGCAGTCTCAAGGTACATCTCAAACAGTGTTGTATGAAGGTCGATCTTATCACCTTCTTCAATATGATCCTGTTTTAGACAAGCTTCGAGAAAATTTATGAATTCGATGGAGTGGTCGATGAACGAAGAGAAAGCTGTTCGTGGCTTGGGAATGTTGTAGTCTCTTGGGGGAGAGGCGGCTTCGACTTCAGCGGTTTGGGCGTCACTAAGCTGCTGATTGCTGATTGTGGGAGGCGTTGCTGCCGCCGAAATCTGTCGATATGGTAAGGGTATAAAGGACGTTAGATTTTGGACCGCGATAGCGGCAGCGCCTTGTGGTACTGGCGCACTCGGTAATACTGTGTCCTTCTTCGGTCGGTATTGACCAGTGTAGTAGTCAATGAAGACTTGTGTGGTATCCTTTGGACAGTGTTCTAAAAGCACACGCGCATATTTCATCAGGTTGGGGTATGCCAGATCTGGTTCAAGTCGCCAGATATAGTCAAGAGCTTCTTCGTAATTCTTCGAGTCCTCAATCAAAATGTCAACAACCAGCTCGTGCTCTCCATGCTTTTTAGCCAGGTAGACAGCTTGCTCATAATAGCCACCTTGCCGGCACATGCTGATTGCAGTATCAAGGTCGAAGTTATTTCCTGATTTGATAAAAGTCTCGAGCTTGGCGGTATCCTTGAGTTTGGCGTAGCAGTTTAGCAAGAGTGTAGTGTGGTCCACTGTAGCTTTATCGTGTTCATGCAGCTCCTCTAGGTACTCAATGAGATTGTGTATACGCTGTGTATCGAGGAACTGGCCAATCTATATCAGTCATATGTCCCGGCTACGTAACATGAATCATACCTTGCGTATCACTTGTGATGGCTCTGTGTTATCGATCGCCTTGAGATACTGTTGCATTGCGGTATCAAAATCGCCTTTTGAATAGAGATAATCACCATACTTGCGCAGGATGACATTGCGCTGGGAGTCGTCAATACCCACTTTCTGTGCAAGACTGATGGCCAAAACATATAAATTTCGTTGGTAAAGAATTTCCAGCTTTTGCTGTAGTGGTTTCTCATGATACCGAAAGAGCTAAAAATCAGCGCCAACAAGGTAAAGTAGAGGTGGGCTACAGACTGACCTTGCCATCCAGTGTTAGGAGGAACATATCACCCCATTCAACAAACAAAGATTTGGCCTGTGAGACAAGTGATTCCGAATATGCTATGTACTTCAGGTCCGTATCAAGGAGAGCAAAGGTTGATGTATGAAAAAGATCGTGTGCTTGAGACCCGCCGAAACGTCGAAGATTATTCGATTTGTTCGGCAATGATGCTTGCGGGGAAGACACAAGAGCGACATAGGTTCCGAATGTGTTGACCAAGTTTTTCGGCCCCTCATAAGCGTAACAAGACCCTCGTCCGTTGGCACCATAGTAGTAAATTGCATCGTCTCTAACAACAATGATGTCTCCAGTAACCTTGTCAGCGGTCATACATCCAACACCGCAGCCTGCATCCTCTAATGCTCGCGCCGGTTGGCCTTGTCCTCTGCCTGAAATAGTCAAGGTAAGGATTCGCCCAGTTGTTGCGAGGTAGAGGGTACTCGTTGGACCTTCCCGAAACTCCACCCCGGTGATAGGCTCCTCCGATTCGAAAACGGTACGTTGCTTCGCACCGCGGTCATTGATCAGGTCCCCTCTGACCACTGTGACTGAGCCATTCGCAAAGCCCACGGCGAGTTGCGAGAGGTCCTCCAGAGCCGCAAAGGCAGAGATCTGTACTCTTTAGTACCACCGAAACTTCCTATTCTCTCTAGTAGTCTTACAGGGAACTGCTTCCGGCTATTGTGAACTGTCAGAGTCGACAAACATTTTGGCGCCCCGGTCTTCTTCTCGGTCTTGTCTAAAGCCCACACCTTCAACACTGGGTCGTTCGACAAGTCTTCAGCAATGGTAACTAGTAGCGCGGTTCCGTCCACTTGTTTCATATGCGTTATCGAGCCTGACTCATGTGCCTTGAAGGTCCTGACCACCTTGAAGGCCTGAGAAAGGATGCGGACGACGCCATCGTCACTTCCGAGGAACAGGTTCTCCGAACCAGAACACACAGCACTGAGACCATTGCTCTTGAAAGGTTAGCTGTCCGACGCCTCTCACAAGGAATGAGCACCAACATCAAATGCAGCGGAGCTTTCACCGTCGTCTGGAGGCTTCACTTGGGAGACATCGAAGAAACTAAATGTTTTCCACTGTCATGATACAGTGAGTATGCGATAAAGTAATGCCTTGGGGAATATCTCATTACCGACGTCAGCGCCATCAAGCCTGCTGGAAAAGCATGGGTATGCAGGTAGCAAGGCCAGATTAGGTAGTTCAGTGAAGGAGCTTTGGGAGCTCACGCGATAGCGGCAAAGGATCATCTATTCACCGGTTCTCCACAGCCACAGCCTTACCCAGTCACGCCAGTGGCATCTTATGGCAATTGGAATTCATATGGTGTCTTACATTAACATTGGATCAGAACTTCAAGGGCTCGTGGTACCCTTACATTGTGCATCGTATGTAGAATGTTGACGAGTACCGTAAGTAATGAATCTATGTACATCTCACGAGTTGCCATTCTCGCTGGGAGAGGCAATGGAGAATATGAACGATGCTGGATGTTCTATTTCTACAATGCTCTGCAAATGTTGCACTTTCTCTATTCTCTATATCAATATCAGGTCGTCTCTGTAACTTGACTGGAGACGCAGCAGCACAGGTCATATAATCTTATGCTGTCGAGCATCACAAGCAGATAGCTTCTACCCAAAATGTAGACCTCTGGGTATTTTCAGTAAACGACAACAGTAGTACAAGGGTGTAGATAATTGGGCTATTCACCGGTGTTGCCCGGACCCCAGCAGCCGCACACTATGGAGAGCGTCCTCAGAAATGACAATAATGACTGCACCGCGAAAGGAGAAAAGCTTGGGGGTCACATTGTCCAGCCTGAGGCGTCACTCATCCTCACTAGATTCGTAAGCCACATTCCCTCAAGGTCTCGCAAATTCATAGTCCAACTCCCTCGGTAACGTGGCTGGCTTCACTCTTTGGTGGGGATATAATAAAGATTCACGCACGGCCCCGACGTCTCGACCCATGCAGGGTAACATGCACGTCGCCGCAGGTACGAAAACGCAGCAAGGCTTTATGGAGCCTGACATGTTTCGCAAGCAGCCGTACCTCCGTAATGGGTACACAACTATTCCATAGCCATCGGCCTAGAGTGATAAAAGGGCTGAAAAGTAGTGCATTGCGGAGCCCTGCATGATTGACACGATGGGATTCCAGCTAATGAAGCAAATCAAGCAATGGCCCGTAACGCATAGGCACACGATGGCGTTCCTTAGGGTAGGTTCCACCCAGTCCCGAGTCCATGAGTCGATCATGTATCAAGATCAGATAAGTGCAGTGCACGTGCAGAGAACGTGCGTTGAACGTGTGCAGGCCATCGAGCACTCTTGGCGAGTCCGAATTGTGCCTGAGATCCTCGAGCTTTGGTAACGACATAAGCTAAAAGCTTGTTCCTTTTCCAGACAATCAGCCTACTGCAAAGTTCAGACCGTCAAGGTCAAGATTTTCATTGGGATATCCGTGCTCGTTTGAGTACTCGGACTTGACGGTACAAGTGCATTTGAGGTGGTAACACGGGAACGACAATAGTGATGTTGGGCATCGAACGTGACGCGGGCCAAGAAGATTTGGTGGGAGGGAGTTCCCATCTTTGTCGTTGGCTTCAGCCCGCCGTCCTACGCTGTGTTAAAAGTCCAAGACGGGCATGGCGAGGCTTGCTTTATGCGGTGGCACTGGTGGCGATGTGTAAGAAAGTCAGATTGCTTGTCGGAGCCCAATTGGCGATTATCTACGCACTCCTCGGCAGTGTGAGTACGAGGTACGTGTGAGAAAGAGGCAAGGAACGTAAGCGACCCGTATACACACACCCTCCGTATACGCGACGCATCGGCAGGACGGAGGCAATAATTGTCTTTTCAGACTCTGGACACCTCGATAGAGTTTTCAAGTGAGCAAGCGGGACTCCAGATGAGGGTTTACCGCCGCCCCTGAATGAAGAAGGAAAATATGCCTAAATATAAAGCAGAGATTGTCCCAGCACCAGATGATTGGGAAATAGCCAAAGGTGTTGACGCCGTCCTGCAAGAATCAAACGAGCTGTCGGCCACAATACTCCATAGAGAGAAGAGAACCGTCCTTGAAAGCTCCGCTCCTGCAGTAGTATGGCACCAAGGAGGAATATTAATATTAATTATATTGCATTGCCCCACCAATGGAGTGGGCTTGCAGAGCGTAGTGTTACGCGGAAGGTACTTCGTATGACAGCAGATATGGAAGCGATGGATTAGACCGCTTGGAGTATCTGGCCATGTGCCTTCGATCTTCCACATCAATTCCCCACCTCGTTAAGGCTGCTCCATGGCTGGATACGTGGTTGCGCTGCCGCTCGTATTTGTGACTTAGGTTGTCGGCCGCCCAGAGCCCATCCTTGCTCCAGGCCGTTGAGATACGGGGCCCGCATAAGTAACGAGCAGGGGTCCGCGAGCCATTCTCCCTTGAGCAGAGGAACACAGAATTGAGTCTGCTCGCTCTCATTATCTCATCGTCTCATTTCAACCATGATGTAGAGCCAAGAGGGCGGGAATCGGATCTCGTGCTGGTCACGACGCTTTTCAATCTTGCCCACAGACTTAGGAAATTCAACACGGTAGTATTCTCCACAGTGACTACTGGCTCAGCTAGTTGTACCTTGTACTTGGGCGCTGTCCAGGATTTGCTTAAGCGTCTCAAGCCTTGTGGCTCACTTGCGCTTGGCTGTGGGGGGTATTTGCCCCTTAACCCTGCTCACAGCCTATGCACAGGGATTGTCATTGGTCAGTCGTCGTTGGGGAACGTATCAGCTCGCAGCTGGAAGAGCGACAGGGGTCCATGCAGAACACTAACCGCCAGGAGTTTAACTGTTCGACTCCAGCGCGACCTCATCACCAAAAGAAAGGCAGGCACGGCAGCTCTGTCGCAGCCGCCCTTTTTTTTAGGAGATTGACCAGAGTCAGAGGACACGTATATGCTTGCCTCGCCACTCTCAGCTGCTGCAGCCTCTTCAGAGGTCACGTCCTTGGCGCGGTCCCACCGACCCGTTGTAGGAGAGTCATGGAGAGGGGCCAAACAACCCTTAGCATTCTCCAGTCTCCATCCATCGACCTAAACCAAGGACCCAGTGGAGGCCTCAGCCCGTCCCCAAGAGGCTCGAGAGCTGTGCCGGCACCCGTAAACATGGCACAGGTGTCAGTAAGTTCATGCTAAGTTTATCACCACGAGAGCGCTGCCGAGGCCGGCCCGAGTCAGATGGGCCGGTTCTTTGACTTTCACCCTGTACCTCGCAGCCAGCCAGCCACATGCTCATTGCGTGGTAAACCGAGTACTCTGGGCTCCCATAGCCTCTGATGGACTGATACACACCGGGCCAAGCCAGCCACGAACGATCAGCGGCCGTCCTAAGTACCATCCCAGTCATCAGCCCGGTCATCTTCCTGGTCGAACAAACTGCGGCCCTAACGAACTTAAACCTTGCCGTTTTGCGGTCCAGCCAGCACCCTCATGGCGCTCTCCGTCTGCCCCCTTCCATGGGGGAGTCGACCCAGTACGAATGCGTCTCCACTGACGCCTCACGGAGACCCTTCTGGGCAATCCTTTCATCAGCTTGCTATATCATGTCCTCAACATGGCTTAGGGTGCTGCCAGAAGTGGTATTCGTGCCTGATGAGGTATCCGGCCTGATGTTCTTCTGGATCAAAGCACAGCAAAAGCTTTTATCCTATGTGCCGACCAGTCAACCCCCCTGTCTTAGCTGATCGAATTCACATCTATTCAGCTGGATACCACAGCAAGTTCATGGCCAGACCATGAGTTTGCTCTCTTTTTGGCATTTACTCCACGGCGTCAGCAGCGCATGGGCGTCCTTCGTTTAGGCATTATTCATGCTCTCTTAAGTGCCCGCCGCCGCCTCTTGTCACAATCTTTCCATTCTGCGTGGTGGACTTTTCGACTCTGACAGTCAAATTTCCTTTCGTTGTTGGAGTCTGGCTATCTCCTCGCCCAGCTACAACACATAGGGCTACAGGGCACCCGCATTCGCTATGTTGTTCCCTTTCTATTGCCTCGTCACTTTGGCGACGGCTCTCATCCCAAGGGTAGCTGCTGTGGCGTCGACAGACAGCTATACTGATGCAGACGTGGCACAGTCGGGCTACCTACCTAATCATAATATGGATCCTGCGGTTGTCGACAGCTCGGAGTTTGGACAGCTGTGGAAGGTACCGTTCAATGCGAAGGAACAGGTAAGAAACACCCCCAGGCTTTTAGATTACATGATGTTCGGAGGTTTACTGTTTTCATGCCTCGCGAGACTTTTGTGCATGAGACTCTCGTGCCCTCTGTGACGGTACCAATTGCTAACCATCATGGCTAGTTTTACGCAAAACCTTTAGTATATACACCAGCTGGAGGCAAACAACTTTTATTTCTTGCCTCATCACAGAACTGGATCCGAACACTAGATGCAAAGACTGGTGCAGCCATCAACGCTCGACAAGTGCACACTCCGTTCCTGCAATCCGACATAGGGTGTACAGATATCCCCAATACCATTGGTATCATAGGCACCCCAGTCATCGACCCAGCCACTGATATTGCCTACTTCTTCTCGAAGACGTACATCCCCAATTACCGAACGGCGGGAAATACTGGTACATATAACGGAGTCTACTACTTCCATGGGGTCAATGTCAATACCTTGGCTGACGTCGATGGCTTTCCGATCCTTGTTGATGGGTCTCAGAGTGATAACGCCCCCACGAAATATTTTATTGGAGGCGTAATCTTGCAGCGTCCGTCTTTGACACAAGTTGGATCGGTTGTATATGGCGCTTTTGGCGGACACTGTGACCTATTCAACTACACTGGACTTGTGGTTGGTGTTGATGTTAACCTAAAGAAGATCGTCACCAACTTCGCTACCGAGTCCGGACCCTTGGTGCCTCAAACAAACATCTGGAATCAAAACGGCGGTGGAGGTCAGGGTGGTATCTGGATGAGTGGCATGGGACTTGCTAGCGATGGAAACCGTCTGTTCTTCGTCTCCGGAAACGGTGTCGGTCACGAGAATGCGGGTGTGCCTGCGTCTGGCAGTAGCGGCTGCAAGACCTTGGGTGAGGCTTGCGTCAACCTGGGTATTGATGCTGACGGCACGCTGTCACTGACCGACTATTTCCAACCGTACGACTACCAGAACATGGATGGCGGAGACGAAGACTTCGGCTCTGGGGGCCTTGCGCTTCTTGATCCAACCGTCTTCAAAGGCACTGGAGTATCAAAAATGGGCGTAACTGCCGGGAAGAATGGGAAGCTTTACGTCCTCAACGTCAACAACATGGGTGGCTTCAAGCTTGGCCCGGGCCAAACGGACAATGTTATTCAAACGATTGTGACCAATGAAGCTGTTTTTGGAGCAGCAGGCTCCTATCCACTTGAAGGAGGCTATATCTATTTCACTCCAGTCGGGTATCCCACCTACGTCTACAAGCTCGGCTTCAGTGAATCAGGGGTTCCCGTGTTTTCGAAGGTGGGCCAAAGTGCGCAATCGTCTGCTGGGCGTGTGGGCGTTGGCGTTCCAACCGTCACCTCCTACCAAGGGAGAGTAGGAACCGGAATTCTTTGGATGTGCGATCCTGATGCCGGGCTCAGAGCTTGGTACGCGGTTCCACAGGCCAATGGCGTCCTGAAGTCCATCACTTTACCCCAAGTGACCGGCGCAAACAAGTTTCAGCGTCCTGCATTTGGCGATGCGCGGCTCTATGTTACAGATGCGAACGGGGTATTGTACTGTCTTGGATCCCCTGTCAATCTTCCACTCAACTGTACCTCTCCTATTGACTTTGGAGACGTCGCTCTTGGATCCTCGGCCAACCAGACCATCACGTGCAAAGCCAACATCGCCATCACTTCAATAAACGGTGCCACTGTTGGTGATGCACACTTTCAAGTCAACAACGCTTCGTTGCCAAAGGGCCCATTAGCCGCTGGAGCAACATTCAGCTTCCCTGTGACATGGGATCTTACCAACACTGCCGTTCAGAACGCACCCAATGCGTCTTATGGGAACACGGCTCCTGGTATTAAGAGTACCCCTTTGACTCTTCTCACAACTAACGGCATTGCGGGATATTCTACACAGTTCCCCATCAGCTTGACCGGGCAGGAGGTGTCGCAAGCCGCGTACCTTGGTCTGACTCCAGTCACTCTAGACTACAGTGGAATCGTCCTACTTGAAAACCAGACGACACCATCTGTCACTCTTCCATTCGTGATTGCAAATTCAGGCCTCAGTCCTTTGACAATCACGGGTTATGCTTATACTCAGGATGATCTCGACGATGGCAGTACCACTTACACCAACGTGACGTTCTATCCAAATGGAACTATGGATCTAGGCTTTGGAGCCTTCACATCCAACAATCTACCCGCTGTCGGTACCGTCCTGCAAGCCGGCAGTCAGGTCTCAGTGCAGTCCACGTTCCAACCTACCATTGGTGTGGGGAATTATCAATCGTATCTCAAAATATGGAGCACGGGTGGGTCTAAATATACCATCCTTGAGGGCTCTGCATCCACAGCCCCGATCGCCAACTTTTCGATCAGCAACGGCGAAGGCGGCTGGCTACCTCAAGAGAACCTGCTAATGGACTTCGGCGCCGTTTCTCCTGGATCGACGTCTACTAGACAGATCCGAATTTGCGACGTTGGTGGTTCGGTACTTGAGATCTCCAAAAGTAAGCCTCCGAACGGTGTTTTCCATCTGGACGACCCAGGTGAGCTTGGAGAATCTCAAGAAATCCCCATCGGGCAATGCGCGTATGGAACAGTGCTTTTTGTACCAAACACTGAGGACCCCAACATTCCTGATCAAACTTACAACAACACATGGACCTTGAACACCAACGACCTGAACTTTGGCGTTCACGTTGTAGAGATCACAGGGACCGTCGTCAGCAAGCACGTTGGACCGGTGAACTCCACCGGAAACCCTGTCTACACATACTTGGGCTGCTACATGGATACTGCTGCACGCTTACTGCCAAACGAGCCATATCAGGGAAACAACAACACCAATGGTAACTGTCAAACTTACTGTCTTGCTGGCGGTTATGCTTTCGCTGGGACTGAGTACCAAATTCAATGTTACTGTGGTAACAAGCCTCCACCTGCCGCGAATCTGGATACTACTGGTTCTCATTGTACCTTTGCCTGTTCTGGGGATGGAACTGAGGATTGCGGTGGTACTGGAGGCTACATTAGTATCTATTACGATGCTACAAAATACACTCCTGGAAGCGACTCCACTACTGGTGGGACTACGACCAACACCGGCGGTCCAATTACTGTCAATTCAACCGGGAATTATAACTACATCGGTTGTTACAGCGAAGCGACAACTGGTCGAGCCCTGGCCGGCCGTAGCCCTGCTGCGCCTGCAAATGGTCATACCATTGAAAGTTGTGCGGCGGGGTGTCAAGGATACACCTTGTTCGGGATGGAATACTCCAATGAGGTAAGTCGTTGCACTCAAGAGAGACCCTGATAGAATCCTAACCCACTTTGCAGTGCTATTGTGGTAATACACTAGGTGCTGGCTCTGTGGCCCAAGCCAGTAGTGATCCTAACACCAACGGCTGTTCAATGCTGTGTGCTGGTAATTCATCTGAATATTGTGGTGGACCAGACAGGATCGACATGTACCAGCTAAACAGCTCAGCTCCTCTTCCCACATCCACTGGTGCAACGCCTGCGAGCACGCCGACCGGTGGGCCAATCACAGTCCAGAGTGCCGGTTCATATATCTATTACGGTTGCTATGCCGATAACACCAACGGGCGAGCGCTTACTGGATTGGTGAATCCAGAATCCGGAGCTGGCAACACAGTTGAAGCTTGTGCAACAGCTTGCGCAGGCTATAAATATATGGGGGTCGAATATGGAGCCGAGGTGACTATCATGCGTTTCTTTCGAAGATATTTCTTGCTGATCCTGGTATAGTGTTATTGCGCCAACAGTATCACTGGCGGTAATGGCCTCGCTACTGGTGGGACTGACCCAACACTGAACGGCTGCTCAATGACTTGTGCCGGCAATGCCTTGGAATATTGTGGAGGACCCAACCGCCTGAATATGTACATTCTCAATTTGAACGCTACCGCAACCGGTAACTCTACTGTCATCGGCACATCTGTTGCCACGAGTGCATCTACCGTTCCGACTCCTACTGGGCCTCAAACTGTCGGAAACTTCAGCAATTGGCTATATATGGGGTGCTATTCTGAAGCGACAAACGGAAGAGCGCTCTCGGATCTCCAAAATCCTATCTCTGGCAAAACAGTGACGATTGAGGCTTGCGCTACTGCCTGTGCTAGCTACACTTATTTTGGAACCGAGTATAGTGGTGAGTGTTATTGCGGCAATACCATTAATACCGGTTCTGCCCTGGTCGCTGGCTCCACTCCGGCGCAGACCTTGTGCGATATGACTTGCTCAGGAAATGCATCCGAGTATTGTGGAGGGCCGAGTCGTCTCAACATGTATCAATCCAACGGGGTCGTTGCATCAACAACAACAACGATAGCTACAGCTACAGCTACAGGAAACGGAACCGCTGTCGCTGTCGCCACTCCAACTGGTCCGGTCACTGTTACAATTCTTGCTGGGCACGCGTACATGGGGTGCTACTCAGAGGCCACGGCGGGGAGGGCTTTGTCGGGCCTTGTCAATCCAATTTCAGGTAACCAGGTGACAGTCGAAGCTTGTTCAACGGCATGCGCTGGCTACACGTATTTTGGTGTAGAATATTCTGGGTGAGTCGACCTTACAAATGGAGAGGAGTTGTTGCTAATTGTCTTCGAGTGAGTGCTATTGCGGGAACGTCATCAATGCAGGTTCTGCACTTGTGGTCGGTGCCACACCTGCTAAAACGCAGTGTGACATGACATGCTCAGGGAACCCCATGGAGTACTGTGGTGGACCAAACCGTCTTAACATGTACCAGACCAATGGTACTTCCACTTCTACTTCGACGACAGCGACAGGCTCGAGTTCCGCTGTTACACTTGCTACTGGCGCCAATGGCACTTCGACTTCTGTTTCGACGACAACGACAGCCTCGAGCACCGCTACTCCGACACCCACTGGCCCTATAACCGTTGGCAACTTCACTGGATGGAATTATATGGGATGTTACTCGGAGGCGACCAACAATCGTGCTCTATCGGGCTTAGTAAATCCCATATCCGGCAAAGCTGTCACTGTCGAAGCCTGTGCTGCAGCATGTGCTGCGTACACCTATTCCGGAGTCGAGTACAGTGGCGAGGTTAGTTCATAGCAATGTCGGTCATTTACTCTCATACTAACTCTAATCCAGTGCTACTGTGGCAACGTCATCAATGCCGGCTCGATCCTCGTAGCCGGAGACTCTCCGGCAGTAACTACGTGTAACATGGTTTGCTCGGGCAATGCTTCAGAGTACTGTGGAGGGCCCAACCGCTTGAACATGTACCAGAAGGCGATAGTCACGCCGTCCTCCTCGGTTGTAAGCGTGAGTGCTGCATCAAGTGTCGCATCTTCTAACACAACCTCCTCGGGTGTCGCCACGTCGTCTGCTACCGTCCCTACGTCGCAGAACAAGGTGATCCAAGTTACGTCAGGGAGCTCCACTGTCTCCACCACAAGCTCGACTACCTCGGCGGCAGCTATAATAAGCGTTGCATCTTCTACTAATACTACGACCTCTGCAAGCGCTGTACTATCTACAGGTACCACTTCTTCGACAAGTGTTGCGTCTTCGACGAGTGTTGCGTCTTCGACAAGCCTTGCGTCTTCGACGAGTGTTGCGTCTTCGACGAGTGTTGCCTCTTCCACAAGTCTTACATCTTCCACAAGTCTTGCTTCTTCTACAGGTGCTTCCTCCACAGCTACAGCTTCATCCACTAGTGCGTCGGTATCTTCTACAAGCGCCATTTCTACCACGTCTTCATCCGCATCGTCGTTGTCTTCTTCCATCAGCACCTCCTTATCAAGTGCAATCAGCTCAACTTCCACATCATCCACCACGACTACTAGCAAGACTTCAGCCACGACCTACCTTCCTACTCCAGGTCAAATCACCAACGCCTGGGCATATCTGGGTTGCGCAAACGAGACCAGTCCACGGGCTCTAGTTGGAGCCAGTTATACTGACAGCACGAACATGACCATCGAGAAATGTCAAGCCTTCTGCAGCTCGAGCACCAACAACTACGGTCTCGCCGGTCTTGAGTACGCATCCCAGTGCTACTGCGGGAACGGCTTACAGTCGGGTTCCACCCTCGGCCACAATAACTGTAACATGGCCTGCAAGGGCAACAGCTCCGAAATCTGCGGCGGCTCCAGCGCTCTAAGCGTCTACAACCTGACAACCTACGTGCCGCCAACCACCGTTAAAGCCGTCGGGTCCTACGTAAGCAAAGGCTGCTATAACGAGATGAAAACCGGGCGTCTCCTGAGCGGCGCTTCCTACACCAACTCCACCGGCATGACCGTTGAATCCTGCGTCGCCTTCTGCAAAACCAAGAGTCTAGCTTACGCCGGTCTCGAGTACGCAAAGGAGTGCTATTGTGGCTCTTCCCTGCCCACCACCGCTACCACGGCCGACCTCAGCTCCTGTAATATGTTGTGTACGGGCAACAGGAAGGAGTTCTGCGGCGCGAGCGGGCTTCTTAACGTGTATTATAATGACCCGAGTACTGTGAATAGCGCGGGGGATCCAAACAGTATTAATCAGCCGAATGTGGCGACCGTCAAGGCGAATACGACGGCGCCGGATAGTGGGACGGCGTCTCCGGCGGCGGCGAAGAAGAATAAGATCAGGAGATCGCGGTTAGAAGATGTGGATGGGTCGTCGGTGTGATCGATTAATCGATAATCGCTTCTCTTTTGTTATGCATGTGGGTCGTTGTGATGCATATAGTCGCGTTCTTTCAGCATGTTGGAGTTTGCAAGAGGGGAGCCTGGTTATGGATATTTAACTGGGATGAGTTCTTGGTGGCATTGGGTACCTGTGGAGGGTCGTACAAAGACTTGGGTTATCTATTGTCTATACCTTCGTTTCGAGATCTTTTCCTTTGGTATATAGAATGGTGACACCTCGTCGAGGCGCTTTGATCTAATTCAAAAACAATCATTATATTTATCGGAGTACATGGGACATTCCTTGCATGATTCGAAGCTCGAATGGTAATCTTACTTTTCGTCGCGCCTTTAAACTCCACCCGAACCCAGATGCTAGCTACGGTTCTATCCTCAAGTTCCGCGCTGCACTTTGTATTACATTTCTATTACAGAATAAGCCAAAAATTGAAGTCTCAAAGGGAAGGTGGCCGAGTGGTTATGGCGCTACGTTTAGGCTTCTAATTGGCCAGAATCCGTAGTTCGAAAGAGCGTGGGTTCGATCCCCACCCTTCTCATAACTTTTGCTTCCTCATTGTATCAATGTGCGTTGGGGGATTGAATTTTTTGGGTTGCGCGAAAGATATGAAAACTGGTGTGTGGACCGGAATTTCTGGTGGATAGTTAAGCGAGATTCCGACGGGTCGAGATAAGTGGCAGTTCTAAGGAAAAGGATCCAGGCGGCCCCGCAGCTGTAAATTAACAATAGACTGCGATATCTGGAACCCTTGCTACCGCGGGTTACAGAGCTCAACGGCTTCTAAAGATTGACAGAATCTATGTCATTAAGGCCTGAGGTTGATGCTTTGCTCTGCTGAGGGTCCTCTGGTTGAAACTGCCATTTATTTTGACCCTCTGCCTGGCATAGGGGGGGGCTCCTCAGCCCTCAATGTCGGGTGAGAGCGCGCGTGTTGGGTCGTTATAAATAGATGACAACAGGGTGTGGAACTACCGGGAGTGCTTATCTGTCTATCTTACCAGGAGCGCTCCAGGTTCGGATTGTGTTGCCCAGTGTGAGAAGATGCACAGAGATATCTGGAGCTGTCAGCGCTCGTATTCGCAGGTGAGGGGACGGCCTCCTTGTAAGCACCTGAGTAATGAAATGGAAATACGCAACCGCGTTGGGGATGGTATTATCAGGATACGGGAAGGGCTTCAGTGCCATATGATGTCATTCAGGCTTGAAGGATGCATGTGCAGGAATGTGGCGACCGGCTTACCCGTGAGGGTCTCGAGGGAGGTCTGAAGGGGGTTAAGATACTTTGAGGGCCCTTTCAGCATCACACGGCTTCACATCTCGAACAGATAGCTTCAGTAGATACATTTTGATTGAGGAATAATATCGATCTATCATAAGAGAGTTATAATCATTGCACATCATAGCGTAAAACATCCCATCGTCCACTAAGCCCTAGACCTAACAACATGTACAGCCAGCCGTGTCATACGTAGCCATCTAAATGAAAAGTAGTCCTCAACATCATGTACCCCATCAAAGCCAAATCCCTCTTAACCCGAACGCAAACGTCCCAGGAAGCCGCGTGACTAAACTTCTTTGAATGTGAGTCCACCCGAAACCACCCCCTTTCCCCTCCTCCCTCCGCGACGCTGGTGCCTAGGACGGACGCGGATTTTCACCGTCTGACCTGACTCGGTACGTACTATCAACTGCTCCATCATAACCTCTCAATGAGCGATGTCGAACCCAACAACCAGACCGTAACGACCAGACTGTGCTTGCACCGAAGCGGGTTGAGACGTGATGCCGCAGGGTCGTCCTTCCCCTCGTAGTGGTTGGTCTTCGTCTGCATTGCAGCCAGCCAGCCAGATCGTCTTATGACTATCAAAGAACGTGCCGCGAGCCCTCTTTCACCGTTCGTCTTGTCGAAATCCTTATAAGGAACGTCGTGGGGGTCTCTCGAAGCCCCATATATATATTTCATCTCGCAGCCTGCGACCAGCAAAGCGTGTCATTCATCTAGCCCGTGCGAACCCGGCGCCGTACAGTCATCCTGCGGAGTTTTGTCCCAGACGACGTGCGATTGCGAGAGGTATGTTGATCTTTTTCCGAACGGCTGGAGTTGGAGTCGGAGGAGTAGCGGCGGGTGTGGATGGCTGTTTCTTCGAGGACGGCTTGGAGCGTGATGTTCGAGGAGGGGAGAGTGACGCTGGTGTGAGTGTCGGCGTCGAAGAGTTCGGTGAATCTGGAGACGGCCATGCTTGCTGGAGGATATATAGAAATAGAAGCTTGTATACCACAGACTTGGAAAGCAAGAAGCACTTGGCTTTGCGAACGACAACTCAAGCCCTAAATACACCGCAGTCTCAACTCAAAAAGCAACCAAAGAACCTGCCACTCGAAAATTTCTATCTATTCAACTTCCAAAAGAAACCCTTCCTCCGTACAGCACCCCCCAACCTTCAAGTACTCCCCCTTCCTTCCCCCCCCAAACCAAAAAACAAAACTCCACACCCGCGCCCCGAAACCGCGTCCAACGCCGCAGCAACGAATCAGCATCCGTCGCATCCCCCTCCCCCTGAGGCCCCGGTTCGTCTCGGACCGAAGCTGAAACCGCGAAGCCACCGCACCCCCTCCGCCTGCGCCAAAATGGCGCCATCCGTGCCGGACGACCGTTTCGCAAGAATTCGGCCGCACCAGCCCCCGGCCGGAGGGGCTATCTTTAGGCGTGCGCATTCGTATTGCGGGTTTGGGGGTGTGCGAGGCTTTGCGGTTTGGAGCGAGAGGCGTGCGTCGGGGCGGAGTGAGCTGGGGGACGAGAATTGGCCGGATGGGTAAAGGGGATAAGGGGGAGCAAGGCTGGGTGGTGGGTAAAAGGGGAATGGGATGGGATGGAGTTGCCGGGATGGGCTACCGAAGAAGCGGGGGTTTTCCTCGTATTGAGGGGTTTATTATGGATATGGCGGCATGGAAGTGCAGAGGTTTGCACGCCTTGGAGTAAGCAGTGTTGCAAAGCCTTCAAGCACGAGGGACGAAGTATTGCAAGATACTACGGATGATGAATTCGCGGGGGCTGGTTCCCCGGGCGCAGATTCTCTTTCGTGTTTCGCATTGATCGTCACATGGGATGGGCGGTTTTCTTTAAGCTCTCGAGTATGCCCGTTTCGGCAAATGTACATGCGATATGCGATTGTCACTCTTTGAGCAGCATATATTATTTGATCCATGTTTAATCAATCAGTGCTTCCACGTGCGAGGGCCGTTGGCCTCAGTTATGTCCTTGCGTATATTTCGCACTGCTCGTTGCAATCTCCCCGTCTCTTTGAACGCTGCAATTTGAAGTTTGCCCACATTCCGCGCTGAAATGGGAAGCGCATCAGAGCGTGCCCATGCGGCCCGCTTTGAAGTGCTTCACCATGGGGCATGGATAGCGCTGGCGGACGGTAAAGCAGAAGCTTCGTTTTTTGGGCGTTGATATGGGTGCGGATGCCCTCACTTTCTGGGCTATACGCAGTCGTCTTTTCGAAGTCGGATCGCCAGCCTGTAAGTAGACGCACTTCTGTAATCTGAAGGGAAGGTCGAAATTGACTTGGATCATAGATCAACCATAATTCCTCAGAATCCTTAGTATGCGTTCCATCCTGCTTCCCATCTTTCTCTCGGGGATCGGTATCGTCAGCTGCCAGGCCGACCTTGGGATCAATTGCCGAGGTAGCTACTACTGTAGAGCTTGGTTCCTGGGCAACAACTTCTACGCCGAAGACGTCATCAGCGAGTTCCGGGACGCTCTCAGCATAGGCAAGTCAAAAAACGTTCCCGGTGGGCCCATCGACGACGCCATGGTCTACGACGATCCACAAGGTGACCTTGGACATATCGCCTGCAGGATTGTCGGTCCACAGGGCGAAGGACTCTGTCTGTTTATGCAGAACGCTGGAAAAGTAAACGGGTCCGTCATCAAAGCCAGAGTCGCTGATTTGGTTAGCCATGGTTGCCGCCTCTGCGGTAGTGTACCGCTCTCGGGAAACAACCATCCACAGGATTCGGGCATTCTGACAGTGAATTACGTCAGTTCTGGGGCTTGCAATGGTATCTGTGGAGTCGTTCCTTTGCCGATAATCACAGCTTAATGATACCCGTTTGTCGAGCAGACAGTCCGAGAAGATAATCCGATTCTTCTTGTTGAACCATGACGTGATGTTGCGTGGTATGCCTCTACTCCACAGCTCACCCCGTAGAAAGGTCCATGTTATGCTCCGCCTCTAGTGCTTCCATCCTAGCAAAAATGTCTTGTTTCCATGTCACGTAGCCCAATCGTCTCTTCTCACTTAGATAATCGACTTTATCTTGCATCTGTGGGACAAATAAGCTTGGGACCAGGATAAACGACAGCTTGACAATGCCTACCATCGTGCCAAGGCCCGCCTGTAGCGTACTCTTCTTCGATGTGTCCAGAGTAATCAAGCTCTGTTTCACCGGCATTCTCTCCTGTTCTGACCCTACGTCGTCATCTGAGACGCCATTAGCCTCTCTGATCCCATCCAACTCCAGTCCTGTCCCCTCTCCGATGTTTTCAAACCAGTCGAGACTGGTCCACCCACGGTCCCTGATCTCCCTTAACCACTCGTCCACATCGCTGCCGTTGACATCTTCTCCTTGTGTCTTCCCAGCATCGATGCTGTCCAAGATCTCTAGTGCTGCACTTCTGACTTGACTGTACTCACTTGGACTTGTCTCGACCCCTGAAAGACGTGTCCTAACGAGAAAATATACAGCAACCATCAAGGCTGGTATTTTATCCTTCTTACGCTCACCCCATATGGCGGTCCCTGACTGTAGGGGTACCGGTAGCGTAAGGATGGAGGAAACTCCCGCAAATACATGCGGTGGGGCTGCCGGGGCTCCTAAAGCGGTGCAGAGGCGGCGGATTGTAGGCATAACCCATGACGGAACTTCTGAAGCAGCGACAGAGAGTAGGCCCTTTCTTCTCGGGGTAGTTGACTTTTGAGGCGTGGGCTTAGACGGCGTCCGAACCTTTGACGGCGAGCTTGTAGGAGTAGCTTCAGAGTCAGGTAGTTTTGGGGCGCGTCCTCTTCGTCTTGTACCTGCCGGCAGCGCGGTATCAAGGTATCTGTACAGCTTCTGGTAGACTCTCGGTGGGCACGGTGGACGAGGTTGAATCTTAGGGAGCCCCAGGCTTTGCTTGAGCCTGTAATGATATCAATTAGGTACCAATGCTTGCATTGAATGGTAAACGCACCTTTCACAGGCTAAATTGGCGCACGCGTAGGATCTCGCAATCTCCTCTTCTGCTTTGAGGCTACTGGCTTGACTTCGTGATTGAGCCAGCAACGACACGGCGAGCTCAAGGAGCTCTGGCGGAAGCACGTTGAGGGTGGGCACCAGACCACTCAGGGCTTGAGCGATTGATCTGTCCATTGTGCTGCGCTTCGAGACTCACACGTGATTGTTCGCCATATCATGATCGGCCATTGAATGTCAACAAGGAAAGACCCTTAAGGCACCTGATTAGTTAGCGCCTAAGGTCTGACTGATAAGCACTTCCCCGCATCCCAACCAAACTCATCGTTTACTTAGGCCTCTCGAATCCCACGGGCGTCACTATTGTTAGAGTTTCAGTAGCCCCTCCTCCACCATACAATGGCATCAAAGGACTACAAAGAAATCGCTGCCGATGCTCAGAAACGTCGCAGTGACGCCCTACCCTCATCATATCTTCTGTCGAAGGATGTCTTAGAAGGTGCCCTACCTCGAAATGTGACGTCGGTCCCTATAGATACGGGGCACTACACCCGCGAAGAAATCGAGATTATCCATTCTCAAGCAGAGGACATACTCCTCAAGATAAGGGAAAGAATATGGACATCACTGGAAGTGACCATAGCGTTCTGCAAAGCAGCAACAGCCGCGCACCAGCTGGTATGAAAATGCTACATCAGCACCACGGATGCTAGAATCAAGTCATCTCACTAGAATAGACCAATTGCTTAACGGAAATCCTTTTTCCCGAAGCCCTCAAGCGCGCGGAGTATCTTGATCAACATCTTGAACGCACGGGTACACCCATTGGCCCTCTTCATGGCCTGCCTATATCCCTCAAAGACTGCTTCATCACTCCTCCGCACCCTTCTTCCATCGGTATGGCGTGCTTTGCCGAGGAGGCAACCAGTCCCGAGCGAGAAACGCTTCTTGCCACTGTTCTACGTGGGCAGGGTGCAGTGTTCTATTGCAAGACCAACGTGCCCGTTGCAATGATGATGATGGAGACGATCAACAATGTGTGGGGCGAGACACGGAATCCTTACCATACTGGTCTCTCAGCAGGAGGGTCCTCTGGTGGAGAAGGAGCTCTTATTGCAATGCATGGGTCGCCGTTAGGTGTGGGCACTGACATCGGCGGTAGTATCCGCATACCATCTGCATGGAACAATCTTTATGGCCTGAAGGCTTCCGCGGGGAGATTTCCGACATGGGGCATTCAAACAGGTATTCCAGGTAATGACTTTGTCCCAGCCGTCAACGGACCAATGGCTAGAGAACTAGATTCTGTTCGACTGTATTGTCAGGTTGTGCTCTCTGATCAAGTCAGACTGTGGGAGAAGGATCCAAAGTGTTTACCCATCCCATGGAGGACCGATGTACTACAGCCAAAAGGGAGGAAGTTGCGAGTTGGTATTGTGGGAAGAGACGATGGCTACGTGACGTGTCACCCTCCAGTGGAGAGAGCTCTGAACATTACTCGAAAAGCGCTTGAAGAAGCTGGACATGAGGTTATAGATTGGTGAGCTACAGTGCCGGGTGCGCAGTCACAAAATACTCTAGCTAACGGGCAACCGTCCAGGCTCCCCACGGACCATGGCGAGATCACGGGAGCCCTCGTTCAGTCCTTCCACGATTTAGGCGGTAGTTCGATTATCCCGCTTCTCCGGAAGACTGGTGAACCGATGTTTGAACAAATGAAAGCATACGAGGAAGTTTTCGAAGCGGGCGAAATCACTCTTGATTCCGCGAAGTTGCGTCAAATGAATATGAAGAGGAACCAGTTCCAAAAGGCGTACCTTGACCGATGGCAAGCTACAGCTATGGATGGAAAAAGACCGCTAGATGCAATCATAATGGCCTCAACGCCTTGGGCGGCTTCAAAGTTAGGCGCCACCCAACGGTCTGCTTACGTAGGGTATACTGGGGTTTGGAATCTTCTGGGTAAGTCCTCTCGACCAAACAAATCTTGTATGTAGCCCAAGTATGCTTACTCCCGAAAGATTTCTCCGTCTGTACCTTTCCAGTTACGTTTGCAGATCGAAGTCTCGATAGCGCTAGAGTACCAGACTCATGGAAGCCGCTAAATGATTTAGATAAGATTGTTCAGGCGGATTACGATGCGGATTTCCATCATGGTGCGCCGGTGGTATTACAATTAGTGGGTCGCCGGCTGGAAGAAGAGAAGGTCTTGGAAATGGTCGAGGTGGTTGCTGATTTGTTGGGAAAACGATATGGTTGATGCACTGATCGAATGTCGCACAAGCAGGTAGCGTCAAATCCCTCGTTCTCAACCGAGACGAGCTCGAAGATTATATAAAGCACAAGGCAAAGCATAGCGGAAAGGATGCGATGATGAAAAGGGCTGGTGACTAGTCATGGAACGGCCGCAAAGGAAGTCTACGACACTAGCGTGAAGGAAACGTCTCAGACCTTCAGAACGACACACCATGGCAAGGGAACGCTCATGACAGCCACTGAGCCAGAACGAGCGTTCCGATATCTCAAGGGGAATGGTGCCAGTCTTTCTCTTCTAGCGCTGCAGCGGGCCTGTGGTACCAAAGACGCCTTCGACCTCATTGTGTGGTCTGTGAAGATCTTCAGATTTAATAACAGGCAATCAAGATGGCTCACACCCACTATTCGCACGGGGAAGGAAGCTCTTCATCGCCGCAGCAGTCACTATCTTCATCCTCTCTATATTTGCACCGTCTACTTTTCTGTATTGATCTTATGACAAAGGCTTCTTGGCAAGGCAGTTCGTCAGGGGCCATCGTCGAAGATATTTGGAATCATACGGCGAAGATGGAGGATCTGCGGCGTTGTTAGGTACTGTTTAAACATGCCAGACGCACCAGAACATTACATGGTAGTTCTAAGCAACAGAGCCTAAGGGCGTCCTTTTGTAGCAGATCAATGATAAGATATGAAATTCAGTGATCCGAAATGTGTAGTTTGCAGGCCTTGGTCATATGCTGCGCTCTTAAACCTTTGGCAGCGTCCAAGAGTTCTCCGTATGCACTGAGGTTGTCCTCCACCTGAGTACTGTAGCTCAATTCGGTGATGAGTTTGTGGCTCGTCCTTCGTATTTAGGACCCGAGGGTTTAGGAGATGCTTGGGGAATGCGGCGCAGGGCTACTGCAGGGATGATTGATTCCAAGGCGAGTACGAGGACAACAAATGACCAGTCACAGCTCCTACCACCGCGCCCTCTAGGTTTCACGTACAAACAGACCGCATAGCAGATTCCGTACATTCATACCACGTACACGTTTCATAGTCCAAACCAAACTGCCTAACTAACCCCTCCCACCCCACCCCTCACCAACACTAATTGCGCAACCATAGATTCATAATCCCCCCAAGCCGCGAGGCCGAAAAGAGATCTTGTATCCCGGCTTCCAATTTTGAACGTAATTTTTCCCTGAAAAGAACGAGAGGAGAGAGGGCCGCTTCACGATTGACAATGATGCCTCTCCATACATAAAGAGAGATTGACTCCACAGCAACATCAGCGTGGTAATATTGCACCCAAGTGTGAGCTCAAAGAAAGTCGAGAAGTGAAAACCGTCCGGCCCGATCGATGGACACTGCCTCCTGCAGTCGTGTGATCATGAAGGGGAGATATAGACGCAACGCAACAAGCCTGGGATATCGGCATCCCCAAATCGTGTACACAAACTTCTCCCCCAACACCAGGAGTTGAAACAGTAATAAAACAAAATCCCCCCCTAAAAAACCAGATGAAAAAATCCAATGAAAACCAAAATCCGAAAATCCCAGCTACCAGGCCTATCTACCCCTCCCCCCACCGGCCTCCCGTCCCCTCCCTCCTAATCCTCTCTCAACCCTAAAAATACAAAGGCGGCACACTCTCATACGGCGACGGCGTATTGGCCACCTGCTCCTGCCCCGCCGGCGGCGACTTGGTATTCCGCCCGCGACTCGTACTGCGCATGCGATCGGTGATATTCTTGATCTTATTCCCAAAGTTCTCGTTCACGCTTCTCCCTCTCCGATGCGCTGATGGCGAAGACGCCGAGAGGGGAGGGGGCGAGCGGCCACTTTGCGGTAGGGCGGGGACGTCGATGATGTTGTCGCTGTTGTTGGGGTTGTTATTGGGGGCGTCGTCGATGCCGATGTTGATGGTGCCGACGCCGCTGCCGCTGCTGACGGAGTGGTGCGAGAGGCTGTCGTTGCGGAAGATTGGGGGTGGAGGCGGGGGAGGCGGTGGGGGGACGGGGGATTGCAGGTGTTGGAGTTCGGGGAGGAGGGGTGGGGCGTCGATGGTGGTGATTTGAATGGTGGATTCGGCGGCGTGGAGGGTTTCATCGATGCTGACGGGGATGGCGGTGTCTGTAGATGGCTTCCTTCGGTTTTGGCCGATGTTGTCCAGGGGTGAGAAGTTGCCACGTCGTTGGTGTTGGGTCGTTCGAAGCGCCTTGTGGAAGGCCGGATGCGTGGGTAGATCGGCGGGTATAAAGGGTGCTTGTTGGTCAGGGACGGGAGCTGACATTGAGCGTGGTGGAGTTCGCATGGGCTGGCCCGTGTGATAGAAGCCTTCGTTGAGTGGTCCAAGGTTGTCTGGAATCTCCGGTACGGTGGGGATGTACGTAGTCTCCTTGTTGTCATATCTTGGATGGCGCATGGCTCGAGGAGTCGCTGGTAACCCGTAAGGCCCAACACTTGCCGCACGTGACTCGAAGGGGCTAAAGCCGGGGCCGCTCGGGGTCTCAGGAGAGCCGTAATACTGCTCTTGCGATATGCTTGGGGTGATCCAGGAAGTCGGGCTATTGCTCAAATCGGTCTTTGAACGCACATTCATCAGGGGCCGAGCTGCTTGTATATCTGTAGGATGGGGAATGGCTGGCGCTAATGGTCTGCGAGCTAGGGACTCGCGACGAGCTTCGAGCTCTCGAGCAGCCATCTCCTTTTTGAGAGCTTTTTCGGCTGCCGTTAGTTGATGATGTCTTGAGCCGTTGTTCTCTCCGGACGAACGACGTGATTGAGAATCCATCTCCGGCTTAAGGCCCCGGTCAACTGCCAAGAACTGATTAAGCCTTGATGTTTTGTTCTCTCCAGAAGAACGACGTTCTTGTGACTCGACAGCTGGCGAATGAAGATCTTGTTGAGCAGGAAATTCGATGTCTGGGGCATGCCGAGTCTGTGGTGTAGTACCCAGGCGTCTTCTGTCGGGCGATATATCTCGACGGGTAGATGTACCGCGTTCCCGTGGACGTCTGCTTGTGCTCCTCTGTTGAGAGCGGAGTCGCTGACGGTTTGCCTCTACCAAACGCAGTCGATCATCTTCATCTTCACTCCTTTGATAATACTTCGCTTGCGGTGACATTGGCAATGGCGAAGAAGGGGACCTCGCAACGGAGTTTCCATTCTTTGACTTACTGCGGCCACGACCACTTTGATCAAATAGACCATCAGGACTTTGCCGCCGACTGTTTCCCCTACTTCTATAATTTGAACTAGGGGCAGTACTCCTAGGGCTATCCGCGAAGACGTCCGGTGAAATACGGCGGATAGTGGTCGTATGGGACACTTCGGAAGCTTTCGATCCGGAACGATGGTTTCCTTCTTTGCGGGGGTTGCTAAGGCCACGATCGTTTTTCCTTTCTAGATCAGGTGAATGGATCTTGTGTAACTGGCCGTCGAGACTTCCAGTACTAGTGCTGTCCTTGTAGTTTTGGAGATCCTCTGGTGACATCGGGACTGGCGAGGAGGGTGAGCGCTTGGCCGGCTTTATGTATCTTCGACCGCTGCCTCGTCCGCGTTCTTCTGAAGTTTCCCTGACTCTACCTTTGCTCCGAGCCTTATGCTCTCGGTGGCCGTCTCCTGCATGTCGGTCTTCGCGACTTCTGTGTCGGCGGCTACTCTCTCCCTTGTGTTTTCGTGAGTGGTGTTTAGCTTCATCGAGACTACTAATATACTGGTCAATACTACGTCCGCTAACGCTTGGGCTCTTGGCCGATGACCAACTTTGGCCCGTAGCTGGGGGACTTCTAGTGTCACTTCTGGAGGCTCCTTGGCTCGACACGCTACCATTGTTGTTCAGAGCCGACCAGGTGTTGGACCTCCGATGATCTGATCGGGGCATGGGGCTATCATCTCCGAAAGGACCTCCAGCAGACGCGTACATCCCAAGATTTGCTTGTTCGAGTGATGGCATTTGTATGTGCAATCCATCGGGTTTCCTGTCCCTAGACGCGTTACGAGTGCGTGATCTTTCTTTGAATGCAGCAAAGTTGGCTGCAGAAGAGTCAGGTAGCATTGTAGTTCTTACCGCAGTGGCTGGCATTGCTGTTGTTGGCGTTTTGCCTGGAGTCTCTGGTTCATACCTGGCAGAGCTGAGGAGTAGCAATGGTTCGTCGGTGCCCTTCTGCGGTAGTTTCTCCTCGGAGATTTGAGCCATAGAGTGGTTTTCCCTCTCTTTATCGGAGCCTGAATCGTTCGGGGTGGGGAGAGCACTAGGTCGAGGGAATGGAGGCGGCACAACATCAACAGGGGTTTCACCAATGGAGTGCAAGCGACGCTTCATAAATCCATCAGCCGTTGTCGTTCGGGTAGCTAAGCTGCCATTTCCACGTGAATTAGGACGCAGGAATCCACCCGGGGTGCCTCCCGGAGAGATGGCCGACTCCGCGATGGGCGTGATCCCAGGGGCATTGGTGGGCGTACGATCATCTGTCTTCAACCCTGGGAACTTGAACGGCGCTTGTTGTTCATTTGTGCCAAACGATGTGATTAATCTCAGAGCTGAAGTTTTGGCTGTCATTCGAGTAGAAGGGGCGGCCTTGGTCGTGAGTGGTGGAGACGTTGGCGGACTGAGCACTCGTGCTGGCGGGCTTAAGATTCGTTGAATGTTATGGCCTTGCGCACTACTCGACCTGCTTGGTACTGTGGGAGATGCCCACATCTCTGGTGGATCCACGCCTGTACATGAGAAGCATCTGATAGCAAGCTGCTGCTGGGAATTCTCCACCACAAATTCACCCCATCGCCTCACCAAATGAGCCTGACGCTGCCACTCGGTGGGGAACACCAGACAGGTTAACAGTATGGCCTCCATGTAGTAGTTGCGAGACACGTAGACCTCTACAGCGTCGCTGTGATCACCTAGGCCCAGTAAGATGGTAGCAGAGGTGTGTACGTCACCCTCCTGCAGCAGTCGTTGCACAAATGTTTGGCCGAGTTTGCTTGTAGAAGCTTGTCCGCCCATTTGGCTCAAGGCAAGCAACATCCAATCAGAGGAGCTGATGTTGCCAGAACCGACAGCAGCAGCCATCATATCCACGTCAACCTCACCGAGCCATTTCGACAATAGTACAGCACTGGTCGAGCCTGGAACGTGGTGGCTCAGTTCTTCTCTGATCATTGGCTCAATGTCACCATTCCAGCCAAAGACGATCTTAAGCATCTGTTTTCGAAGGTCGTCCGCGGTCAAATTTGCTTGATCGACAGGCTGCGGATGTGTGTAGGGAACACTGCTTAGGCGGGCGCGGGTGTAGGGAAAGAGATCGACAGGGCGTGGTTCTGGGCTCATAAGAACCTCTTGCCTGAGGCGTGAGCCTTTAGATCGCCTCCCGGAAGCTACAGACGAAGAGGGGAACACGGATGAGCCTCCCGAGAATATACTGTCGTGTCCAGCCATTACGGGGGAGAATGTGGAGAAGGTCGTGCCACTAGCAGCACGTGATGATATCGACGGGTTGTTGCTGCTGAGGTATCGAGGCCCCCCAGAGGAGCGCGAGCTGACGGACTCGCTTCTGCTCCGGGTGGATGCCGGGCTAGCTGCATCGGCACGTTGCTGCTGAGCAAGCTCAACCATCTGCATCTCATTCACAGTCCGTTGTATTGTTGAAAGCGAGGCAGGCCCTGATAGAGACTCATACCCCTGTTGGATTGGCATTGGTGGTGCAGCGCCCATGACATGATGATTGTTTTGCAGCTGTGAAGCTTGTGGGCCTAGTACTTGTATCGAGGGGGAGGGCACAGGCATCGGGAAATATTGCACGCTCTTCACCAGCGCTGGCGGACTGAGGTCATACTGCTGGATCGTATGGTTGGGGCCCAAAGTGAAAAGAGTTGCGGTTGGTCCATAATTTGCAAGGGCCTTAACCCCCTCGATGGTTGGAATAGGTTCATAAGCAACATGTTTGGTGCGGACGTCCCAAGCCCAGGTCTCACTATAAGCAAATAAGCTGTCTGTAATGGGGAAGTTGGGGCAGAATGATTGTATCCTTGACAAGTGCAGGATTTCATTACTGACCCCTCAGAATACTGCAATATCCGCCCATTCTTTGACCATGCAATCCAATTGAGGCCAGGCTCGACGTTGTCACCTCTTTTGAGAACACGAATCACCCTGGGCGAATCTGCTGTTGGGGGCTTCGCCACACTCCAGACCCGCAAGTCTCCATCCGACGTTTGCGTAGCTAGCATGTCCGATTTCTGCTTGGTGGAGGAAGCGTGCCATGATAGATTAACAATGGGCGATGGAGCACGGGCTGTCGTCAAGGTATGTAAGATGGTGAAGGACGGTTGTAAAGCCACAATCAAAATCGATCCATTCATATACCTATGGTACGTTCAGCGTCATCCTCTGGGCCACTATAGTACAGTGACTCACCCAATTGCATACGTATGGCAGTCGGCCGCAGGCGCTAGGGCGGTGACAGGGTCGAAGATGGTCCTCGCTGAGATATGCTCCGAAGTCGAGGGTTCGAAGAGAATGACGTTCCCTTGGGAATTGCCTGCTACACATCAGCATTCCTGCGCCCGATATCTCCAAGTCTCTTTACCGAAAGCAACGTTTCCATTCTTCATCCATGCCGCGACCCGGATGTGTTCATAAGAAGCGAACCGAGCAATCTCATCCCCGGTGAACAGATCCCAAACCACCGCAGTCTGCCCTGCGTCGTAGCTCACCACCAGCCGACCAGCACCCCGCTCACTAACATTGTCCACCGACAGCAGCAAAATCTGCTCTTTGTGTCGTTCGAATCGCCGCTCGATGGCTAGCGTATCGTGATGAAGGCATAGTATCGAGCTGCCTTGGGCGAACAGGAATATGGAAGCGGTGGCGGCGCATGGCTCGAATTCGATGTTGAAGGCGCTGGCGGGTAGGGTGACTGGAGTCGTCGATCTAACAGCCGGTCTCGTACCCGAAGATGATGAGCGTTGCCTTGCCAGTTGCCCGGTGGACATGGCGAAGGCCTCGCAGTCCAATCCTAGAGGACGATAAGCTTGAAGAAGTATCAACGAGTAAAGCTCCAAGGTGTCATCAACGCTTGAGAGCGTTATTATTGCTTCATGAGACGCGCGAGAGCAGGGTCGCTAATAGTCATGGAAATGTTTCATGTTTGATGGTGGCACATACCCAGCCGTTAGGCGTTGTACCTTTGGTAGAAAACCAACGTCTGTTTCTCCGAGTCGCAGACCCTGACTATCCCAATACGGAGGCAAGCTCGAAAGTCTTGCAGGCTTGTTTCACCCCGCTGCGCCTGGTATTGCTTTACCGCATGCAAGACGACGCCGGTGCAGGGAACTGCGTCGGGTATGTGGCACGAGATGGAGTGTACGAAAGTCAGAAAATAAGGAAAAGATGCAGACAGCGCGAAATCTTGAGGGAATGTTGATTGATTGCAACAAAGTGCAATTGAAGCCTAGGGCCTACGAGGGCTGCCTTTCGCGCCCAGCTATGTCAGCCAAGCAGCTGTAGGCGCTTGATACTCGGTCGACAGTCGTCAAGCTCCAGTGGCTCCCAACCAGGAGTTGCCAGGGTAGCGAGCCCGCCGTAGACAGTTGGGATCTACGACAGGGGCGAGCGGCGAGCGCGCAAGACATTGCAACAGAGAGAAAGGAATTGGGGATTGGGGATTGGGGAAATTCTTTTGATTTCGCCGGGGAGCCAACCATGGGAGATGAATGCGGGACGTCTGCTCCCCAAGCGATCAAGCCTCTTACCAGACCGTCTGTACTTGCTTGAAAGATCGAGCAGACCTCGGCCAGGCTTCCCGGCACCTGTCAGGTGCCGGGAAACGGAGAGTGGAAGAGAACGAGAAAGCCATTCAAAGGCCTTCAAAGCCGTGACAGCCTCTTGGTGCGTCGGCCGGTACAACAATAGCATGTGGGCCGGGATGTCGTGAGCCTTTCACGCAATCACGCTGCGCGGTGCATTAAGTTCTGATATGGTGCAGATTGTGATCAGGAACGATGGAATGGCAGGCAAGGATCGCCTCTTGGGAGACAAGGATGGATATCGGTTGAGGCCAAGCTTTGTGCGGGGATTGGCCAGATCTCCACACGGATGCATCATTGCCAATGCAAGCTCTATCACCCCAACTGCCAATCGTGCTGCACGAACAGCATCTTCAGGCCCGTCCTGGCACCTCGACGCAGCTACCTCCAGGGTCCGCTGACCGGAATCGATGGATGGACCAGCACCTTGCTACGTGCTTCGAGGCAAGCGCGGCGCCTATGAGAACCCAGACTGCCTGGCTCAGCTGCTTAAGACTTGAGACTTGGGACCGCTCGCGACACTCTCAGAAGACTCGGATCCTCCAGGAGGAGGCAGGCAACAAGTGCCGCCGCTCTGGCTCGCGAGTCTCCTCGCACCGTCTGCGTCGGTTCTGATCACGTTGTCGTCGGTGAAGGTGGCTTTCCGCCGTCGCTGGCATTTCTGTGTTCCCACACCGCTGGAGCGCTCGGAATTTTTGGATATGCCAGGGCAGAGAGCGTTGCTGCCGTGCGACATCAACGTTGCTGCTACTGCAGCAGCGATGCAGCAGCAGAGGTTCGAATCTCATCTGTCGCACCCTATCACAGGCTTCATGGCGAGGGCAGCGAGTGTCGGCGCCAGTCATAGTCGGACATGTGCGCCGTCTGGCACCTAGTTTGAAACTACTGACTAACTTGCATCTTCCCGTCGACTTTCCCTTCCTTCCCGACTTTCCGCTGCCGCCGACACTGCACCTAGCCTAGGAGCTTAAAAAGGTAGGCGGAGACTCTTCAGTACTCCCACATCAGCACTCCAGCATGAATGCGCTGTCACTTGCGACCTCGTACTCGTACTTTGTCAGCGATCTTCGCTGCTCATACGGAGGACTATGTCCGATCTTGGAACACTGCTGCGAAATACCATGTATCTTACCACTTGAGATGGAGATGGATGTCATGTGTCAGCAGCCACTAGTGTCTCTCTCTGTTCCACACATTCAGCCGACCTCGTTATCGTACCACATGGGAGCATCACACATCACACATCACATCATGTCAGTCGTCTCATCTAAGTACTCTAGTAACGTCATCAGAGAAGTGCAGCGCTCGACTCTATACTCTCCATTTGGGGGGTGAGGAGCGAGGAGTGAGCAGATCGCCACCTTAGCCAACCTGCCACGCCTGCTAAGTCTAAACAAGCTAGATTACCTATCCCTGATTTAGCAGTCCCTCAAACCAAATGGTCACACGGAAACGTTTTCCTATTTATGAGACTTTATTATTCAATATAATGTTGGACGCAAATACTAGTCTACCCTCACGGAGACCGTCTTCTCCGAAACAGTGAGCGGCTACTTCGAGCTCGCTTGGGTATCATCGCTGGCTGCAAAAATCGCTGACAAGACCAACAAGTAAAAACGCTAACACGAGACCAAATAGCTGAGATATTGCTTCATCTTATCGCCCTCTCACTTTCTTTCCTCCGTACTCCTGCAAGCAAACATGCGATGATGCATGCTGAGAACTGTGATAACCTCTGGCGCAGTGTTGGCTTGAGAGAGGAATATTGGCTCATCACTCCACGATGGTTGAGAGCGATGTTCCCGACAGTCTTCGCTGGTGTCCACTGCGTCTGGTTGATGCCCTAGGAGCCTCGCTACCACATCCCAAGCTTGGAGGATATTCGTCGTCGAAACTCTTTGGCGTCGCATTTGAACTGCTTGTGCGACGTGAACTCATCTCATTAACGAGCGTGGGATCTTCTTTGCTGCCTGTGTGCGTTTGCTAATGCCAATAGAGTATGTTGTTGTGGAGATGCTGTGCTGTTACATGTTAGCATCCAGGTCTTGAATATTGACGAGTAGCAACAAAGCTTACCTGTACTATTCTCATTCCGCGAAATGTGCTCATTCACCCGCCTCGGCAATAGGGCTCATGCCAGTTCCAGTGGTCCTCGCCCTCCTCAACGGCGGACCCCTTTTCCTCGACTTCTTCTTCTCCTTGACGACTATCCGCCCATGGCTCCTCTGCGGCTGCGGCATTGACCCTCCAACCATCCCTAACGACTGCACCACCAGCGGTGGCTGTCTAGTCATCTCCCACGGGATGCTCGGCTCATCCTCCTCGAAGTCGCATGCCGATGGTGCAGCCTTCAAGTGATTGCCAAACTTTAGGTCGGAGAAGTCGTCGGCCAGATCCTCATCTGAGATGTATAGGGATGCGCCACCGCAGTAAGAGTTGATCGAGGCGGCGCATGCTGTTGATGAAAGGAAGGAGCGCGATGGCCAAGAAGGATATGCGCAGGAGGCGTTAGGTGTACCAGGCGCGAAAGATACCGTGCTTGGTGAGATGTCGAAGTATGATGCGGTAGAAGGTGGCGATAGTGAGGATTTTGAGATGGCGATAGGGTGTGCGAAGGTAGGGATAGAAGAGGATGTCGAGGAGCGCGACGAGCGAGAAGATTGCGACGATGAGAGAGATGAAGAAGATATCGATGCGCTCGCTTCAGAAAACATGGTGTCGTTGGTTTTGCTGTTGGTTTCCAAGTCGCGACCCACTGCAATATATGCTCCTCGGTGGCGGCAGTGAAGACGCGTTGTAATGTTGCTTATGCAATAGAATAATAGAGTATGCAGCAGAAGAACATGCAACAAGGATAACGACTCTCTTATGAGTATGACTCAACATCAACTGCAGTAACACCGAGCAGGATGTTGTCTGGCTATCAAACAAGTCACACTGATCACTAATCAGCAGCAACAAACTCGTGCCGTTCCGCAGCTGATGCAACCGGTTTCAGTTTTCGTTGCCTCCCCCAAAAGAAATCCATGATGGCATCAAGCCTGCTCTATATAAACAAACCCGTCACCCACACAGCCCGGCACACTCACGCGAACGGACTCCGGTCGGGGAGCCACACAAAACATTCCAAACACTCACCGGCCCCCAGAACCCCAGCTTCCGTCCGTCATCCTCTCAGCCCACGTAAGTCGGTCGGTCACCACCAACGAAGCAAACACATCCCTTTACCACCGTGGTCGTGCACCCAGGCACGGCAAGGCTTCAATCATACCCTACCGTCCCACGACCCCCCCCAATCCAGCCCCATACCCGCGCCCGCGCGCGCCGCACTCGCTGTTGCTGCCCATCGATCGGACCGCCGCACTGTGCATCGCGCTCACCGCAAGTATTTGGCTCGCCCCAAAGGGGCACCCCTTGGGTGGCCAGCAGCGAGTAGTTTATCAGTGATGTGAATGACACATCAGCGCTTGACTCACTAAGCACGCACTGCAACGCACGTATCGAATAAGGCCAGGGAGTCATCATGTTTATTTCCATTCGCACGAATTAACACACCCGAGTAGCCCAGGTTGGCCTCGTGGGGTTTTGGGTTTTACGAGGCCATGAGGCGGTGACTTGACCGCTGCGACGGTCGCCGCGGACGGGCCGCGCCGATTGGGCGTTCTGGAGGCGTGCCAGGATGCGGGATGGGGGAAGGAGGATTGGAAAGAGTCAGCCTGGCCCAAGCAATGTCGCAGTCTTGGGTGAGGTCAGGTAAGGAGAGTAAGCCATCAGGTAGGGAGCGACTAAGGTAAGCAATCATAATCCCCAGGCCAAGATTGGGTGCCATGTGGGAAGGAAGGAAGGGGCGGTGGGGCAACGGGCCGGTTTGCTTGGATGCGACAGGCGAAAGGAACGGGGTTTGGGGGTTTGCGTGCTGCGTGTCGTTCTTACTTCCACCAAGGGATGATGATGAGGAGAGAGGGATTGTGTTGGCGAGGTAAGGCAAGGCAGGCCTGAGAGATGGGGAGTGCGAAGGAGTCGCCGATGGGGTAGTTGCTTGGGGCTGGGGATGAGGATGGATGATTGATGATGCTTTGATTCTCGAGTGTCGGGCATCCGGGGTTGTGCTTACTCCGTCTCGTGCGTGAGGAATGGGGTTGTGGAAGGATGCAAGGCTTGCCACATGGCGATGCCCCGCAATTTCCCTCTTGGATGCGATGCGTTGCGTACGGTGCGGCACGTTGTGTTGCTTACGGTGAAGCCGGGGTTGGATGTAGGATTGGAAATAGAACTGGAATTAGGATACTACCTTAGTGATTAAGCATCTTTGACACGCAAGTCGCTCGTGCGAAGATGATCAATGGTCAGTGCTAAGATAGTCTAGCGGAGTATCGTCCGTGGTAAGGTAATCTAAGGATTGCCGTCGGTGTTTGAGATGGCACCTCTGGACGTTAGCGCAAGATCTCGGTCCCCCATCGATTTTGTTCTAGAAGGACTAGATCTACATCCAAGGCCCGAAGTCCGGCTAAGCCAACTGGGCAGTGACATAGACGGGGACATGGCAATGGGATATTCTAGATGCCCGGTACTTCTTAGATGCCCGGTAGTATGTAAACGGTAGGGTCGCTTGATTAGCAGTACCGTGCAGCGGTGTGGTAATGCCATGGCACTGGAGCGCATACTGTCCTCCTTATATGCCAGTGGTGTAAGAATAGATCCTTGCAATAGCCACGCATCCTTTCGCAGCCTTTGTGTAACGGAACCCGTAAGCCAGCCTTAATCCTTCAGGAATCGGGAAGAGTCTCCGCGATCGCTGGACTTGGGGTAGAAGCTCGAGGGGCTGAAGGTGTTGTGTTGGGTGCTGATGGAGGAGCTTCTACCGCAACGGGAAGCGCTGTGGGGCTTGAGGCTGTATCGGATAGAACACTCGACGCTGCTGGCACCGTCGACGGGTTCGCACCGCTTGGATTCGTCATTGCAGGACCTCCTCTTGCCAAGCCGCCCCTTCCCCTGATTGAGCCTCCTCTTCCGCCCCTTGGACCCGTGGGTACACCACCTCCGCGATTTCCCATCATCGCCGGTCCACCCCTTGCATTCCTGGCCTGAAGCGAAGGTCCTGTCTTTCTCTCCAACACCACGACCTGCCCCTGTGCCACCTTTACCGGACTTGCCTTGATGGCCTTTTGTAGTCCTTCTGGAGCGGCAAAATCTACATATGCGAAGCCCTTTTTCTTGTCGATTTCCACTTTGTTGATAGTACCAAATCCAGCGAAAGCTTCCTCTAGGAGAGGCTCTGTAATGCCTTGGGATGGGTTGGCGTGCTTGAGAAATGCTTGCGTTGCGGTTGACGGTGCAGGTAGAGGCTTCGTAGACGCGGCATTGGGTTGGTTTCGAGGACTGATACTGGCATTCGCCAGCGCGCTGGGTTTCGGGAGAGGACGTGAAGCGGCTGGACCGGTTGGGGGCCGAACCGTTGCTGGAGTGGATACGGTAGGCTTCGCGTCGTCAAGGGATGGGCTGGAGTGTGGGGACGCAGCAGGCGACAAGATGCTAGGGTTTGTAGATGCAAGGTTGCTGGGCAGTTCCGTGTTCTGCTTGACGTCAGACTGTTTGACGTCAGATTGAACATGGCCTGCTGTGGGTTTTGTAGCGGTCGTGGCTGATTCCCGTCTCGGCCCTCTTCGGCCACCTGGACTACCACCAAGCCCGAGATCACGTTGGAGCATCCTAGCTACAGCACTTGCACCACCTCGTTCGCGTCTCTTTTCCGGCAAAGGCGCGGATGGAGTTGAAGCTATGCCCGGTGCAGTAGCAGAAGTACTTGCAGGTGCAGGAGATGGTGCCTTGGCAGGAACGGCCGCTTGTTTATTGAGTACCTTGACTGCATCTCGGGCGGCCTTTTCTACCTTGATTGCTTGTGCACTCCTCTTGTCAGAAGATGGCATTGGCTCTTTGCTTGACCTTCCGCTCGGTTTCTTATCTGCAACCTGATTGTTTTTGCCATCCTTGGACTCTTGACGTGCATGTTTCGAATTCTTAGCTATGGTTGGAGTGTCTCTCCCCTTGTTGGCTTTTTTGTCTCTTAAATATTGAATTAATGGCGTGACGGTAACCTTCTCTCCCTTCTTGCCTTCTCCATCAGCCTCAAGCTCCGTAGGCACTGACTTTGTAATAGGATTCGTAAGGCTTTCTAAGAAATCTATAAACTCCGGATCCTGGTCGATCGTGCCTTGACGGCCGTCTTTGCGTATTCTGCTGCTCGGAACCCGGCCGTACGGAGCAAATTCAACTGACGGCGGCCCAAGTAAAGCCAGATCCTTTGTAGTGCCCTTCGCATCATTGAAGACCGTATCGCGAACCTTTTCCGAAAGGCTGCCAAGGTGCTCTTGGCTGATCAAGTGAAGATATGCGCGTGCAGGTCTAGAGGGTTTCGCTGGGCTTGGGGCAGAAGTGTCAGTCCTTGGGCCCAATTTCTTGTCTTGTAGGAGCTTCTTACTCTCTCGAAACCTTGCCTTCTTTGTAGAGTGACCAGTCGACTTTCCCTCCATTTGACTTCCAGTCATTCCCTAGTGCGGTTTCGAACTCTGCCTGGGTTAAACCAGGTGGCAGTCTCCTAATAACCACCTTCAGCCGCGCTGCTGGTGTTTTCGGTGCCATAACACTGCGAGGAGCATTTGCTGCGTTGCGCTGCTGTGTGGCAGATGGTACAATGGCAAGTACGCCGTTCGAGCGGGCATTCGCTGGAGGCTTTGCGATGGAGAAACGGGGGGAGACCGATGAAGCCATTGCTGCTGTCGGCCGCTGCTGACTGCTGTTGACTGCTGCTGAACTTGCAGAGGCCTAAATCGCACTAGACCAATTCTGTTTCGAGCTTGCCCTAAGCAGTCAAGTGCAGGCTCGCACGTGACGACCACAAGTCTTCTTGCCGGTGGGATGAGCGCGACAAATTCTCACCATCAATCGTGACTTGCATCTTCTCCGAAACCAATAGTTTGAGATATAAGCCGTGCGTTATAGTTTCGGTAAACGCGGATATCTCAGCCTTATCGGCGTTAAGTGGTGCCGTCGCCGCGGTGAAAGTTGAAGATGTCGGACCTCGACCTCCAGACGATTCGCGACTTTCTGCGCAACACGAAAGCTGGCCCTGAAGCTGACCCCGAACCCAGTCCTGAACCCAACTCTGAAGCCGATCCTGAAGCCGATCCTGAAGCTGATCAAGGTGCATCCTCCACTACCCTCGATCAGGCTGAACTCCAGGAGAAATCCGAAAAGCCAATTCCATCTCTCCACCGCAGGCGTCATTCCAAATTGGTCATCTCTAATCCTGACCCTCCTGAGACCGATACTTCAGCTACCGATCCCCTATTCACCTTATCACCGACTATCTACGTGCCACCACCTTCTTCTTTGCAGGCCACTACCTACGAAGACTCCAATTTCACGTTACTACCTACCGTCTACCAAGGGTCCACCTTCACCTTATCGCCAACTTGTTACCAAGCACCGCCACGATCAGAGTTTGGACCACTACCCGTTATCAATCAAGTTCCACCTCCGCCACCTCGTGTGAACGCGTCTCGCCAATCTTTGTACAATCCTGCTGCTGATCGCGTTCCACGCGCCTTTCCGGAGCCCTCTCCCGTAACCCTTAATAAGGACGGAAAGCGCACTACAGCACCGTGGAAATCTCCAAACTTTCCTGATCTAACCTGCGGCCATCGCACTGTAATCCCGCAAGCGTACTTCGAGCAAGAGGAGTCTCATATCAAGCGATTGGAGAAAGCTAAAGCGCAAGAAAAGACCGAGAAAAAACCCGAGGAGGCTTCTCTCAAGCGATTGGCGACTGTTGAAGAGGAAGAGGAAATATCCGAGGAGGAGGAGGTTACTTCTGAAGGTAGAGAGGCCACTTCTACAGCGGAGAAGAAGGGTGCTGAAGAGCAAACGGAGAGTTCGAAAGCGCGAGAGGAGACTTCCATTGAGCGATTGACGACTACTAAAGAGGAAGAGGAAAAGGAACCTCTCGCAGAGGAAAAGGACGAAGAGTCTCCAGAAATAAAGGAGGAGGAAGAATCTCCCAAAGAAGAAGAAGACGAAGAATCCCCCAAAGAAGAAGAGGACGAAGAATCGCCTGAAAAAGAAGAAGACGAAGAATCGCCTGAAAAAGAAGAAGACGAAGAGTCATCCGAAGAAGAAGAAGACGAAGAGTCTCCGAAAGAAGAAGAGGACGAAGAATCGCCTGACAAGGACGAGGACGAAGAATCTCCCCGAAAGGACGAGGAAGGAGAATCTCCCGGAGAGGAAGAGGAAAAGGAATATCCCGAGGGAGAAGAGGGAAAAGAATCTCCCGAAGAGGAAGAGCGAACACGCGAAGAGAAAGAGGAGCCCTTAACAGCGCAAAAGGAGGGTGCTAAAGAACAAACGGAGAGTGCTAAAGCGCAAGACCAGTCTTCCGAACACCACTACATCGCACCTGAGGCGTTCGACAACATGACTGGAAGTACTAAAGTTCCCCAGCCCGGTCCGGCGAAGCTTGGAAACAATTCCGATTTAGACCAGTGGTTAGAATGCGCGAAGAAATGTCAATACCTCCCTGAAGCGATAATGAAGAAGTTATGTGAGATGGTCAAGGAGTTGCTTATGGAAGGTGGGTTGCGGTTTCGCGGACCTCTTGCTCTCAACACTTCAAGCTTGTACAAACATAGGTCACTAATCTATCTGTTGTAGAGTCCAACGTTCAGCCAGTCTCGACCCCAGTCACGATTTGCGGCGATATCCACGGCCAGTTCTACGATCTTCTTGAACTCTTCCGCGTCGGCGGTGGTATGCCGGACGACACACAGATCGACGCTCCTACTGTCGCCACCCGCATCATCACCTCGGACGACATCGAACCTCCAACCGAAATCACCGATCCTAAGCTGAAGAGAAAGATAAAAAAGTCAACGTCGATCAGCAGTAGCGGAGACAGCAGCAACGTCAGCAGTGAAGTCAGCGATGACGACGACGATGAAGAGGGGCGCGGCCGTTCACGTGGCATTGAAGCAGAATTGGGGATGAAGAAGGGCAACCAAGAAGGTCTACCCGGCAACCAAAACTACATCTTCCTCGGCGACTTTGTAGATCGCGGCTACTTCAGCTTGGAGACGTTCACCCTATTGATGTGCTTGAAAGCCAAGTATCTCCCACCCCCCACATCCGCGTATCCTATATCTATCTAACCTCACCGCACCAGATTCCCCGACCGCATCACCCTTGTCCGCGGCAACCACGAATCCCGCCAAATCACCCAAGTCTACGGCTTCTACGAGGAGTGTCAGCAAAAGTACGGCAACGCGTCCGTGTGGAAGGCGTGCTGCCAAGTCTTCGACTTCCTCATCCTCGCCGCCGTCATCGACGGCAAAGTCCTCTGCGTGCACGGCGGCCTGAGTCCCGAGATCCGCACCCTCGACCAGATCCGCGTCGTCGCTCGCGCCCAGGAGATCCCGCACGAAGGTGCGTTCTGCGACTTGGTGTGGAGCGACCCGGAGGATGTGGAGACGTGGGCGGTCTCGCCGAGGGGGGCCGGGTGGTTGTTTGGGGATAAGGTGGCAAGCGAGTTCAATCATGTGAACGGCTTGCAGCTCATTGCCCGAGCGCATCAGCTCGTCAATGAGGGCTTCAAGGTGAGTTGGCCTCGATCCGATTCCCGTGTTGTGGGGCATGCTTTGCTGATAGCATTGGTAGTGGCACTTCAGAGACAAGTCTGTTGTCACGGTCTGGTCGGCCCCGAACTACTGCTATCGCTGCGGTAATGTCGCCAGCATCATGAACCTTGGCGAGGACTTGAATCCCAAGTTCACCATCTTCTCCGCCGTGCCGGATGACCAGCGGGCGGTCCCTGGCGCGACTGGCAGGCGGGCGGATTACTTCTTGTGATGCGGCGGCCCTTGGCTTCTGGTGGGTTTGCTGGCTCTTTACTTCGCGTGCTGCGTGTTTGCGTGTGTAGGAAGTCTTTTAGCGTGTCATCGCTTGCGATCATGGCGTGGCTTTGAATATTGCGGGTTTGCTTGTTTCGGGGAGTAGGGAAGGGGGTGGAGATGGCTTATACGATTGCTTTTCTCGAATCTTGCTACGACTTACATTTGCTAGAGCGTTTGTACGATAGGGGTATTATGGGGTTGAGATGGGTTGCTGGGGAAGGGGTGCTTTAGATACTGTATGATAGGGTGAGGGCATTGACAAATAAATGGCTTTGCTCTGTCTACTTGTGGGGTTGGATGATCTTAGGTGATCGTTGTCCTGGTGGCGACGACTGTGACTGCGATAATGATAGAACCGTGACCGTGGTAATGATATGATATGACATGACACGACAATAGAAGTCTTCCATTAATAGAACAGCACTCAATCACGAGCAATCGACCAGAGGCCAAAAGACCTACTGGACCCGTCACCGCAACCTAGAGGTCACACGAGGTGAAACTGCGGATTCCCTTGCATAGTCTCAATATCCAGGCGCTGAACGTGAAGAGTTGCTGCTGATAAGGCGTCTGAAAGCACCTGAACCTGCGGAATGAGATAGACTCATTACACCTGTGACTCCACTTGCCTGTAGTCACTCCTAACGCTTTCATAGATTGTTTGTAGATCTTGTAATTTCTCACCCCCGCGTGAAGGAAAAAGACAGCCAACAACGCAATTTGAAATTACACAATTACGGAATCTAGCGGAACATTTAGGAACTGTCATTAAGCTCTCCGTGAGATTCCTAACATAACTGCCTTTAAGCTCACGGTTTTGAAATTTCCCACCCCCCCTTCCCACCCCCCCCAGCGTAGTGGAGGGAAAAGACAGCCAACAATGCAACTTGAAAGTAAAGACCTACGGAATCTGGCGGAATGGTTAGGAGCTCTTGTTATACTCTCCGCGTGACTCCTAACATAATTGCCTTTAAGCCCACGATTTGAAATTTCTCACCCCCCCCCGGGGTAGATGAGCAGCCAACAACGCAACTTGAAACTACAGACCTACGGAATCTAGCGGAATGTTTAGGAGCCCTCATTATACTCTCCGCATGATTCCTAACATAATTGGCTTTAAGCTCCTCATTTTGGAATTTCTCACCCCCCCCTTGGTGGAAAGACTGCCAACAACGCAGTTTAAAACTACAGACCTACGGAATCTGGCGGAATGTTTAGGAGCCCTTGTAAAGCTCTCCGTGAGATTCCTAAGTTCATTGGCTTTAAGCCCCCATTTTGGAATTTCCCATCCCCGCGTGGAGGGAGTCAACAACGCAACTTGAAACTAGACAACTGCGGAATCTAGCGGAACATTTAGGAGCCGTCAGTAAGCTCTCCGCGTGATTCCTAAGTTCATTGGCTTTAACCTCCCATTTCGGAATTTCTCACCCCCCCCCCCTTTGGTGGAAAGACTGCCAACAACGCATTTTAAAACTACAAACCTACGGAATCTGACGGAATGTTTAGGAGCTCTTGTTATACTCTCCGCGTGATTCCTAACATAATTGGCTTTAAGCTTACAATTTTGAAATTTCTGCCACCAGAGTGGATGAAAAAGACGTTCAACAAGGCAACTTGAAAGTAAAGACCTACGGAATCTGGCGGAATGTTTAGGAGCCCTTGTTATACTCTCCGCGTGACTTCTAACTTCATTGGCTTTAAGCTCACAATTTTGAAATTTCTGCCACCAGAGTGGATGAAAAAGACGGTCAACAAGGCAACTTGAAACTACAGACCTACGGAATCTTGCGGAATGATGCCTGAAGGACTCCGATGCTTCTGTGGCATTCCGATAGTCTCAGAGTGACTCCGTCGAGAGTTGCAAAACAGCTGTCGTCAACCACATCCGCAGATTCCAAGCTCCATACTTTGGCGGAATGCTAGAAGAACCTCTCCGATCCTACAATGACATTCCGATAGTCTAAGGCTTACATCGTCAAAAGTTGAGAAATTCAGGGGTATCCTCCGTAAAACAGCTGTCGTCAACCACATCCGCAGATTCCAAGCTCCATACTTTGGCGGAATGCTAGAAGAACCTCTCCGATCCTACAATGACATTCCGATAGTCTAAGGCTTACATCGTCAAAAGTTGAGAAATTCAGGGGTATCCTCCGTAAAACAGCTGTCGTCAACCACATCCGCAGATTCCAAGCTCCATACTTTGGCGGAATGCTAGAAGAGCCTCTCCGATCCTACAGTGACATTCCGATAGTCTAAGGCTTACATCGTCAAAAGTTGAGAAATTCAGGGGTATCCTCCGTAAAACAGCTGTCGTCAACCACATCCGCAGATTCCAAGCTCCATACTTTGGCGGAATGCTAGAAGAGCCTCTCCGATCCTACAGTGACATTCCGATAGTCTAAGGCTTACATCGTCAAAAGTTGAGAAATTCAGGGGTATCCTCCGTAAAACAGCTGTCGTCAACCACATCCGCAGATTCCAAGCTCCATACTTTGGCGGAATGCTAGAAGAGCCTCTCCGATCCTACAGTGACATTCTGATAGTCTAAGGCTTACATCGTCAGAAGTTGAAGGAATCCATGGGTATCCTCCGCAAAACAGCTGGCGTCAACCACATCCGCAGATTTCAAGTTCCATACTTTGGCGGAATGCTAGAAGAACCTCTCCGATCCTACAATGACATTCCGATAGTCTAAGGCTTACATCGTCAAAAGTTGAGAAATTCAGGGGTAGCCTGATGCAAAATATTGAAATCGCTGACGTCTCATGATTTAAACGCTCCCCGCGACGGAATAAACCTTTTATCTTCTACTACTAGCACCATCACCATCACCAGCAGACACCCTCCCCCGCGCGACCCGCCACTCCTAAGCGCGCTCTTACTCTTATTCCTCTTCTGCAGCATGTGCGTTCGAACCCACAGGGAAAAATTGGAGAATGACACATGAGCTAACTAACCCAGGCAAAAGGCTATCGCGGCCAGTGCGAGGGTCACTCCTAAAACACCATAGAACACAGGGCACACTCACACGCAGAAAGCAGGGTTGCAAGCACCAGCTCATCACAGGCACGCTCACATTCACTATCACATATCTGTTCGTCAGCACATCCGCATTTTGCATCCACACCCACACCCTCACCCTCACCCCTCACCCCTCACCCCAACCCCCCCCTTTTTCCTCACACACCTATCATACCCTTAGAAAAACCCAGCGCGTCGGTATCGGCATTACCAGCATCACGCCATCTCCACCCACCCACCGCAGCGCCTTCCCCTCGTGTTCTTTCTCTCTCATCACCAATCTTCCATCATTTCCCCCCCCCCCGGAGGGATCTTCTCCCCAACACAACTCCCGACCTCTCTCCCGGCACGGACTCGAGGGTTCACTCCCTCTCAGCCCATCATCACGTCAGCCCTCCCTCCATCTCCATCTACTCGTCTCGTCGGGTTCACCAACGGCGAAAAATCGGTAAATTTCGCGGGGATTAAGCGCTGAGGCTAAGTCTGCTGACCTACCTACCCACCCACCGACTGACCGACCGACCGACCGACTTGTAAAGTAGGTAGGTAAGGTAAGCTTTCTAATCGGTCGTCACACCTTACCCATCTTACCCATCTCACCCATCTTACCCATCTCACCCATCTTACCCATCTTACCCATCTTACCCATCTTACCCATCTTACCCATCTTACCCATCTCACCCATCTCAGCTCATCACCACACCACACCACACCACCCTCCCGTGCCTCCTTCATAAAAAAAAATTAAGTGTGGCCGGTTTATCCCACGCGAAAGCCGGGTGCGCCGGCTCATCCCACGCGAAAGCCGGGTATCCCCGGCACACTCTTACCCGACGATCTGACTCAGGCGTGGAAGGTGTGGGAACTAGAAAGTGTGGAAGATTTTTTAGAAGGGGCCATGGAATCCACGGAAGGCCTTCTAGCAGGAAATTCTAGCTCGAGTGTCTGATCTCTGATGTCCGTGCCGTTGACGGGATTCCCTTCGTCTGGTGTGGAGGGGGCTGCACCGCATCCGTGCGCGGTGAGGGATGTAGGGCTGGCGCGGGCTGGAGGGGGGGGTAGCGACCGTGAAGGTAAGGTAGTTCCGGACGGAGTGCTGGAGTGTGTGTTTGGAGTGCAGATCGAATCTGATCGGTATCAACGGGGGGGGGAAGGCGGCAAACGAATGTGCCGGGCCCGTTTTTGATATCGTTTTGTTGGGGCCGTTGTCGGTGGAGGGAGTGATCTAATCTCCGGGTTGAGGGTATGGGCACGGGAGTGTGCATGGGGAGGAGGAAGGATACGTGGGATGGAAGAGGGAAGAGGTCTCTGGTAGGAAGGTAGGCAGAGTAAAGTATCGGAGTGAAGATTTAGATGATCGGGGAGGACTGTGAATTCAGTCTCGAGCCCATGCTGTGGCCTGTGAGGCTGCAAACTTCGACATCGAGCTCATCAATTGTGCTACCAATGCTATCGCTTTTCTAAACCCTCTCCAGGATTCCTGAACCTCCATAGCGTCCTCGATGACTCCCCAGTCTCGATTAAAGTCCGCAAGCCATGCTCTCAAAGACCGCCCCAATGCCCACATGCTGCTAGTAGTATCTTACAACAGCCATCGAATAATACATCTCCAGCACAGTGGAAAATCCTTCGCCCCCAAAGAATGCAAATGCAAGTCCCCACCCCCCCCCGGGAACAGTGAAGACGACCGAAACAAGGCCAATAAGCACACATCGCAAAAGTGGTATCTTAGAAGCACGCACGCACGCGAAAAAACCGCCACTCCCAAAGCCCCAGCATGAGACCGGAGGAAAAGAAAAGAAGTGAAAGAAAAGTGTATGTACCCACAATCCGCCTCCTCGAACCGCCGATGACTCAACTCGCAAAACCACGCCAATGACTCGAGTGGCAACACCTCGCTGGCAACTCAACCGCCAAAACCACGCCAACAACTCAAGTGGCACCAACACCCACAGGCACCCCACCCCCGCCCTCCCCTACCGCCTCAACGACCTCTTCAAAACCGGCGCGCAATGATCATCGAACCTCTGATCCCAATAAAACAGCGCATCCCTCAACGCCTCCGTCGTCTCCAACTCGCCATCCCGGCCAAACATCGTCTCGACAAACGCCCTCCCCGCCTCCGCCCCCACCTTGACCTTGCCCCCCTCCGTCTTCGCCGTCCTCCACATGGCCTGCTCGCACACCCGGATCAAGTCGTCAAAGCGGCCCCAGATGCCGTCGCCGCTCTCCAGGAAATCCTGCACTAGGAGCTGGTCGCGCTCGGCGCGCACGCGCGGCAGACAGAGCTCGGCGCGCGTGGTCTTGGACGCCAGTTTGAGGATCAGCAGCCAGATGTGGCCGGCGATTTCGGCCATGGGCGAGCCGGCCGCGTAGTGCGAGACGGTCCAGTCGAAGATCCATTTGCCGAGCGAGTGGGCGTCGAAGGCGCTGCCGAGGAGGAGCATCGGCCGCATGTCCGGGTCCCAGTTGTGGGTTGTGTAGCCGGCTGGGATGCCGGCGCCGGCCGCGTCCTCGGCGGTTGCTTGGCGGTGCGGTTGGGGGGCTGGCGGTTCGACGAACGTCGATTTGGCGGGTGTCGGCTTGGTACGGGTCGTTTTCGTCGGTGGTGGTTTCGCGGGCGGTGATTTATCACGTGGCGGTTTGGTAGGGGCCGATTTGGACGGTCGAGACCATGTGCCGGTATCCTTGGCTTGGGATGGACGGCGAGTCCGCGATTCCTTGGCTTGTGAGTCAGAGGGTTCGGCCGGTCGAGACGGTGTAACAGGGGCCTTTTGTTCGGATGGACGGCGGGCGCGCCATTCCTTGGGCGGTGGGTCAAAGGGTTCGGCTGGACGAAACGGTATGTCGTAAGCCTTCCATTCGGATGGACGCCGGGTGCGGTGTTGCTTGGGTCGTGACTCAGAGTGTTCGGCCGGTCGAGATGGTGTGGCGTGGGCCTTTGATTCGGATGGACGACGAGCGCGCGATTGCCTGGGCTGTGGGTCCGAAGGTTCGGCGTAGACGGGCTCCTCATAGTCAAACTGATGTGGATTAGCTCTGGCATACTTGGTTTGATAGTAGTACGCTGGCCGCGAAGGATGATAGCTGTACGGAGGTGAATCTTCTGCTTCGTCAACAACCTCTGTGTCGTAGCGATGTTTCTGCGATCGCTTGGACGCGTGGCGTTTGGGACTGCCATCGTTGCCACCGCCACTTGCGCCTGGGCCCCAAAAAAAGCGCTGAGACTTGCTTTTGCGTCGCGAAGGATTACTCACATAGGGCTCGTGGTGAGCCGGTGCTGAGGTGTAGGTGGATGTGGTCATGTAGTACTGTGTCGGTTGGTATCCTGGTTGGGGGTACCATGACTGCGGTGCTTGAGCGTAGGCATAGCTCTCCCCCCGTCGATACTGATAGCCAGATGTGCGAGCTGATGCTCCGTGTGCGGTGTATTGCGGGGGAGGATAGTATCCGTGAGTCTCCTCTGAGCTCGACGGTGAAGTCGTGTACATATATTGGCCATAACCGGGCGGAACGGTCGGGTAGTGGTACATATTATCTGCGTGTGCACATTGAGAGCGGTCGAACCGTCGCACTCCGGAAACCGATTGAGGCTTCTCACGGCAGGACTATGGGCCTCTGCCGTGGCGTGTTCCTGTGGTGGAAGAAGAGGAAAGGAGGAGGACCTTGACTCTGTCTTTCATACATAAGGCCTGGTGAGTCCGTGTGTTTGACTAAGCGGCAAGTGTGTTTCGGCGTGTTTCGAAGCGGACGGAAGCTGGAGGTGAATTGGAGCTGGTCCGGGGGATGGGGAGGTGAAGGCGATATTCACAAGCAGCCTGACGGAGGTGGATGCGGTCGGGTTGGGAGCGGAGAGTGAAGTACTGAAGAGGGAAGCGATGTGGCTGGGCCTTTAAGACCCACGCCTACAGTAGCGCCTCGCGCAACAGCCCAGAACCAAACACACGAGTGACACGGCAGGGGCCAAGGCTCGGAGTCAGGCAAGGTCAGGCAGGCCAGGGAAGGGGGAAGGGGGAAACGCTGCTAGTCAGCCTGGAGCCAAGCCTCTGGCCGTCCGGCGGGCCAGCCTGTGAATACGGTACTGCATCGTCGCGTCCTCAATCCTCACTGGTTTGCCCTCTCCCACATTCCAGTCCCGGCTTCGTACTGCAAGCAATTCATGACTGGCATTATTCTCCACGCTGCAGATAAGAGTCAATCTCAATCGCATCGAAGAGCCACCCCGTCATGTTGCTCTATCGCTGTGACCACTATCCCCGTCTTGTGTCGATTAACAATTCATCTCGCCGCCCGTTTGCTGCAATTTCATTTGGCGCATTGGTGGAGATTTGCCTTGTTGAGGCTCTAGCTCGAATGCGTTGGGCAGGACTGGGTGCCCTACTTTGCCTCCAGCCAGCGTAGCAAGACAACAGTTTCAATGGGCATGGAAAAGGACAAGTCCAGCACGCACTGATGCTGCTTCTAAGCATGCGACATGGCCTCGTCCACTCCAACTTCTCGTCGTGATCTTTGTCATCGGCATGGACGGAGATTTACGAGCTCGAAGCCGCTGGAAGGATCTGGCCTCGCCGGCAGCCCTGCCTTTTCGCCATGCACACGGCTCCTTACGTGAGCAGACGTTGCGCCCGCTGGCCAGAGCAGCTGGCTTACAGTGCGGAGTCAGCAAATCCGGATCGACCTTAGTCGTAGACATGGGTGGCAAGTAATAGCGACAAGTGACAAGTGACAAGTGACCTGGGCAAAGAGGGCTGGTAGACGGGCCCACTGGGGTCAAACGGAGAGATCTTCTCAGGGTAGCCGTCGCACTTGGTATCACCACCGTCCCGATGACGAGGCGTTCCAGACGCCGGAGATGGTGTGCGATCACTCGTGATCGTGCATGATTGGATGTCGTCGAAAGCGCAAATCCCGCAGATAGATGATGCCCCCGGATATTAAGCTTGTCGATCCGTCGCACACGGCCATATGCTCGCATGGGAGTCATGGTCGTTTGGGACCTCCTCCTTCCCGTGGCGGTCGTTCAGGCGGCGTGGACTGTTTCCCGGGCGGCAATATGTGATGGCCATGCCCCGATCGTACATGACGGTAGGACAGAGTACGGTACATCTTACCTGACCTAGGCGTGCTAGGCCAGGGAGGCACATCCTAGGCACACCGTGCTGTGCGTGCGTTGCGTGCGTTGCGTGCCTCGATGCTTCACCATCTGTACGGGGCCGAAACTCTGTCCCCTGGCTAAGCCACTAAAAGCAGTTATCGCCAGGCATGCCTTGGGAAGAACCCTGTTCGATGCGGTGCAGCATTACCTTAGCGATACGGCACTAGGACGAACGAACCTCTCTTTCTGTATTTGCGCATTGTGCGCATTGAGGGGGTGAGAGTGAGACTGCGACTCAGCTCTCGTGATTAATAGCGTCCCGCGCTGGGGTGATTTCTATCCCAGCCAGCCAGCGCGCCCAGGACTCACCGTACATTCTATTCGGCCACGAACAGCTCCGTCCACCCATAAGCTTGTTCGCATGGACGAATCGCACATTCGCAGCGCTGCAGTCGGTGACAGTCGGTCAGGAGCCAGCTCACGTTGCACTTGCGCCCCTAGCGCACTGGCAGATCTTCGAATCCGCACCCCCGGAGCCAGGCCCCTACGGCAAGCACTGCGATTGGCAAGCGTCTTGCAGACGGCAGGATATCGCGTCTGCAGGCCGATATGTACCCATGTCTTAGGGGCCCCGAGACAATGTGCGACAGGTGGGAAACTCTGTCGCGTCATCAATTATCCTTGATTGGTTTCCAGTGAAGCCTGGCTTGAGGCTTCTTAAGAAGCGGCTTAAGAAACGGATGGTTCTTCTTTGTCCACAGCACAGTCCAGCCCTCTTTGACCCTAACCAAAACACCATGTACCTATCCTACCTCTGCCCCGCAGCAGAGATTGAAGGCTCACATGAGCGGATTGATTGGCTGAGATGGAGGAATCAATACGATATTGCCTGCCGAGGATCAGATCAGAATGAGGGTCGTGACACAAAGATCCTGCACCCTTCGCATCAGGAAACACAGACGTAGGTCGGGAACCGCGACCCCTCAAACTGGCGTTGAAGGCCGCATGCGAGAACACAATGAGGCAGGTGAATGTGGATAATCAGATGCAGGATGATAATCAGATGCAGGATCCGATAATACTGCTGTCGGAGCCTGCTGCGAGAACTCCTCCTGCTTCTGCGTGCTGCGGTGTCCGAGGCTTGCATTGATTGCATAGATGATGGAGCAGCTTTGTATCCGAGTCGAGCGGGATGCGAATCCTGTTTGCGCGAAAGGAATCCCGAGATTGCGACAAAAAGCCATGGACCAGCCATGATGGAGGTATGGCAAGAACGGTGCGGAGAGCCTTATGGATGAACCACGGATGAACTACGCGCAAATAGTTCGGTTCTTCTTATTAACCATAATAACAAATTTTGTCTCTTAGCTGTCATGGCTCAAACCGAGAAGATCACAGTATCCCGTCTCGGCTATCCCACATCAACCTTGATTGGTACGAAAGATAAGGTGCCCAGTTCGAATCCGACGGAAGCCTCCAACTCGCATGGGTAACCGGCGATTCGCTTGTGGGGCTCTAAGCAATGAGATTGATTCTTGAGGGAAGCAATTCTGCAGAGGCACTCTCACCGTCGGGTGGCGGTATTGGATCACACCTGCTTTCGCTATGGGATGGAAGGGATGGGCTTGTGCTCGACTTTTTTGCTTTTTGGACCTTTGATTTTGGCATCGTCGTGGTTTGGGATCTTTTAGCTTACCAGTTCTGTTGCTAGACTTGTTTCATCGTCCAAACGGTCGTGTCTACTCGTGTGTACGACACAAACAGCCAGATCGGGTCCCTGGGGATGTACTGTAGCGTCGCAAGAAGATAGCACAATCAGATTCTTGAAGATACGTCTAATGATCCTGGATGAGCCTTTAATGTTGTATTGTTGTTTATGGAAATCCTCCTCTGTCCACTGAATACTAATCGAACGAGTGTTTACAATGCCTCTACTAACGATACAGCTTTATCAATGAGCGATCACGTCCCACGTCCCATATCCCATGCTCCAACAGGGCTGACCAACTTCCACGCTGCGTGTCGGTCAAGGAAGCTCTGGCAGAAGGGACAACGTTCCCACGGCTGGGACGCTATTCGGACATATCATCGTCGTATGATGAATCTTCCTCGCTGAATGAGACCTGCGTCACGTGTGGGACATCGTCGATCCTCATCTCCTCCAGGATCCTCCAAATCCTCCTCCGGTTCCGAAGCCCATAGGGCGCGTCTTGCATCACGTTTCCCGGCTCGAAGACGTTGACCTGCGCCAATTGTCGGACCAGAAGCTCCCAATCCCACTTGTTGTCGAACCACTTGAGGTCCATGTATTCCGAAATCGTCAACTCCTCTTCTCTCCTGTCGATACCGTGATCGGCTTTTACTACGCGATCGAGATTCCAGAGCCAGGAGAAAATCTCTTGCGTTAAGAGTGCGCGGCGCCAGAGATAGGGCTTGAGGAGGCGGTTGCATACGAGCGGGACTTCGTGGAATGGTTGAAGGTGTTTTAGGATCATGTCGAGGATCTCTCGAGGCAGTCGGTTAAGTCTTTCTGCAAATGCCCTAGAGCCGGTATCCTGTGGGAAGATATGGGCAGGATGCAGCCGCTTCAACTGGCGAACTATGTATCCCGTCACACGTGGAACCTTGATTGGGTCTCCCTCAAAGAACTGGTGAAGTTAGGTGGCGAAAGTAACAGGGTGGCTTGTAGGTGCTCCGACTGGGTGGAGTGTACCATACCTTAGGATAGACAGTCAGCGTTGAATCATCCGAGTCATCCGAGTCATTCCTCCATCGATCCCATCCTACCCAGTACTCCGGCTTACACCAGAAAGCCCCATAGTATTCATAAGGATGCAAGATCCAAAAGTCTTCGGGTGACAGGTCCGGGTTCTCAGGATCCTTACAGTTAACATAAGTAGCGTATGCGCGTGACTTGAGGATTTGCCATAACCGCCACATTGATGTCAAGCCCATTGCCGGCTGCTCTATGGTTCTCTGACCCGCATTACTGCGTATGAATCTCTTGGCCATGTTCAAACATGTTGTATGTACCGGTATATAAAGGTTTGGCGGATCTTCTATGTCCTCGAAACCCTCGAACGGGCGAAGGACAGAGCCGCTAGGATCAAGGGCTACGAACTCGTTACTTGAACAGCTCTGGACGGGTATCTCGTATACCTCATGCTGTGCCGCACTGTATGTTTCTAAGCATTAGCAACTTTACCTAGGATAGCAGGGAAACAGTCTTCTTTACCTGGGACTTGCGCTCAGTAGTACCGGTTTCTGCCACCACTCCGGCAGGTGGTACCAATTCTGATACTTGTGAGGAGCAGGTCACATGCCAAAGAATGCGGCAAATATACCATATTACCCTCACGATCATCACCCACAGGGGCGCCGCATATGGTGCAACATGTGGTGTCAGGTTCGATATCAAGAAGGGTCCCCTCGGGCCGTGGAGGTACACCGTCGCTGGATGAGCTTGTCGGCCGTGAAGCTGCCGAAGTTGACGAGAGCATCCTTATCAGTTAACAGTGTAACATGGTGAACGGAAAAGAAAGGCATTCTGGCAGCAGAGAGTGTTGTTGTAGCGTGGTCTTTCTTCTTTTGAACATGGACATTGCGAGATGGAAAAGGCCTGCCGAATTTGGTAACATTGATGGGCGAACGTCGCAGCCATAGAAGGAGATCCTGCAATTCTCGAGACCCTGCGTTCATCCTTCCTAGTACACCCCCAAGTTGTTCAGATTCGGCAGCGATAATAACATCTTTGAGTTACAGAGAAAAGGAATGTGCCCCGTGAGTGTGTAGGGTAGTTCGTTGATAGTAAGCTGAACTGCACATCTATCCATACGTCGATCTAGAAGGTCCTCATGGAAGCGGAGAATGAAGACTGATGAGAAATCCTAAAGCCGTGGTGCCGCCATCTGAACGAGGAACATGATAGTCACGCCCAACAGCATGCCTATCGCAAATGTATCTTTCTGCGCAGACACTCTGACTAACCAAGCCCTTGCACTTGTGAGCCATAGTATTTCGCCCCGATCCCTCCTGGCTACAGTCAGACCGACTAGGCCATCCAGACTATCTGAGTTCCATTCGGCTTGGTAGCCTTGCATTTGTTTCTTTTCCAATTTTTCGGATGCCCAATGACCCAAAGTGTCACGGTCCTTGAGCTCTGGCTGTAGATCGTTTGGGGACTTTTCTTCTCCAACAGTTGGCGTAGTAATTAGATAGGGAACACCATAGCCGCACGACGTTTGGACCTGGAGATTTGATTAAGCGATTCCAAGGTAAGAAGGTCCAAACATCCTACCTTGAATACTTCCAGCAAGATGATTGCTCTCGCTCCCTCGACCTTTTGTTTGCCCATCTTTTCCAACAGAGGACCAAATTCGGGCTGGTCCCATTCAACCACCTTTCCCGTACAGAAAAAGCGCATTATTCGAGGCGTTTTCCCAAAGGAACAGAACATGATGGTGACTCTCCCATTCTCGTAGACATGACTCACCGTCTCGATGCCCGAGCCAGTTGCATCGATGTACGCTGCATGGTTGGGATCGAATATGGTGAAAGTAGTTGCCGGCAAGCCCTTCGGAGATACGTTGACGTGTTTTCCAGCAAGTGGTGCCGATGCTGTGAAGAAGACTTGTTGTTCCAGAGCCCAATCTCGAAGATGGTCAGGGATAGAGTCGTAGAACTTGACCATGTTGAAATACTACTCGTATTCGAAGAAGGTGAACATATGGTTAATGATTTAGAAGGGAGTGTAACCCCACCGTACCGCCGGGCTTTGACTATGGTGTTGACGTTACACGAGGATTTCTAAGAGGGCCAATTGGCAGCGAATCAGCCACGGGTCTACAGCAAAGTTGGAACGTCACGCAGCTGCAATTACAAGGCAAGCATCTCGAGCACCAATAAAGCTATAGGAAATATCCATTCGTCTATGCAACTAATCTACCATCCAGGATAAACGCCAAGTGTGCTGTGAACGCAAAATGTGTGTTGGAAAGGGCCTGTCAGACCTCCGTCAACACCCACCCAGCTCAGCCGACCGAAGCCAGACGCCGAGACAGGGTCGAGATCATCACCACTCTCTGTTCGCAGCCAGAGGGTCAGCTCGGCCCGAAGGCCTTGCTTCGCCAGCTGGAGGGAAGGGAGCGAGAGTATAAGGCTTCACTCTTGGGTGTCGAGGACATTGCAGTCATCTTCCAGGTCGGAGTGTGTGGCTAATTTGAGAAAATCAGCGAGAGACGTGTACTATAGAAGTGATTCTTTGAAGTATCGTCGATGTAGAAGAAAGGAAGAGAAACGAGAAAGAGATCATTCTTATAATAAAAATTTAGAGTTTCTCATAAGCGAGAAATTCTCCAGTGTGTGCTGCTCCGCCGGTGCCGGGCACTACTCCCGGATCATGGCCGCAACCGGAACGAAAATACGTTGCGTACCCAAGAAGTGAACAACTACCACGTACGTCGTAGCTCTACTCCGATATCCTCGTCGACTAAATGTGTGATAGTACCTTACTGTTATCCCATCATCCATGGCTACCTTGATACTCGAGTTTTCCCCTCAGGAGTCCCTGCACTTGTAGAGCAGCAATGCTACACCTAGCACTCAGTATTGGAGAACAACGAATTGTACCCACAGTCGTAGGGTAGAACCAGTGTAGAATTACAATGCAGTATGAGGGTTTGAAGAAAAACCGAGGATAGCTGATACCACAGAAACCGCCTGGAATTCCTTTATAGAAGAACATGTTAATCGTCGTATAGAATGCATTGATTGGTGCAACTATGATCAAGGAAGCAAGAGTCGAGGAGCTATTCTCCGAAGTGGCTTGACAAAGTGGCACAAGTGGTATCACCTGGGCAAAATGCAATCTGACTGAGGACATGGTTATGTTGAAATCCAGTAGCCAAATTATATGTTTTGTAACATGCAGGGTGCTCATGGGAACTGTAGAAGAGCGGACAACCAATGGAGTACAAAAACGCAGTGTCTGGTCCAATGGCTGTATCCGGTAAGGCGCGACCTCGAATTTCGATTCACGCCAAGCTGCTTGATACTGGAGCATCCCAGGCGCATTATTATACGCATTGCTGGTCACTATATTCTATTATACCATGGCCTCACATACAGCCTCACAGACATATCTTAGTACTCGAGGAGGCTCGTACGGCGTATGTCCCAGACTTGACGTCAATTGGTAGCATAGCTGAATTTCGTCTAGTTGCCCTTCGAGGAAGTAGTACTGAAAGGTCTTGCGGCCGATGGGGGTCTTTTCATACCTGAGGAGATACCCACTTTACCCAGCGATTGGGCTTCGTCTTGGAAGGATCTTTCTTTCGCAGATCTAGCATACAATGTCCTATCCCTATACATCTCTCCCTCCGAAATACCACCCCAAGATTTGAAAGACATAATACGGCGAAGCTACTCTACCTTCCGAGCAGCAGACATCACACCACTGGTTACACTGAATGAGAAGACGAACCTATACCTTCTCGAGCTATTCCACGGCCCTACATTTGCCTTCAAGGATGTTGCATTACAATTCCTAGGCAACCTATTCGAATACTTCCTCGTCCGTCGAAATAAGGGCAAGACGGGCCACGAGAGACACCACTTGACGGTTGTCGGCGCCACAAGTGGAGACACTGGGTCCGCGGCGATCTACGGTCTACGAGGGAAGAAAGATGTCTCCGTATTTATCCTCCACCCCAAAGGGAGGGTTAGTCCAATACAAGAGGCGCAGATGACAACCGTCTTGGATGCCAATGTACATAATCTGGCCGTTGAAGGAACGTTTGATGATTGCCAGGATACCGTCAAGGCTTTGTTCGCAGACGAAGATATCAACAAGACACACAAGCTTGCCGCCGTGAATTCGATCAATTGGGCGCGTATACTGGCCCAAACGACATATTACTTCCATGCCTACTTCTCACTCACGCGGTCTCCAAAATGGAAAAGCTCAGTGTCGAAAGTACGCTTTGTAGTACCGACAGGCAATTTCGGCGACGTTCTCGCAGGATACTTTGCGAAAAAGATGGGGCTACCAATTGATAAGCTGATGGTCGCAACTAACGAAAACGATATCTTAGACCGATTCTGGAAGTCGGGATACTACGAGAAACAAGCCGTGCACGGTAGAGAGGCAGAAGGTGGCTTACCCGAAGACGGTGTTAAGGCTCACGAGGAAGGAGTGCGAGAGACCCTGAGCCCGGCAATGGATATTCTGGTCAGCAGTAATTTCGAGCGCTTACTCTGGTTCCTCGCATACCAGGTATACGGCAAGGGCAGTACAGAAGAACACCGAAAGATAGCCGGCGAACAGGTACGAGTCTGGCTGAACGAGCTGAAGACGAAGGATGGCTTTGGCGTGGACAATGCAATTCTCCAAGCGGCCAAAGCAGACTTTGAGAGTGAGCGTGTCTCGGATAAGGAGACTGTCGAGATTATTAAATCTTTCTATTCCACCCCTACTCCTGCAGCTACAAACGGAGCATCGAATGGTACGAACGGTACGTCACACCGAGGAGGCTATATACTTGATCCGCATTCCGCCGTCGGCATTGCGGCATCTCTACGCTCAATAGCGAGATCTCCTTCCTCTGATATGCACCACATCTCCCTCGGCACCGCACATCCGGCCAAGTTCGCCAACGCCGTTGATCTGGCGCTGAAAGACGAAAAGGGTTTTACCTTCGACACCATCTTACCGGAGCAATTCGTCGGCTTGGATAAGATGGAGAAGAGGGTGAGATTCGTGCCGAAGGACGCGGGACTCGGTGGGATGCGGTCTATCATCCGTGGCGAAGTCGCAAAGGAGTTGGAGGCTAGATAAGGCGCGGAGTTGGGGGTCTTCTGGCTTGGAGCGGCGTAGGGGAAAAGTCATAGAATTTTGGGGCCTCGCGGCATGTTGTCGGAATGGCAGCAATTGTCAAATCATGACCAAGTGGCCCTCGCGATGGGAGCACTTCATTGGACGCAATGTCAAGCCTTCACGCCCTTACTGACTGTCTCCCCCTTGACTCCCCTTTCCCTCTCCCTTTCCCTTTCCCTTCTCCCTTCCCTTTCTCCTCCCCTTCACCCCTTCCCCCCCCCTCCCCCCTTCCCTTCTCCTCCTCCCCACCCCCCCAACCCCACCCCACCAATCACCTTCCCACCCAACGCCCTCCCCGCACCAACCTCCCCTCCTATTCCTCCCGCATCTTCCCTCCCAACCAAATATCCCTCCACAAAACGATCGCTCACCGCACCGATGAATCGAAACAAAGTTTACATTACTTGAAAAAGAATTCCGCAGTGCCCTGGAAAGCGCGCTGGAGGTTCAGTCGGGCTGTGAGGACGTGGAGGGCTAGTGGGCGGAAGGGGAGGAGGTACGATGCGCAGGTGAGGGGGGAGGTGGCGTGGAGGGTGGGAGGTTGGATTTGGACGTGGGAGAGGAGGGCTCGTGTGGGGGCGGGGGAGGAGGAAGGGGACATGCTGATGGTAGGGGTGTGGGTGTGGATGCGCGGTGCACGAGGGGTGTCTGGGTAAGATGGGTAAGAGTAGATAAGAAAAGACAAGGCGGTGGGGTTGATAATGGGGGATCAGGGATGGCGGATGTAATGTGATAAGGCTTGTTAATTGCGTGCGCTTTCCCAGGTCGGTTCGCAAGACCGATGGCAGGAATCTCAAACCGAGAATTCAAGCACAATGCTGGGTTGGAACAACGATTCGGTTTTGGTGATAGAGGCCCATGGGTAGTAATAAATATACTTGATGTTTTTTCTTCTTGACTACCACCTTTTCCCCCCAAACTCGCCCCCTTTCCTCTCCCTCTCCACCTGCTCGTCAAACAACCTCTGCGCCTCTGCCTTCGCCAACTGCTTCTCCTCCTCTTCACTCGAAAACGCAAATCCCTCTTGCTGCTCTTGCTGCACCGTCGCCCTTTCCGGTGCCCGGCGCCTGCGTCCGGAATTCGATGGCGCGGAGCCTGCTTCCTTCCTGATTCTCTCCCAGACACTCCCGCCGCTGGAGCTAGACCCGCTCCTAGCCGTAGGGCTCGCGTCGTCGTAGTCGTCGTCGGAATTCTTGGGTTGCCTCTCTACCTTGTCGATCTGGAATGTCGAGGCTCTGGTCTCGGTAGGACTGGTTCTGGGACTAGCCTGTTGTCTCACTTCCTGCCCTGTCATCTGCCCATCACCCAAAACCCCTCCATCATCACTCCTCGCCAACCTCGCATCATCCGGCTCCATGCCATACTCCGCCCCCTCCGCCGTCGGACTCGCGTCATCCCAGCCAATAGCCCTCCGATGATTCTTCCACAAATCCCCCGCACTCGTCTGGCCCTGCCCCGTCGGATCCTCCCTCTGCCCCACCGCCTGCCCCCTTCCCTGCCCCCCCACCCCCGCCGCCACCTCCCTCGCCCTCGCCCTCAACCTCTCCACCACCGCCCTCAACCTCCCATCCCTTTGCTCCCCCACCGCCCCCGCCGTCGCCGCATACGTCCCCACCACCACCCCGCCCACCCAACTCCCAACAACCCCATACGCGCCCCCCCGCAACCCATGCCACACCATCCGCGCCCGCACGCCCCCGACCCACTCCGCGCCGCCGATCCTGACGGCCGCCGGGTTGAACGTCGCCGGGTCGGGCTTCACGAACGGGAACCGGAACGTCTCCCGCGTCTGGTAGGCGCGCAGCCCGCCGGCCAGGAGGCCCAGCGGCCGGCCCCAGGAGGCGATCGCGAGGGTTTTGGCGGTCCAGTAGGCGAGGGCGGAGGCTTCGTCGGGGGTGACGGGGCGCTGGAGGAGAGACGACGTTTGTTGGATGCGGTAGTGGATCGAGGTGGCGAGGTAGTGGGGGGTGTAGCCGAAGAGGGGACCGAAGATGGGGGCTGCGGAGGGGAGTCGGGCGAGGTCGATGTTGATTTGCGTGGTTTCGTGGGGTGAGGCGTAGGGGTCGGAGTCAGAGGTTGGAGAGGGGGAGTCGGTAGTGAAGTCTGGGGGGGTGGTGGGGGGGTCTTCGAGGACCATGGTGGTGGAGGGGTGGTGGTTGTGGTGACGGGGAGATTTGTGCTGTTGTTTGGGTCAATTGGGGGGTTGGGAGTGTGGGGATCGATTCTTGCATGATTTACCTACTGGTGCTATGGCATTCGCAGCTATCTCTCGCTGTGTGGTCTGATCATAATCTAGTAGTAACGAGCCAAGTGATGTGAGTAATAGAGCTGTTGAAGGGGGCTCGGATAGCTTCGAGAAACAATGACGTCGAGTAAAGTTTATACGATTTATACACGACTAATGAATGGCATCTCTGATGAGTTGGAACTCATCAGAGATGCCAGAACAGATGGTTTTGAGTAGCCCCTCCGCTACATAAAGGCATCGAGTCTAAGATATTCGTAGATACTGTGTGATTTCCAAACCTCGTCATTTCTTGAGTTCCTTCTTACTGTGCCTGTCATCAGCCTCTGCGACTTACGATTTGTCCATCGCGGCAGACACTATTGGATCACGGCAAACATCATTCCATCTTGTGAACAATTAAATGGACTGACAAGATACAATTGTAGACTCGATATTTGTTGAAACGGAGGGAACTCCAGGACGCTTCATGCAGCATTTCTTTGATTGAGTACAACCATGCTGGCTCGCGCGCACCCTTTTGTAAAAACACTCCTTAGTATGAGTCTATCATGGGCCCGTGGCAAAACCTGGTATCAGATGCTCTAAGACAGCTCCTCAATCTTCGGGGCCGCCGTCGCCGTCTTGGTTGCGGAAGCGCCAGTCTCGCCAGTCGCCTCCGGTACTTCTTCGACTTCTCCGCCAGTCTCGATCTTCTCGACACCTTCCTCATCCTCGAGCTCGGGCATGTCGTCGTCCTAGTTAAAGGTCAGTGGGTAACTCGGGGAAGAGTGGAGGAATAAGGACTTACGTCTCCACCGAGACCTTCCATGCCTGGCATCCCTTCGGCGCCGCCCATGCCTCCTAGTTTCGAGAAATCGATGCCCCCAAATCCACCGTCATCACCACCCATGCCACCCATGCCACCCATGCCTCCCATGCCTCCCATACCAGGCATTCCTCCACCACCGATGTTGTTCATGTAGTCTTGGTCTTCCGGTACGGCATCTTGCTCATCCTCATCAACCCACTATATCTTCCGTCAATATTGTCCTTTTGAATGCATCCGTTCCAGGCCACATACCTTGTCGAAATCCGTCTTTAGGAAATGCACTTTCTTGCTCTCCTTTAGCAGCCTTGGCCAGTATTCCTCCTTCAAGTCCTTTTTCCGTAGAACGAACTCCACATCTCGCGGACTGTGGTTTTTCTTGCTGTTCTCGGGATCGATCTCAGCGTAAAAGTCTAGCTCGACATGATACGTAGTTTTCTTGGTTTCAGAGTGGCCGGTGAAAGTGAGAGATGTAGGCTTCAGGTCGATCTTGGTGGATTGGGGAGAAACGTCGGGTGCAGAGATGGTCAGGTAGATGCAGTTCTTTTCCGCGTCAGTCTTGGAGGAGCGCTGGGCCCAGAGGACTGTATGTGAGTAGTTAGCATGACCATGTCTGGTAAGAGTTACGAGCGAATTGCAAGTGTTGTGCCTCATTGAAATCTAGCAAACATATGTCTTCTGCAACTCACCCTCTGGGGTCGTTTGCGACGAAGACATGCTTTTGTCGGAGGTTGTGCAGTCAAGATTTGTATTCAGAATGAATGGGCGCAAATAGAAACGTGATGGCTCGGACTGAATCAAAGTTGGCACGTTGTATGAAGAAGTCTTGAAGTCTCCCGGTGTTCAAGACTGTGATTTGCGTGCGGGAGCTTAGCCTCATGTGCACGGGGCAAGGCTGAGGGCCCAGTGGAGCTTGATAGAACTGCGTCGAATCGTTAAAACGGCACTGGCCCAACGGGGCCAATCTACGCAAATCATGCACCGATCATCATGGAATGATGTCATTTGGATTGGCTTCGGGGTCACACAGATCTCATCTGATCCGGATACGAGGACACTCCTCCAGCAGAAGAGTCTGAAGCTGCGGTGAAGCTGCTGTTGAGCTTTCCTTGGTGGGAATAACGACCCCACGCTGACTTTAGCTCCAGACGTCACCGACGCACCGGCGGCCTGGCTGAAGAGGCCCAAGCTTCGACGATTAGTTCCCACAGCACACAGCATACAGCACACAGTACAACCCTGAAGCCAATATTAATTAATGTAGATCGCTCGCATCACTTTCCAACTCCGTACTCAGATCTTCTCTCGGTCTTCGTGAAAGCCTGTAATGATAGTGGACCACAACGATGGAGACCATCAAAGCGGTCTTTTGGAAGCCGGATCCCGCCGCGCAAGTCTGTTCTGCCTACAACGGTGAACACCGAGCTCCTTTACTAAACCGTGCTATCAGATGCGGAAATGTAACGATCTAATCCGTCAAAACACCCGGAAACTCGACCGTGATTTGAACCAGCTCAAAGTGCTGGACTCGAAAACGAAACAGTATATTCGACAAGCTTCCAAACGAGGCCAGAAGAATCCCGCGCGGGCCAAACAGGCAGCGCAAGAGACACGGACTTTCGCACGGGAACTAGTACGGATTCGAAAGCAAAGCTCACGATTGGCGACAAGCAAGGCGCAGCTGCAGAGTGTGCAAATGCAGGTCAACGAAGCCTTTTCCGTGCGCAAGATTGAGGGCAGCATAAGAGCGTCAACGGGAATCATGAAGGATGTCAACAGCTTGGTGCGGCTACCGGAGCTGACAGGCACCATGCGCGAGCTAAGTCAGGAGCTGGTGAAAGCTGGTATCATCGAAGAGATGGTTGGGGATAGTTTACCAGATGATCAGCTAATGGAGGGCGAGGATGAAGAGGCCGAGACGGAGGTGGATAAGGTACTTGGGGAAGTGCTGGCGGGTAGGCTGGGGAGGGCCACGAAGGTGGAGGACAAGCCTCTGGAAGAAGAGCCGACCGAGGAAGAGGTCGATCTAGAGGAGCAAGAGGCGACGTTGGCGCAGATGAGGGGCAGGCTGGAAGCGCTGAAGAGCTGAGCTGGGCCTGTTTTTTGGTTGTCTTTTGGAGTTACTAAAGACATGCTTATTTTGGGCAACTGCAAAGGGATGGCATCATGGGGGTTGAGGCGTTATCAGGACGTTTCCGAGGACTAGGCAAGCGTCTCAGCATTTAGAAACGGGGTGCTTAGTTGTCCGGATCCTGGCGCGGTATGCCGCCAGCAAGATACGTATTGAAGCTGCCCGACGATCACGTAGTCACTTCTATCTCAGTCTATGATATCTAGATGACTTTCGCTTCTTGGAAATAATTCCTGAGACGGAGCCATCGAACAGTGAGGAGTGTGTCCTACCACACAAAGAGACTGTATTCTGGAATCTACCAAGCAACAAGGGACCACTACGTGTTGATGTTTACAGCCTTGTCCATTACCTTTGCTACCAGTGATAGAAGACTGGAGACCACCAGGCTGGCGCGACAGTGAAGCTTCCAGATCGGGTTAGCGCGTATCCCAAGTTAGCGGCCTCCTTCTCTGCTTCAGCTTTGCCGCCCTTTTCACTCCCGTCAGCCATCGAGCATCACGCAACTTCACTCCACCACAAGCACTTCAACCCAGCCACTTCACTGCTTGTGCTCATTATCTTCACTTCAACTCGATCGCGCTTCGTTACCAAACCTCTTCAACCACCACGAAAAATCACACCTCTTACATCAATACCCATTCATACAGAGCCTTGCCAGCCAGGCAGCCAACGCGAACAAAGCGCGCGACCAAAGCGACTGTATTTGAAGCATTAGCCATCAGCTTCTCTTTCGCACCATCGTGTCCGATCCGTAAGCATACTACATAGGATCACTTCGAAGTCGAACTCCTTGCCATAGGATCGCTTTGTTGCTACATCTACCTCTCCGCTCCACCTGACAGCTGTCACCAAACAGAGACACTCTAATTCTCGTTCGCTTCCCCAGCCAGTATCATCAGTAACGCATTTACAAACAAACCGCCAACATGTCTGGAAAGCTCGACCAATCTCTTGATGAGATCCTCAGCACTCGGCGCCAGTCTGCTCGTGGCCGTGGACGTGCCCGTCGTGCGCCCAACTCAGCGAGGACTAACGGAGCAACTGCCGCAGCGCCCGTGGGTGGAATCAAGAAGAACTCAAAGGTCACTAGAGGAGGTGCCAAAGCTGCAGTACCAAGTGGACCGGCTGCTACTGGTGACTCCAAGATCATCGTGAGCAACTTGGTAGGCGACCCCGGAAAACCATCGAACTTCATACCTTCGACTCAACACGACTAACACTTCGATAGCCTCCCGATGTGAATGAGGGTCAGATCAAGGTATGTTCAACGCTAGGTCTCTACGGCCTTGGACTTTTATCGCCCGCACTTCCGTGATCTCCGAAGGTCGCAACCTTACCGATCGTCCTTTGGAACGATGTTATCCTTGCTTTTAAGAGCAGTTGTACGACGTGGTGGCCATACTTCTGTCAACTCCCTCTACCAGCTTTTGCTCGCCTGTCTTAGGCATGATGCAGAGCGCCAAGAGGTTGAGCCCATGTCGAAGTCTTGCACAAATCTAGTCCCGCAACATGACTGTCTGGCAAACAGATCACGCCCGGCTAGAGCAGACAATTGCATGATAGACGGAGAGTAACCGGAGGCTGTTGGCATGTTTGTGGGGTCAGAAGGATGAGATGTACTTCAGCTTTGAGCATCAGCGAGCAGAGCAGTGAGAGCAAAACAGCAGCGGCTATCCTCCAGCATCCCACCTTTCTGTCATACGGATCATGGAACTTCTTGAGCGAGCACCGGGATTATGTCACTTGGATCTGCGAGTACTATCTGGAGTATTATCGGAGACTACGCAAAGCTAGGTGCAAAGTCGTCGGAAGCGGGTTTGATATCGTGGGAGGCTGCTCTCAGAAAGTCGCGGATGGTGTCACTGAAAGGATGACAACGCCTAGTTCGGTGTCGTGCTTAGGCCCTCCAGGTCCACGCCTCGTCTACGTCTCCCCATCTACGTTTCGTGCTCCATCCCATGAGCTGAGCGTTCGGCACTTGCTGCATTCGATCTCTACATGCAACCTGCGGCTGGAATGCCATCTACTTGCAATTGGTTGTTGATCTTTGGTTATAAGTATAGACCGCTAGATTATATGGAATGGGATTTAGCCCTGCATAGCTTGCTTCCGGAACGGACATGGATCTGGATTACCTTCTCCGCTGCCAACCTGGACGGGATGCCCGAAGAACAACCTACTAACGCTCACTGCTTGCTCGCTGATGCTCTTGCTTGGGAAATTTCCGCTCTTGGATCGTGCCAGTGGCTGTTCGATTTGCTTTGAGGGCTACAGAAACGTTTTACCGTGTCTTCCTCGCAATCGCTTTCCCACGTTCTTCGAAACTTTTACGACGAGACGACTGGACTAATTCGGTCTACCATTCTTCTTTCTAGGAATACTTTGGCAAGTCCGTTGGCCCTGTCAAGCGAGTCACCATCACCTACGGTCCAAATGGCGTCAGTCGTGGCATTGCTACGATCATCTTCGGCAGGGCCAACAGCGCCAACGAAGCACTTACGAAATTGAACGGACTGTTGATCGACAAACGCCCTATGAAGGTATCTTTCCCCAGAACCGTCTTACCGGTCTAGCAATTTACTGATCTGGCCAGGTCGAAGTGGTTCTCGACGCTTCAAAAGCTCCCCCTCCAGCTCCAGTCAAGGGGTTGAGTGAACGTATCGCGTAAGTGGCATTGAAACTTCAGAGATTACCGCGCCATTCTCATATGCTATAGACAACCCAAAGGTCAGCCCAAACCAGCTACAGCGGCTAAACCAGCCACCGACGGTACTGCCACTCGTGCACCGGGACGTGCACGCGGTCGTGTTGGTCGTCGTGGGCGTAACGCAGGTCGCGCTAAGCCGAAGACTGCCGAAGAGTTGGACGCAGAGATGATGGACTATTTCGACGCGTCCGGTGCGCCGGCCAATGGTGCTGCCACTACCGACGCAGCGGCCACTACGAACGGTACGGCACAGCCGGTCGCGAACGGTGGAGAAGATCTGGGTATGGATGAGATCTCTGTAAGTGTGGATGGACTCCTCCCGTATACTTGGTATACTTGCTTACCGACGGACAGTGAGCGAAGTTTTCGTCGCGTGGGGTGAGGTTGAATGTCGGTTGCGTTGGGGAAGATGTTCGGGCAGTGCGAGCGGACGTGTTTCGCAGCTGGGCTAAACTACACCTGTGGCCTAGCTTGGGTGTATCACCAGATTGTTGATTTCCTCCTCCTTTTCCAAATGGCAAACGCTTAGTTCGGTGCCGGTGCTTGCTTGGTTCTTCAATGGAGTTCGGTAGGGGTGCTTGTTCTGCGATGACTCTTTCTAGTTAGTTTGCGAGGAGGAGCAATCGAGCCTTTTTACAAACCCCGTTGCTTCTGTGCGCAACTTGGTATCGATTGTGTTTCTCAAGGCAGGGCTGGGGCGGACCCGGTGCTCTTGCCCAAGGATGTCTGGTGCGGATTGTGGATCGAGAATGCACTTCCACGGTCCTGTGTCGGTCTGGCGAGGAGGTTGGACCGATACTCGACGGTTAGTTGCTGCATTCGCCACCTTCCCGGACGGTTTATTCCCTGAATCGGGGAACGCAATAGGGTCGAACGCACGGAGTAGTTTGCATGTGTCCGCGACGTCCGGAACGGACAGGGAAAGAAAATTAAGCACTCAACACCCTATCTGGGGGAATAGCTGTGAAAAAACCCCGTTCCATCCGCTGTAAGCTCGTAGACTATACAACACAAGACATACCTCAATGTGTACGACTTAAAACTCCCAATGCCGCTAAATCAAACACTATGCTACCCCCCACGCTCCCGGCCCCCGTATATTAAAATAAAAGCCATATTCGAAGCAAAAAACCCATGTATAACCCCCTCCTACGCCCCCTCCTCCTCATGCCCGTGAACCCCATTCGTCTCCGCCACCTCTCCGTCCTCGCCGCCATCGTCGTCATCCGCCCCCCCATCATGTCCATGAACTCCATTCACCAGCAGCCCTCCCCCCCGCCGAATCCTCTCCTCCTCGCCCCTCGCCCTCGCCCTCTCCGTCTCCCGCCTCAAAGCCTCCAAATTCCACGCCTCGTCCGCACCCTCCTCCTCTTCCTCATCCCCCTCCCCACCCCCGCCATCTTCATCACCATCCTCATCCTCGTCCTCGTCCTCACTCCCCTCCCACCCGCCCCGCTCAAACATGGCGCGCCCCGTCGCCTCCTTCGCGCGGCGGGCTTCGTCCTCGGCGGCCTTCTTGTCGAGCCGGTCCTGCTTCCACTTGGCGAACGTTTCGGGCGTGACGGGCGTGAGGGCGCCGGTGAGTTTGTGGCGTTCGGATTCGAGGAAGTCTTCGAGCGTGAGGGTTTTGAGGGGGGATTTGTCGAGGAGGGCTTTTTCGGCGGCGCGTTGGTCTTTGGTTTTGAGGATGAATCTGTGGGATGCCCCGGGAAGGGGGCGCGGGGGTTAGTGGGTGGGTGGGGAGATGGAAGCCGTGGGGGTTAGGATGGAAAGAAAGAGGGGGGACGGACCCAGCTGGTAAACTGTGCTTGTACATGCACTTGTCGCCGCCGTTCGGACATTGCCAGAACCAGCCATATTTCCCATTCTCGACCGCCTCGATGAAGAATTTGCACACTTTGTCCGTCGTCGTCTTCGGATTCCCGTGTTTACTCAGCACCACCTGCCTCAACTTCTCCTCGTCCCAATCCTCCATTCCATCCTTCTTCTTCGCCTCCTCGTCCGCTTCCCGCGTGTCCTGGTACACGTTCTTCTTCTCCCCCTTGCGCTCTACCGCCGGGTCGTGGCTGAATTTGCACTTCTTGCCCTTTTCGCAGTTGCCTTGTTTGAAGAAGATGCAGAGGACTGTTTTCGGGTCGACGCCGAAGGGCACTTTTTGCACTTGCACGGGTTTGAAGAGTTCGGCCGTTTCGCGCTTGGCGGTTTCGGAGGCGGCTTTTTCGCGCTCTTTTTGCGCTTTTTCGGCGTCTTTTCGCTTTTGCTCGGGGGTTTTGGCGGAGGCGGCTTGGGATTTGAGTTGCTCGATTTGCTTTTTGGCGGTGGAGCCTTTTTTCTGGGGTGGGAATGCGTGTTAGCTGGATCGTGTGTCGGAGGAGATTGAGAAGGAGGTTGTTTCTGGGAGATATAGGGTGGCGTGGGGGAATCGAAGGTGCGCTGCTCACGTTTTTCATGCCAAATGTCTGTAGAAAAGGTATCAGCACCGTTCTGTTCGGGCTTATGGGGGCAAAAGCATACTTTATCCTCCACGATCTTCGTAGCTGAAGCCTTGGGCTTGGCCGCATCCTTTTTGGGTGGCATCTTGGGCCTAGTCTTGGGGTTGTACGGGATGAAAGAGGGTCAATGGCGGGTGCCGGGGAGAGTGGCGCACAACGCTTTCGGCCAGTAAGAGGAACACAAAGTATGAGTGGGGTCTAACTGAAGGTAGAGACAGAGGGCTGTAATGATAGTGCCGTAAGGACGAACGTATCTATACGGGGTATGGAGTATCTAGAATGACTGGTGGGGGAATATTTGGCTGTGGGGAGCGGCCCCGGCAGGGCTTAGCGGCTTTTGCGGCGAGCTTCAAGCTCAATGGAAAGTGTCCTCGAGCAATCAAGACTCTCCGCATACAAAGATCCAGTCACTCTTTTGTAAGATAGCATCTCGGGACTCCACGCTAAATCTTTCACTAAAGCTTACCGTTTGACAGAAACCACATACCCCAGCGCAACTTACACAGCTCATCCCATCTCCCTCAGGCGTCTCCCCTTTTTCCACCTACCCTCAATCCTCGACTCGGCGTCACGATGATCTCCGACGATGATCTCTACAGACTCGCCATCTTCCTCGGCTCCCTATCCATGTTACTCATCGTTCTATACCACTTCCTCGAAGTCAACGCCAAAGACGACGGAAAGCCCACCGCGACCCCCGCCGAGAAACTAGGGGCTAAGCCAGTAACGCCCGGGCAGGTGAAGATGAGCTCGAGATGAAGGGGAATTGCCTAGTCATGGATGGGGGGAAAACCGTGGCTTCGAGTTCTTAGTAACGGGGGAAGCGAGGGACACGCGTAAACAGTGGAGATGGCGCAGGATGATTCATTTAGCTTGAGATACCATTCCGGCGCCACAAAGACATGTATTTTGGGGTACATCTTATGTTCAACAAAGATCCTGAATATGGTGGTCAGCATCTGTCAACCTGAATACGGCCGAGTGTTGTCATCCGGCAATGCAAAGACACAAGTATAACTGCATCCTCATCCTATATGATTAGAAAGCTAGAGTAGTGGTACGTGGAGGCCCAATCGAGAAAGTCAGTGATCAGTTCTCGAAAACAAATCCACTGATTGACGCACTGCGCGTCCGTATCCTTCCCAACATTTCAAAGCTTTACTTTCCCTTGCCTTTGGGCTTCTCCCCTGGTAGTTCAGGCACGTCATCCCCGGCGTCCACAACCCTCATCGCAAACGCATCATCTACCAACCTCTCCCTTGCCTCCGGTGTCACCATCGTACAACCTCCCCTATCAATCCCCGGCCCCACCGCCGCAACCCTCGCCTCGCAAGCCGCCAACACCGCCCGTGCTCTCTCTCCCTCCGTCCGGTTGCCGTGCGCGTTGTGATACGCGCGCGTGGGGCTGGGTTCGGATGGCAGGTAGAGCGGGTCGGGTGTGCCTTGTGTACGGGCAATGGGCGTGATGAGCCGGCCGGCGGGGTCGCTGAGGTAATCTGATGCTTCGGCATCTGTGATGGGGAGGTGTTAGAGTGCGGTGTTGGTGGGGTGGGTTGGGAAGGGGAGAAGAGGGATGGAAATTGGGGAGGGATGGAGATAGGGAGGGAGACTTACCGGAGGGATGGGCGGATGGACCGTCGCCCAGGGCCCAGGCTGTGGGGTCGAGGTGCTTTTTGTCCATGTGTGCGTCCCAGAGAGTGGTGGTGCTGAAGCTTTTCGGGTAGTGTACTTCTTTCTTTGAGCGGGTTTGCTTGTCGTAGATACGGCACGTCTTTTCGCAATTGGACCACAGACAAGGGATACCATCAACATTTGACTTTAATCGGTGAAGCTTACGGACGTGTTTGCGAAGGGTCTCGAGGTTGTGAAGCTCGGCTTTGCAGCCTTTCCATTCACACTTGTAGATTTTGTATGCTAGTGAGGGCCGCGATCTCTTATCTGGCGCGGCGTTCAAACTCATGTCAGGTTCTCGAGAAGAGTCCTTGCGCTTCCGTTCCTTATTAGGGCTCCGAGAAGGTGTGACAATGACGACAGCGATACCGTCAGAAGGGGTCATCGCGTTTCTCAAACCACTAGGCCGAGCGGGTGTTGTATCAGTGCCACGAGGGCGGGTAGGAATTGAGGAATGCCCGCTGCTGCCGGGGGTGCTTGCTTTTCTTAACATCAGGTCCTTACTGCCAGGTGGCCGGCCCCTGCGCTTTGGTTCTGATGTAGAAGCCTCATCAGCAGATGCGCTTGAGCTTGCCCTGATCGACCCTGGCGGTCGACCTCGTCGCTTGATCGATGTTTCATTGGGTGAGTGATTCGCACTACTCCCCCGAGTGAGAGAAGGTGAAGGACCAATTTCGATACGTGGATCATTAGCATGATCAGAGCTGGTGGTCTGCAAACTCCCCGCTGGCATGCGGGAGATGCTTGTATTGGCAAAGGCGGAGATTGCCCCTGAGGGTAATCGCCGCCCTGTCTCTTCATTCTTCCCAGCTGAACTTGAGCCTTGGGGTTTCCGATGATCTGTCCTGGCTGAAACCGAAGGATCGCTTGGTCTGGAACGTGCGTTGGTATCGTCATAACGGGGCCGCCGCCCTCGAGGTCGAGATATGACACCCTTATCAAAATGCGGAGGTTCAACTCCTGATGAATCTCAAGTCAGTCATGGCGCAAATAGATCTAGGCATTATAGACTTACCAAGGCTTGCAGCCTCACTATCACCCCCATTCATCAACGCTACCCGGGTGGAGTGGCGCCGCATGAGTGTCCGCACAGTGGGGCCTTGTTCAGTCTGGGTAACATCGCCCTCAGCGCCCTCATCGTCAGCATCTTCCGTTGCAGTATCCACTAAGCCAACCTGCTCAACAGGATCCACCAGATCCCAGTTAAAAGTACTAAGATCTGAACTGTAATTAACGTGACGAAAATTCCTCTCAAGGGGAAATAAAAGCCAATTGAGAGCTTTCTCTTTCGGGTGGTGGCCGGCTGCGATCAACACATCCCGTGCGATAGTCTTTGCGTTATAAGTCGATCGTCGGAGAGCCTTTTTCTTATCCATCGGTTGAATGATGGTCGCCACCTTAAGTAATTCACTCTGGACTGACTGACCCTTTGCTGCGTATTTGAATTGAGACAGATCGACAATGCCGTTCGTAGTGGGCGTTAGACGTTCAGATCTTGGTGCGGATATGTTGTCAAGTAATCGTTCACGAACAGCCGGATCGCGAGTCACTTGTTGTTCTGTTGGGTACGCTGTTGCTGAATAGGGTTCTGATATTCTGCCGTGCGCTGACATTCTACCCTGACCTGGGTCCATGTTAAGAGCTGGCCAGTGCGGATAAATTCTGTCCGACAAGTTTCTCTGCATCTCATTTGCCGTGCTGGGTCGTGGTCTTTTCGCACGATCTTGCTCGTGATCATCATCTGACAACTGTGTAAGGTCCACAATGTCGCTGAAGTTTCTCTTTCGGGCCATCTCTTCCTTCGTTGATGCTTTTGGAATGGGTTCCCGATGATGTTGCTGCTGTAAGGCATGGGGTGAAGGGCCTGTTCGCTTATGCTGGGCCGAGGGAACAGGCCTGAAATCTCGCATAGGGGGAGCTGTGCTAATGTTGTCACGGATTACACCAGGCCCAGAATACATCGAAGCGCCACTGATTAATGGTGGCTGGCGTAAGTCGATATGGCTATTCCTCGGATTCATGAGAGTGTGTACGTCTCCGTTGAGCGTACGATTGTCAGGCAACCTGACGGGCGGAGCGTATTGTGAAGTAGATGTCGAAGTAGAGGCCAAGGGATATCTGGAAGTTGAGCCGGCATGTGCAGGACGAGGGGCACTGCTCCGCTGTGGGACAAATCTGTTTGTTAGCTTTAACACTCCAAACCCAGACGGTGTTGATGAAGCGGAAGGAAAAGGTCGAGGTAAAGGAGGCTGAGGCTGTGGAACTGAGACATGGGCGTTCTGACTAACAGCGTGCTCTTGGCCTTGCCGGGTCTGCTGCGGCGGACGATTGAAAGCCGACGCTTGAGCATTAGTAGCGACTTGTGAATCGGCGACGACATAAGGGTTAGAAATAGGGATCTCAACCAAGGAAGGTGAAGCAGAAGCGCTAAGTTGACCAGGGGCAAGTGTGGAGACATCTTTGCCATTCACCGGTACCGGAGCTTCCGCGGGTAGGGACTGCTTCACTGTGACAGAAGGCGTCGCAGGATCAGCATTTCTTTGTGCTGCTGTTCGCTGACGAGGAGGTAAGCCGTCCTTACGAGGCCGGCCACGAGGTCTAGGTGAATCATGTCCACCAGAGTGAGGAGGCATTCCGTCCCTACTAGAGTAAACACGCACTGTTCGTGGCGTAGCTGACGCCTGAGGAGCCTGCACACTTTCGCCTTCAGATGGAGGGACAGATTCGAGGGGAGGTCCATTCAAAGTGGAAGGTGTTTGCGGGATTTCAGCATCATGGGGTGCCCTTGCTACTTGAATTTCTGACTGAGAAGAGCTAGCAGCAAGTGCTGATGGGGGCTGATGCCGTGTTTCTGAGGAGGCTCCCATTTGGTGCTCATTCTGCGGCGATCTTACAACTGGTGCGTGCGAGGGCGTTCCTGAGGTGACATCAGGAACGGCTGCCAAAAGAAGCCTGGCGAAATGCCCTCGATCAAGTACAAAGCCCCTGGCTTCTAGATTCTCACAAAGCTCAGTGTAACTGGGGTTTTGATCAAGAAGCTGGTGTATTTCCTGTGAAGAGATCTTCTTTCCGGCATTAGCTGGAGCTGACGTCAATGCTCTTTCAGCTGCAGTCGCCAAATCCATCTTCTTATTTTCTGGCCATACTGTCTTCCCAGAAGAAGTTGAGTTGCTAGGCTGCGTGAGAACTGCTGGTTTCGCTGTAGAACCACGGGGCCCTGACGTCTCCACTGTTGGGTTGGCTTTGGCGGAGGCTCTATGGAACGCTTCCATAGCTTGGCGCATGGATGAATTTCCCTTGCGAACATCAGCCGAGCCCGCTTTTGACGGATTGTCTTTGGACAAGTTCATCTGAACTGGATCCGAGGATCCGTGATGAGAGAAGTCAGGCTGGGCAAGCACACTGGTCGTGGAACCTTGGGTAGGGGTGTTTCGGAGCTGTGGACTACTCGCGGTTTGTGACGACTTCTTAATATATCGCTTCCGCCTCTGGGCCGGAAATCTTCCAAGATCCGGTAAAAGATCTGGCGGCGATTCCACGGCAGATAAATGTTGGACGGTGGTCAGGCTTGGACTCGGGAGCTGGCCGTTCTCAGCGACTTCAAAGGATGGTTTAGCGGCCTTGTCTGCTGCAGATTCAGAGATCAGGATAGGTGCTTTGGCAGATGAAGGAGCTTGAGAGGACGCTCGATTTGGCGGCTGACCCTGAAACACAGATTATGATTAGCCTTCACCCTAATAAAGCGTGCACACTGGGTTAGGGCGAAATCCATGGCAGCAGAGCGGGACATATCATGATGGGCATACCTTCTTTACCTGCTCCCATATTTGTGAGAAAAGTGTAGGATTTTTGGCTTTGTACTCCCGCATCCTTTCAATCATTGTCTTCATTTCTTCCTCAATCTGATCTCGCTCACTTGGACTAACATGAGCCGCTTCATCTGACGCGGTAGTTGCACCGGTCCCATTTGGCAGGTTTCCATTTGGCTGGCGGTTTTCTGTAGCTGGGATGCCATTTGACTGCTCATTTGAAGCCTTGACTGCTTCGGGTGCTCTCCCAGCAGCCAGAACTTCAGTGACGCCAGCAGTCTTTCGTCTTTGGTACTCGTAGTGATTGAAAACTTGACTCGGATCCACGGTCGTTGGATATCGCGGAACGTTCAGAGCAGAGTGTTCGTCCCCATGAACGTTTGATATGGCTGGAATTGATTCTGGTAGATTTTGATTGACGGGTCCCGCATAATGCGTATGGTTAACAGCACGATTGTAATGACCTTGATGTCCTCCTGTGATGGGCATCTTTTGTCGAAGTACATCAGCGTGCCCAGCTTGTCGAGTTGAGCTTCCACTAGATGTAACTTCGGCACGCTGAGGCCCTGATTGAGCTACATCAGAGGTTCTTCCTGGGTGTAGATCCGATGACGCCATTGAGTGTGTTGTGCCATTTCCAAAATGCTGAGGAGTTTGCGCTCGGTGCTGAGCTTGTCCAAGACTGATGTCGTAGGTTTCAGATGGTTGGACGCTTGACGCTGCGTATGGTTGCTGCGTTGCAGCTATTCTGTCGGCCTGCGAAATTCCTGAGTTACGGCTGTCGGAACGAGGGCTGGGATACTGCCCATTCGATGTAGAGTAGGTGGTAGGGTGGCTAATTGTGGAGGTTCTCGTGGGAGCGGGAGCTGGTTGTGATCGTGCAGGATTCATAATTGGTCCGGTCGACGGACTATCCGTCCTTGTAGGAGCAGAGCGCCCTGCCTCTTCTGCCCCCAATCCTGACGCATACGCAAGACTTCCAAGAGCGGAGGTGTCAGAGTAAGCGGCCGTGCTTGCGTTATCATTGTGGATTCCTGGATGTGGAGGGTCAAAAGGCTGCTGCTCTCCACTCGAATACAACCTGCCGCCGCGAGCCGCATCGTTGTTGTTGTTGTATTGCTGCTCCGTATAAACGCCCGAACCAGGTCTTGACGCGGGTGGCAGTTGATATTGAGTTTGCTGCGAGGCGTAATGGTGCGAGTTCGTCACTGCCTGCTGAGGTTGACGATAGTACGGTGCATTGGCTTGCGACTGAACCGAGAAAGATTGCTGACTACGGCCATTCTCACTAGCCTGCTGGAAATAGGGAGAATAGCTGTAGCCATTGTAGGACATTGTCGCAAACTCTCCAACACCACCACTTCACCCTCCGTAGCACCACCAGTCGCAGCCACAGCTTGGCGTCCCTTGGGGTGTCCGATCAGCTATTCAGACACGGTCTGCAAACCTCGTAGGATTAGGAGCGCGAGGGTTGGAATGGCTGACGAACAGGCATTGTGGAACGCGCGTGGAGAGGCTTCGTCGTTCGTGACGATGGCGGACTCGATTACGGCGCTGGGTGGCAGCCCTCGCTTCTCAATACTCAAACCCCATATATGTTATATCTGTAGCCCTTATGCGACATGCACAGCGCATCGCGTCGTTGAAATCTTGGTGGAGTCGTGGTAAGAACGCGCCGTATCTGAAGTCGTCGAACTCGGAGCCAATCATAGCGGCCTTCGCTTAACTGGCAGCCCTAGCTCCGGGAACATCCGAAAATTTTCCCACAGAAACTCAAGCGGCCTACCGACGAAACCTCGAAACTACGACAACATCAACGAAAGGGGATTATCGGCATCATGACGAAAATCAACACATGTATGAGTTCTCCAGCTTACAACTAGCAAGGCTTTACTTATGCGGTGGAACATTCTGCTAATTGTGGAATCGTACAGCCCTCCACTCCTCGCGGAGGAAGTCGCGCAAGGCGCACTTCAGCGCTCCGTCCAGCGTCCGACGAACTATCATGAGCGCGCCATTGAGCAAGGAACTGAGAGAAAAGCACGGTGTGAGTGGAACATCGAAAATCTGACCTTGGCCTTGGGCGCGGTTCGCGAAAGGCGTGAGTCTGAAGCAGAAACTAATTGCAGACCATCCATAGGTCCGCTCGATCCCTATCCGCAAAGACGACGAAGTCCGCATCATCCGCGGTTCCAACAAGAACACCGAGGGTAAAATCACATCCGTCTACCGTCTGAAATACGTTGTCCACATTGAGCGTGTCTCTCGCGAGAAGTCAAACGGTCAGGCAGTTCCTATCGGCATCCACCCATCAAAAGTCGTCATCACGAAGTTGAAGTTGGACAAGGACCGGGAGAACATTCTAGAAAGGATAGCTAAGGGTAGGGAAGAGAAGGCCAAGAACAAGGAGAAGGCTTAGAGTGGAGTACCGGTACGATGCGGTGGAGATATCAGTGGCTTTTGCGGTGCAATGTCGGACCTCAATGTCGGACCTCTACGGCGATGCATCACATCGTTGAGGATGGGGAGGTGTCAGCTGTATTGCAACTCGAAAATTACAGATCTTCAGGCCTCTCTTAGCGTCTTGGATATTGTGACGGGTATCTGTTCAGTTGTTCACTAACTGCCGGTTTTGGCATTAGCATATCTTATGCTCTGAGCTTCGGAAGCGCCAGTAATATCTCCGCGTCAACCTCCCCCAACTCTCTTTGAGATGCGGATGGACTTATATTAATGGTTGTCGAGGTATACGGCTTGCGCAGAATGATCCAATACATCTCTTGAATGGAGATCTACTCGCCTGCAGACTGTTGTGTAGATCACTTTGGTCCATGAAGCGAAGAGTTTGATGGTGAGAGACATGTCTTCTCAGAATTCGAATGTTATGGTTCGTACTACCTTATGATAGGGTATGGTTCGTACTACCTCATGATAGGGTCGTCGCTCGCCTTGGGACAGTACCTGTTCCACAATCATTGACGAAGGCTGGGGAACCCTTGGGTACCTAGTTTACGGTACGATGGAGCGACGTCGAAAAGCAAAGACTTGGAAGCAAGTAATCCAGATCTCCCATCTAGGTGGCTTTTTCTCAGCTGTCATCCGTCGTGCTCGATCCCTGTTTCTACCAATGACTACCACGTGTTTCGCCACTGACTCGCATGATATCCGCGAATACTACAGCTACCTCGACTTCCAATGCGCCACGCCATGCCGCAGAGGTCATGAATTCGTCGACTTAGCGCCTCGAATAACTAACCGGAGGAATTCGCATCTGCAAGAAATAGTTTCATCACTCTCGCGAATTAGGACTATCGATATGGAACGAATCAATATGTACATATTCACCCGTGGACATTGGATCAACCCTGTTTCCGCAGGCACATAACGCCTGGTATGCCACTAGCTCTTACGACACCCACTACCACATGATTCCCATGACCTGCGGCATGCCACACCGATGCAAGTCTGACACCTGTCACCACCTGTCACCACCTGTCACCTAACGCCTTCTGCGACTTGCTTTTCCATCAGATTTCGTTGCCACATCGACTTTTCCCAACAGATCAGAGACTTTCCAAGCGCCGGCGCCTTCCACACATCGGTTTTTCTCCTGCGGCAATCGGGAGGCTGTTCCCAGTACCTTTATTGGCTAAGTCGAGAAAGGTATACAGCTTCAAGAACGCTGTCATCCCATTCAATATGTCCCACTTGCTAGAAATATGCACTGATTCATGAATTCACATCCCCCCTTCTTGATTTTACGAATCACCATGGCTCGGAGTCTCCTATGCGGCTGTCCAATCTAGTAGCGGAATCGTACTGACTTGTACCCCTATTTGGCTATTGACCTCTAGAACCTACCTAATCCTAGAGGCATTGTGGCTTGCCATACTCTCTTCAATTCCTCAGCTCCCATGTCGTCAGCCCCCAGCAACTAGATCCAAAAAGCTACACCATACAACGTGGAAAAACGATCGGGAGATCGCCCCCCTCGGCACCACGGAAGTGCCACTAGGCGCGCGTCTGCATCGCAGATCTATCTATGCACGCCATCCACCGATTTATATGCCGTGCTACATGCACCTCTCCCAATCCATCGGTTTACCTATCACACTAGGCCTCCGTCCACGAACACCCTCACCTATTTCCCCGAACTGACAAGGTTCCGCGCTCCCAGATCTTTCTCACTGATCTAGATCTACACCCTTCCCAGAAAAGAACCATCTCTTCGGTCCTGCCGTCCGACCAATCAGACGACCACCCTTTGGCGCCACGAGCCTCACTGTTCCCCGGCGGTGCAGTGGCTATCTCCGTAGATTGACGGAGTTGACGAGTTTGGCGCTGCGATATGCAACGACCGTCCCAACGTCGCTTCTAGCGTCGAAAGCTAGGGAACTCGTCGGGATTTTTGTGGCATGGTCCCGACTGACAGTCTGACACTTCATTGAGGCTTGCATATGGCATTGAATCCGTGGGGGCCTTCCGATGCCGCATCTTACATGCGGCAGCAGTCGTCTCACGCAGGTGCTTGCCTAAGACTACTTATGTACCTTACTAGGAAGGTAAGGTGGGGTCTGTCGTGAAAATAGGGGCACCACGATGCCGTCGACGCTAGCAATACAAAGTTCAGGCTTATGTACGAACTGCACTGTAGTAGATGTGAACTGAGGAAATTCCGTGGACGGTTCGTAAAGGGTGTTGCTTGATAATTGTCGTGCTGGTGCAGTGAATGTGGCAAAGCTACCAACTAATGCGAATATTAAAACATTCCGTGCAATTCCGTGATAAGACAGCGCCCAAAAGAGTGATGACATGAAGCATCTCGTATAGATTGGCACCCAGAAGGAGCGACAGGGATAGAAGCCTCCCGGAGAGTGTAACAACAGACTATCCGCCTAGAGCTAACAATACCGCCTTGGAAAGAGTGACATTAACACAACCCTATGAAATATGTATCCAAAAACGATCTGCCAAGATGACAAACCAACATCTCACTCCAGCTCCCATTCTCACGTCACACACAACCATCGATCGTTGAAGCATAGGCACTCTGTCCCCAACGAGAGTAAGGGGCAATGGTACTAAGCTTCAAAGTCGTTGGGAATGCTCGCGGCCGTTGGAATCAGGCCCCTGCCTTTAGTCATCAAGTCAGCTCTGGACTTCTGCGCCTCAAGGCGCTGGAAGAATGCGGGTATGATTACATACCACGCAGACGGCACACAAATCGCCGCGTTCCTGCACCTTGTTCCCACAACTGGGGTTCTTGCATGGGTAAGCCGCAGACCCATGGTCGCTGATGCCTTGAATGGCGGAGGTAGCACCGTACTCGGCGTATGAGATGTTAACTCCCAAAGCCTCGTGGGCTAGACCAGCATTGTCAAAAGGTGGGCCATTCCCTGCCTATACATATAGAATTAGCTTAGAAACACAATTTCTGCGCGTAGGAGCGCTGGAAGAAAGCAGGTATAAGTACATACCAGGCAGTTGTCACACATGGTGTTCGGATTCTGCACCTTGCGGCCATAGCCGTTGCTGCAATCGTAATTATTGGTTTCGAAATTTTTGGTTTCGAAGCTGAAGTTCTGGATGCCGGAAGGTATGCCGCACTCGGACAGTGCCATACTGACTCCTAGAGCCTCCAAGCTAAGGCCAGAGTGTATATGATCCCGGCCACTTCCGTATCCCTTGGCCTACAGATGGAATAGTAAGCTTCATTGGACGTTCATTCGGGGCTGCCTGAAGAAAATGAATATGGAAGACTGACAGTGCATGCATCACAGTAAGTGTTGGGATTCCTAGTAAGTGTCCCGCAGTTAGGGCAACGGCCACGGTCATATCCAGGGTTTGGTGCAGACATGGCGAGGTTGTTTGGAAGAGATGGTCTATACGAAAGATATCTTGGAAGCCTGAAGGCAGAGCTTGGGATAGAAGCTTGTGTAGAAGAGTTCTAGTGATGTGGGAAGATCTCAATGTCTGGAGGTAAGAACAAAGGATAGGGGAAGCCAACATTTATAGACCGAGAGGTATCTGTCCAACAGCCTGATGTCTTCCATAGGTGTTCACATCAAGCATCCAAGCGGATGTCTTTGATGCGTTGGGATTGAATATGGTAACCAGGGCATGCATCCTCCATCGTTCGCCGATGCTGGTCATCCTTACGGTATGACCTGCGTCTAGACGAACAGTCGCAACCATTACACCCGCTGAAGATTGAAATTCCCTGACCGCCCCGCTTCAACGACTTGCGAAGTTCGAGCCGAAAATGGTTCATCGGCCTGGTGGAGAGGTTCGTAGTAATGATAAGCTAGGGTTTGGCAGGTGTGTGGGGACGAGCCTCGAGCTTTTGATAGGTCGTAGAGGGTGTAATTTTGACTTCGATAGTCCCGACGGAGTGGCGGAGCTGGTCAAGACCGTGAAGCCAGCTGATGCCACGCTGCAACAACGCCATATGCCTTCGGCTCTGCTTAACGGCCATGGGATCAGCCGTGGGGGAACCGCGGGGTGTCCGGCACAGCCATGAGGTAGCCACAACACCTGCTCTGTTAGAACGGCTGTCGGAGAAGAGAAGGTGAGAAAAGCATGCTAGTAGTATAGTGTACTGCAAAACGCAATGATTGGTTTTATTAACACAAGAAAAGCAGGCTGAAGCGGCGCAGAGGCACACGCATGCAAATCTCGAGACATCACTTGCAGTAGGACACGTCTTGTACATCGTCGAAATGGCAAACCATCTCGTCCGAGGCCGTCCAGCTTCAACTCCCAAGTCATGTAAGAAGAACGAAGATGGAAGGATGGAAGGATATGTTATGCGATGTGGTACGAAAGGCTGAAATATAACCCTGCAGGCCATCACAGCCCTATCCAGGCACTATAGCCATTTTGGGTAAGCTTCGTAGCTCTCATCCACGGAAACTCATTCTCGCTAAGGCAGGACACAGTCAAGTCTCCTCAGTCCCTCTATGAAAGGTGTCAACCACCAGCCAACCACTACGCTACGGTAGGATAACGAAAGGAGAATCAGCCACGATATGTCACGATGCGCAGTCAAGATCGGCCAACCATCTCAATTCATGGAGACAAAGATAGACCAACCGTTAAAGAACGAAGACCTACGTTGACAGCGTTCAACCTCTTTCAGGCCTCACGACGGGTCCTGCTCCGATCTACCGCTGCCGCCAGTTATGATAGTGCTGTTGGCCATGGTAAGGCGAGGGAAGTTGACGCGGTGATGTGGAATCAACACGAGGTCGGAAGCAAAATGTACGGTCCGAGACTGGGTGCCGCTCAGCTACCAGACCAATGCATGACGTGATATTAGGATGTTATATTGGCAAGTTGCTGGCAATATTGTTTCGACTTTCTTTGTATCGCTCCGCCCTGCAGGAAGATCAATTCACCAACCATGTCAGTCGTTTATTGTATTTGCTTGTATTTGCTTTTCTTCTTGGGGATTCTCTCCCAAGCCTCTTACTGCCTTTCCTGAGTTTTCTACAATGTCCATGATCGAGCTCACTTTGAGCGCTCTTCCTCATGTAATATTTGTTATCTTGCTAGGGCTTGGCGATGTACAGAAGAGGCCATCACGACTTCTATGGAACAGGAAGATAAAGTCTTGCTAGATTGCCCTGCGGTCAGCAGCGGACGGCCGTGGATAGCCGTAGAACGCCACACCCTTTTTCCCAGATCACGCGACTCGGCTTCTCCAATGCGGAGGCACCTCCCTAATCACTCAGCTGACTCGGTCGCTGCCACCGACTTACCATCTGGCTTCCTACAATCTCTTCCAAAGACCCGTCACCATCTCACACCCTCCCCGCAGCCCTTGAACTGCTGCCGGAATGTCGGAACTCTTCGACTTGATGGCGAGCCGCTCGGGTGTTAAGTCTACCGAGTAGCTAACTTGAAGTGCCTTTCAAGCTTACTCGGGATTGCATAGTCTTACAGCTTTACAAGAACTCGCCTCCCGGGACGTTCGAGCTACTTCCGAACTCTCCGAAGGTCAGACGTGTTCCAATAGCCTCTACACCCTTCACGACCATTACGCTCTTTGCGGACCTCAAGTTCGATTGCTCACACCAATCCGCCGCTCCACCACTTCCAGAATTTCTGCCTATGCTCAGATTATCAGACCTCCTCTCTCTGTCTATCCCCAGCACTTGTTCCATCCCTCAATTCACACTCTCAAATCCGAGAACTTGCCCTTCCAGCACAATTTTTGACTGTTCTGTCTTGCCCACGAACGCTTTGTTTTTCACTCACTCTCCCTTCAATCGGCTCTCACACTCCTCAAAGTTCTCTGGATCTCGAAGATGGACCAGGACCTACAAACATAATCTCCACGCTCGCTCCAGACTACGAGCTGCCCAGCACAGTGATACTGCATGTGACCTCAACATCTGAAGTTCCAATCCTAGCCGGCCATCTTGAGTCTTAGCCATCGACCATACAACCCAAGTCGTCGGTTTAGAGGCAGTCAAGAGTGCCGCCGTTCCCAAATTTGAGAACGTCACCCGAATTTGTGTCATTCAACCTCCATCCAACCACTTTCGCCTCCCTCAACGACCTCGGACCCTGCAACTTGTTCTAGAGTGCACAGAGGAAGATACTTGGCTTACTCTCCCGCGCGGCCTCCTCAGCAGACTTGCATCACCCACCAAGGCCGATACTCGGAATACAAATGCTAGCTTCCCACCTCGAACTCTCCACCCTCGACACTTCCAGCACAGGAAAGAGACCCCAGAGCCGGGTGGGAGGATCGCCGTTCCCCAACCTGAGGCATCTGAAGACTTATAGCGGTGCAGATGCAGCTTTCGACACCGTCACTCTACAGTACGCTACCCCATGAAGTGTGAATATCGTCATCACAAAATAGGCTTTACACCGACTGCGAGAAGCACTGATAGAGGTATACTTATCCCCCATCACCGAGGCCGTACATGTAGTACACCCCATCCCAACCTCCATTCACGCAGTCTAGCGCCATGAACACCTGGTTATCAGTCTCCGGGTCATAGCCACGTGACACCTGCGACGTAAAGTCGAACAACAGTAGAGAGGCATCAAGGTAGAAAGTGAGAGCAGAACATGGCGCAAACGCTTGCTGCGGTAGGGTTAACGATCCGTTTACTCGTCCATTGTTGCCACTGGGCCTTACGAACTTGTCCACTTCTCCGTCCCCGCCGAATCGAAGAATGGCCAGGGAAGGAGGTCGCAGTTACTTCTTCGCAGCACTCATGTCCTCTTCCTGCCCTCGTTCCATGGGTTTTATAAACACCCTTTACCGTCCCCGTCCGCGTCCCCGTCGCCTTCCACCGCCCTATCCCCCTTTTCGCTTATCCACCTTTCCCCTCCTGCCTAAGCCTCATCCCTCATCCATATCTTGTCTTCTTCGTGGACCTAGTGACGCTATTCGCTGGCCTTGCCCAGGACAATACTTGAGATGTGAAGTAGCGGGTAAGTGGGTGGTGCTGTATCTTTTCTACGCTTAGCGTGGGACTTGGGGTTTGAGGTTTGTGAGACTATATTATTTGTGGGGGAGTAGGGTATGGTGCGGGGGGGTGCGGGGGAAGGGTTTTAGGTGGGGATAATGGGGTTGTTCTGGCGTAGGGCCTGGTAGATAGGATGGAAGATCCTATGTCTGAATCTTTCTTCACAGTTTGTGGTTGAGGTTGTATTCTTGAAGACGGGCATTTTTGAAGTCTCTAACCCTGCGTTTACAGATACAGCATGCGGCATCTAAATGTAATGATCACGTCACGGGAGAGATAAGGTACCTTGGGCTTTGACTGTATTTCCTAGTATTACACAGCACGCTACGATACCTCCGTAACCTAATCGACAAACCGCCCTCGTTGTTCATCACTTCCCAGCCGCTACCGCTACCCAATCCTTTACTTGCTAGTATCCACAACATATCTGCCCGCGATCTTACCCTCATCTGATCGAATACAATCAGCATCTGTGTCGACTTGACATATCATGGCTCAGGACAGGACTTACGCATGAGGTCATACACCTTCTGCAACTCGCTCATCCCAATGGTCTTGAACGGCGCCTTTATAAGACCGCGGCGGAAGAAGTCAATGGCTTCGGAGGTGTCCTTTCGGTTTCCGACGTAGGATCCCTTGATGGTGATCATCTTGATGACCTGCAGCGGGGTTAGCGGCAAGAAATGGGGGGCTGAATGTGCTCAACATACCGTCTCGAAGACAGGGGCGCGGAGGTAGGCACCGGCCGGCAATCCAATCGCCACCTTTTATACCGGTTAGTCCTTTCGTTTCGTCAGGTCAGAAAGCGGAAAAACATACTACGGTGCCGTGCGGCCTCACGTACTCGGCGGCCTGCTGGAATGGCTTCTCGTTGACTGCCACGAGCAGAACGGCGTGCGGACCTAGGCCGTCCTCGGTGGCAGCCTGCACATCCTTGACGACGTTGTCCGACTTTGAGAAATCGACGAAGCTCTCGGCGCCGAGTTTGCTTGTCATCTCCTTCTTCTCGTCGCCAGCGTCGATGGCGATGATTCGAAGTCCCATGGCCTTTGCGTATTGGCAAGCCAGAGATCCTAATCCTCCTCCCGCGCCGACGATGGCAACTGTCTGCCCCGGGCGAGCTCCGGATTCTTTCAGACCTTTGTATACCGTGATACCGGCGCATAGGACGGGTGCAATGGCGTCGAGGGGTACGTCTTTGGGGATTCTTGCAACGTGCGCGGCTTTTGCGATACAGTATTGTTGGAAGGTTCCGTCGACTGTGTATCCTGAGAGAAGGGCATGCGCACACAAGGGCTCGTATCCCTCTTGGCAGAATGAGCATGACAGACATGAGCCGTTCAACCACTGTCAGGATGCTCATGTTAGCGTGCCGATATTCAAGACGGGTAGAGGCGAGAGCTTACCTTCACACCGGCGTGGTCTCCAATCTCAACCTCCGTGACTAGCTCACCGCGTGCCACAATGACACCGGCACCTTCGTGTCCGCCGACTAGAGGAAGCTTGGTCGCTAGTGGCCAGTCGCCATTGACGGCGTGGAGGTCGGTGTGGCAGACACCAGAGTACTTGATGTTTACAAGGACCTCGTCCGGACCTGGCTTGGGTACGGGAATCTCTGTTGAAGGACCGTCAATATGATATTCAATCCTAAACATGAATCCATTCGAAAGTACAGACCTTTATATTCAACTGGTCCACCAGTCTTCTCGATCACCTGTGCCCATTGCTTCTCGGGGAGCTTTTCACCCATGTTGATGGCGTATGGTCTTCTGTAGTTAGGAATAATCGACGTTCGTAGTAAGATTGGATGGAATCTGACACAAGAACTTTTGTTGATTTGAATGGGTAGGCGTAGTAAAAGAGCACGCATTGCCTCAGTTATAGGAGGGGGAAGTGGAGGGACCAAACGTCAACCCCACCTCTGGTGCTTCACATGGTGAGGGGCAGTCAATGGAAACCGATGGTAGCGCGTCTAGGGTAGGAATCAGGGTCCGTCTCGGTACAACCAAAGGGAGTTGTTTCCGGTGCAGCGGAAACGCTCAGATCTATCTCATCCATGCTGTGACAGCTGAGAAAGTCTTTGACTTGTCACGCGCGCTGAGTGGGGATGATCCGGATTACAGCGTTAATCCGTCGACGAGAAACAGCGATCCCATTCCAAGCCCAGTCGTATACACTACAAGCGGCTTAGCTTTATCGGCCATGACCGATTAAGTAGACGGGGGTCCAGATTCTGGTATCAGGTAGGGCAGACTTCGGCCGGCACGACTGCGGGGTTGATTGGCAGCAGTGTGAAAGAAGCAAGGTCAATTGCGGGGTGTTGAACCTCCAGCGCTTGACCCAGGCATGCATAGCGCCAAGGGCGGGCTTGACTTCGTTATGGTGCCTGCCGGTGCCGTCTGGCTTCATTACCGCTGGCATATCTCGGTCTCGTGGGGTGTCGGACGAACGCAAGGCTTGCTCTGCACCTGGGGGTAATTGTCTTGATGCATGAAGAGGAAAGGATGCTACTCGATGGAGAACTGCTGGCTTCGTGTGGACGAGATCAAGCTTGAGCTCCCATACCTCTTCGAGCCTAGTGTCAGATGCAAGCGTCGTACCCTGATCATGTTCTATCTTGTCTCTCTGTACTGTCTACCTGCGAAGAGAAAGACTCGGCGAATCTCATTGGTACGAAAGACCTTCGTTCTTAGTGATGCCAGCGTTCCAATTGCGCTGTTGAATTCCCAGCGTAAGATGGCCCTATGGATCTCGCACGCTGCGCATGTAAGCGACTTTCCAAGCGTTGCCATGTCGGATCGTGCCCTGACACCACACGTTCACGTATATTTCACGCTGTTCGAAAAGACAGTACCAGTACAAGGCCTGACCGAACTCTCCATTGCTCCGCCCTTCGGGCCGCCAGCTATCATTAGCTACTAGCCCTGCATCATCGTTCTAGCAGCCATTGGCATGGGCTAAAGCACTTCCCCACAAAGAGCTACGCGTCCTTGACCAGTTGCAGTTGCAGCAACCCCATTAACCTCCCGAGATCGACTTGCATCAAGATCTGACGGTTCCAGGATCGACGGACTCCCTGGAGTCACGGGGGTTATGATACGTACTGTTTCCCTGCAATGTCATTACTCCCCAGCGCCTGCCTTTGGTTTAGATCAGGGAATTTCCACTATGAGATGCGTCCAGAGGCAAGCCTTGCATTGCCAAGTTATCCATCGGTCATATCTCGAGGGATGCCCTGCTTTCAGCCCTTGTATCATGGTCTGATTCATTGTTATTGTCACTTCGACCGTCTGCTACCGTCTCTTTGGGCCAAAGCGTCAAAGCACAATATGAATACAGGCACTGCGGGTGAGCTGCAATGTCAACATTTTACATATCTCAAGTCAAATCAACCACAAGAGATCGGATAAGAAGAACACGTCCTTGTATTTTCTATCTCAACGTCATTTCGCGCTTGAGGCGGAAACTTGAGCGGCGACGTTTGAACCTCTCCGATGAGAAAGGAAGAGCTGAGATACTGAAGCGAGGACCATTGACTGAACGCAGCGGCACTAACATCCCCAACCTCAGGTCACGACAGGCACAACATTAATGGTGCCTATCCGTATCCGAAGGAACAGAGAATTCGACACCGCAAAGACCTCACGAGATTACAGAGCCAAAGAGAAGTCATGTCCACCCTAATCCTCGGCGCACGTGCCACACACATCTTTCGACCGTCGATCTTAGCAAATGTTGTCTTGATTGAGAACCGATCCGAAGCTCAAGAGACAGTCGATGATGGAGAGGCCTATTTCCAAGGGCCTTTTGCCTCCAGCTCCTTCTCGGTGTAGGCATTCTCACGAGAACCATAACCAGGACCGAAGTGCTTATCGACCACGAGCGACTTTGGTTGGTATTTCACTTTCGCGCGATAACCCCAGCCATGCTGCAAGATCTCGTACGCTTGAGCACGAACTCGTGATTCGGAAGCAAGTTGAAGCGATGGATCCTTCATCTTGGCTCCCATGGATTCCCATCTCACTCCGTTCGCACCTAGCTCAGCACATGGGCGGGGCATACCACGGAGGAGGTCGAGCCAAGCCCATGGACCCCATTGGTTCCAGAAGGTAGTTGCGATGTAATAAGGCGTATTGGGGAAGGTATAATCAGGGAAGTTTACGAGGCCATTGTCGTTCCACTCGGCGGGAGTGAGGACACGTCCCCAGATACGAGGCAGACAGAAATAACGCTGGAACAGACCCCAAGTCTTGAGAATAGCGAACAAGACCTGACGAAGGACCGGCGAAAACTCTGCGGTATACCTAATAACAACGATTAGCAAGACGCGATCTAGAAGCGTATTAGATCACTTACCCGTTGGCCCACACAACATCCGGATCGAGAACTGCAATGACGCATTTCCTAGCGGCGGGCTTCAATATGGAGGGTAGTTTGTAGGTAATATCATCCATGATGGCGTCGGAGAAGAGAGTGTTCCACTTGCTGGGCTTCTGCTCCTGGAGGACATATTGCTGACGCCTGGTGAGCTCGTGCAGATCAGGGATGTCGGGTATAGGACTTCTTACCTCACGAAAATGCTGAAGCTCATAAAGGTAAGTAGGAACCCACTTGCAGCCCATTCGCACAGACAACTCGCGCCAGAGAACCCACAGAGCATGGACCTCGAATGACTCGAGCTTACGCCAGCCTCCGCGGTTGATCCAGTGGGTAGGTCCCCACATGAACATCCTTCAAAAGTCAGCAATTGATGGGAATCTTGGGGTATTGTAATCCTACCAGAGAAGCCACAAAACCGTGTCACTATTGATTCTATTCCCATAATTGCTATGATGTTCGTTTATCCTAGCGAGGCAAAGCGCGCTGAATTCGGAGCCCAAGGGCTGAGCCGTCATGGCGGTCATAAGGCATACAGTATCCTGCTGACGAGCATGTGCTAGCAACGGGTCGGGGTTCGTGAAATGACCAGATTCGCAAATGACCTTGGAAACGGCAGGGGCAGTACAAGTCTGTGCAACGTCGTGTCTTAGCAAGGTCCTGATAGGCTGAAAGATGCAATACAACGCAGCGATGTCTTTGTGCAACCCGCAAGACGGGTGTCTGCATAGCTTCTGACCACATGATGGGACTCTAAGAATAGAGAAGGGAACAGCACGTGCCAATCATTCTGAATAAGGATGTTACGAGCGAACATGAGAAGAGCAACCAAGCCACGGTTACTTCAAAAGTCCGGCGATGATCATGGAGCAAGTCAACATGAATGGGAGACAGCGTATCTCAGGTGCTTGTGCAACGCTGGAAGTACAAATTTGGAATGCAGAACGACAAAGCTGTGATTTTGGAGCTCGGGTGTTGATGCAGACGCGGAGGTGGAAGAAAATCGAAGCTGTGCCACCCACCTTGAAGAACTCAACGATCCAACCAAACTCATAGAGAGCGGGGAAATCCCGCTCAGCCATGTTACGCTGGACCTCCTGGGCCTGCTCAACCGTCATCTTATCGAACGAGCGGGGATCGGAGGTGAAGCCGTGCTTTGTCTTGAGGCGGTTCACGTTGTTGAAGCGGAAGTAAGCAACCAAGGACATGTATACAAGCAAGATTGACAGAACGATGGTGAAGGTCGGGTGCTTGCTATACACGCCGTTGAGACGTCCCTGGATGATGGGCACGGAGGAGTAGCCATACTCGAGGACATGGTGGAGGCTAGAGTCGGTCGTGGCGCTGAAGTTGGCCATCTTGACAACACAGCGCTTAAAATAAGCTCCGGATTGGGCGGTCAATGCGAGAAGTGGTAGTTGCTCACGGAGCAGAAACGAAGCAATGGGCTTTTGATAAGACGAAGAGTTGATGCTGCAAAGGTTGAGTGCGGTGGTATGAAAAAGATGGATTGGGGGAAGTGAAAAATAGGTATTGTGAAGCTGAGGCAAAGCTTCGAAACAACGCGAAGCGAAACAGCGGCCGCCTCTCAGCCGTTATCAGGACCCGCAGCAACCTTACTCATTCACTCATTCGAGCCCGAGGCATGGCTTGAGACACATCACGATAATGTGAGAAGCTTTCCGGTGACCGTTCATCCGTTAGGGCTCCAGCGAATCGCGGTTAGTACACTGCCCAGCCAGTGTCTCACCCGACGGTTTCACTATGTCGTGCGACTTCGAAATTATCCGGCCGTGTACTGAAGGCGCTTTATCCGCTGCTCTGTGTCCTCGGAACTGAAGATACACCAAAGACACGACAACTCCTCCACTGCTAGTGCCACCAGTGCCTATTTAATGGCATTGCCTCTACTGGTGTAAGCTTTTCCTCTACTCCTATTTGTGTAAATTGTGCCACTCTGGCAGGGTATCACTGCAACCAGCTTGAGTGACTACCCGGCTTAGGGTAGAACCTATGTTATCCATCGGCGCTAAGATACACAACATCAAACGCAGGGTCACGATGAATGTGCAATTTTTGGCAGGAATCCCCTTACACAGCGCAACACTCGAAGAAATATGCAGAGGTTCTAAGAGTAGAAGTTGAAGACCTTTCCACCCTCTACGGCTTACAGAATAGAGATCTTCTGGACATCCTGGGCGTCTTAATACATCGACGGCTCCTCTAGCTGGGTATATCACACGTCGACTGTACATCTGTTAGCTCTTTACACACTGACTGTTCCGAAGAGTTTTAATCGTTTAGTTTGGCTGAGGTTGGCTAAGCGGAGAACTACAGTACTAGCTCATGGGTATCTACCGCTTCGACTGCGAAACACGGGTCAAGATGGTTCCGCTGGCTCCGTACTCCTACACACACCACCTGTCTAGCTATACCTGCCAGATGTTGACATGGCTGAATGTCCTTCAGATACACAGCTCTTGAAATGGGGATCCCCCCGGACTCCAGGTACTCTCCCCAGTCCCCACCGATGAGTCTTTGACCCTGCGTTTGCGCTTTTGCTTTATGAGACACTCTCTATTTTGTGGTTCGATCTTCTCTTCGATCTTCACTTAAATTACATGTTAATCGAAAGTTGGAAAGGTCGAAAGCCAATTCTGCTTAAGCACTTTGGCAGCCATGCTTTTCAGCCCCCGAGCTTCAGAGCCGTGCGGCAGCTCTCGCGGGTGTCGCGGCTGGAATCTGATTGGCTGCCGGGCCCACATTTCTCTTGGGGGCTGCAGATCAAGCAATCATTGCGCTTGTTCGTCCACGGCGACAGGACGGAAAGATCGGAAGCTCGGAACCTGGGGTTTGACAACCAAGACAAGTTCAGCCAACTTGAGCATAGAGAATTTCTTCTTCATTCTGTGGAGTCCCGGCTCTCCACTTCCTCTCTCCACTCTCCACACACATTCGGGTGGTAAACTTGTTAGTCTTCAACGACTACCAAATCGATATGGTCAGCCAGGGATACGTTCAAAGCAACTCTGTTGGTCAGTACCTTAGTGACCAATTGCTGTCGCCGGCAATGAAAAAGCCGAGGTATCCTTCCCTCGACCCACCGTGTTTCAATGTTCAGAATGACGCGCGAGCTTTGATTATCGGCGGCGCAGCGACTGTTCCACAGCCAGCCAGTCGGACTAGCCACAAACGTGCCGTTGCCCAGGGAAGACGTTGGGGACTGAGCGGATGGCTTACACCAAGAAACAAGGGAATTCGTAAAGCGTGTGCAGAGCGTTCGGCATGCCCGCTTCATTGAGTTAGTGTTTTCACTCCTTCGCCCGCATCGAGGTACTTTACCTCGGGAAGGAGACGTGATGACGAAAAGTTGAGCTGACCCCATTGCCTTAAACTCCCCAATGTCCACCGTCTCTTGTGTTGTGAGGTTGTGAGTTCAGACAGACGTGGATCAACACCAACGTTTATATCTATACTCTTTTAATCCCCCTCCCCCCTTCCACCCACCTGCATCTCGACTTCTCGTTGACATCTTGGGCCTATCGAAGCCCCTACATCTAGCCATGTCGCACGACCTCAACCGCCTCGCGACCAACGACCTGGAAGTCGGAGCCACCGAAGCTATCCAGAGACACGTTACCCGCCATGTCGCCCACATCCGCCCCGTCTCGCAGCGCAAACTCGACTTCGAGCACCGCCGCCCCCGCTGGCTTCGAGAATGCATGGCCGAGGCCACCGGCGTCTTCTTCTACGTCTTCCCCGGCATAGCCTCCGTCGCCAGCTTCACCATCAACGGCGCCAGCCCCCTCGGCGTCACAGCCTTTGGTTCGCTCTTCCAGATCGGCTGGGCCTTTGCCATTGGCATCGCGTTCGCGATCATCACCTGCGGTCCTACGTCGGGTGGGCATTTCAACCCGGCGATCACGATCTGTTTTGCCGTCTGGCAAGGCTTTCCGTGGAGGAAGGTGCCGTACTACATCTTTTCGCAGATCTTCGGGGCCTTTATTGCCGGTTTGCTGTTGATGGGTATGTACTGGCCCGAGATTTCGGCGTACAAGGCCGAGCTGGTGGCGAAGGGGTTGCCGTTGGTGGCCAATGGGGCGCCGGCTAGTATTCTTTGTACTATCCCCAATCCGGGGCAGACGAACCTGGGGTATTTGTTCATGATTGAGTTTTTCGTGGATAGCTTCATTGTAAGTGGCTCTCATCTCTACGGATCATACTATCTTCAAAGACTTTGGCTGACATGTGACGGCAACAGGGCATCGTCATCTGGGCCTGTAGGAGAACCCCCCCAACGTTCTTGAACCCTGCAGGAATCGTCAACTGATAGTCTATAGGTCTCGACCCGGCTAACCCCTTCGTCTCCCCCGTCAGCGTCCCCTTTACTATCGGATTAGCGTACGCTAACATGATCTGGGGTTTCGCTAATGTGTCAATTTCGACTAATCTGGCCCGCGACCTCGGCACCCGCATCGTCGCCGCCATCTTCTTCGGCGGCGAAGCCTTCTCCTATAACAATTACTCGTGGATCGCCATCCTCGTCAACGTGCCCGCCACGCTGTTCGCGACGGGGTATTATGAGTTTTTGATGCGCGATAGTTTGGATTTGATCGCGAAGAATCATAATAGGCATGAGGAGGGGGAGGAGGGGTTGGCGAGGCATTTGACAAAGAATGGTAGGTCGTGTTTTTTTCTTTGTTCTTGTGGAGAGGAGGGCAGATTGTGTGCTGACACTCAGGGGGCGTTAGGGTATATGGAGAATGGAGCGACAAGTGCGGTGAATGGGAGGGGATATGCTTATAAGGAGGCTTGAGTTTGAGGGAAGTGGGCTTGGGGTGGGGTGTGTCCTCGGGCTGAGGATTCGCAGTGTACGCGTCTCGGCAGAGCCGTGATGAGTATCCGGGGGTACGAGGACATGGTCGATTCTCCCCGAACGCTTGATAGACTGGTATACTTGAGATGGCTGTTGTAGGCGGCCTGGTGTCCTCGTTCGGGTCTGGTGACCAGGGGCGTCTAAAATTCAGCGGCATATAGATAGAATGTATATAGAGCAGACTATCGGAAAAGCTTGGTATTCCATTTGCGTTCCAGATCAACCATGTTGGCATATATTGATTGAGCTGCTTTTCATGAACCGAAGGGCCATTTTCGAAGACGCCCAAAAGCACGCTCAACCCGCCGAAGAGCAGCCGGTACCACTATTCCACCTTTGCCGCCATCGTTTCGTTCCATCCAGTCGACCATGTGATTGCCTCCCGCCCAGCCGCCTGTAACGACTCAGCCCCGTATTGGCGGAGCGGTGTCTTCCTAGCTCCCTTGATTTGGCCGAGCAAAAACCAGTCCAGAGTCGATGGATGGATGATGGATGGATCGGCGCGGCACTCTACCATTTCTCAATATACGGCCGCAGGTCCAACTCGTGCGTCATGGTCGTCCGCGGCTGCGTGTGCAGGTGCCAATACGCGTCCGCGATCTAGAAATCCCCGCAATTCATCGGTCAGTTAGCAATGCTTTTTATTTTCCCCATATTCATCAATTTCAATTTCCCTCCCCTTTCGCCCCCTCTCCTCCCCTCCCCCTCCGGGTGGACCCCCAAAATGGAAAACTCAGATAACAAAAAAACCCCCAACTCACCGCGTCGGGGTTCAACTTCCCATCCACGCCCTCAACCTTGTACTCCTGCGTCCGCGGTATATCAATCACCCCGTCGATGATCGCGTGCGCCACATGCACGCCCTGGGGGCCGAACTCGCGCGCTAGAGATTGGGCGAGGGCGCGCATGGCGAATTTGCCGGTCGCGAAGGAGGAGCAGAGGGCGGAGCCTTTGAGGGAGGCGGTGGCGCCGGTGAAGATTAGGGTCGGCGGGTGGGGGAGGGTGGTGGTGGAGCGGAGGAGGAGGGGGAGGAGGGAGTGCGAGAAGAGGAATGCGCCGCGTCTGTGGGGGGGAGAGGAGGGAGGTTAGTTGGGAGGGATAATAGTATGGGAGGGAGGATGGGAAGGGGAGGAAAAGTAGGGGAGAAGAGAAAGTTAGGGCAAGAAGAAGGGGAGGGGAATGATGAACGGTAAAGTCAAACTTGGGATTCGAATCGTGATGGCGATTGTAACAGGACCGAGATCAAACCCACCCATTCGCCTCCCACCCGCTCTCAAACTCCCCCAACCCCATCTCCAAAAACCCCTTCCGCACAAACCTCCCCCCCACATTAAACACCCCCGCCGCCACCTCCACCTCCCCCCCAAACGCTCTCTCGATCTCCTTAAACGCCCCCTCCACGCTCCCCGCGTCCGACACGTCCGCGCTGATCCCGACTGCTTTTGCCGGGCCGCTCGCGTTGCTGTTGATCTCGGCGACCAGGGAGGTGTAGTTGGAGGCGTTGCGCGCGAGCAGCACGACGGGGTAGGCGAGGGCGAATTTGCGGGCGATGGCGGAGCCGGTGCCGGGGCCGACGCCGGCGATGATGGCGATGGCGGGGCGGGGGGGGGAGGAGGGCGTGCTGGAGGTCATGGTGCGGAGGTGGGCGGTTAGGGCGTGCAGGCGGGTGAAATGGGAGGATCTGGGTAGGAGGCGGGAGGGGAGGGGCATCTATGGGGAAGGGGAAAGGGAGAGGGAGAACTGGGGGGGTTATGAGGAGGGTGGTGGATGGAGGGAGTTGACGAAAGAGGAGGTGATGCGGGATGATGATTATTAATGTCGGGGTTCCGGGCATCGCGGGGATCGGGTCTTATCGATAAGGGAGGGCGGCTCGGGGGGTTGGGTCAGCGGCTGGGACAGGTCTCGGGTTTGGGGTGCATCTACCTCGTATATTCCAGACGGACTTGTTCTTCTTCTCTCTCTCAAATCTTTTTGCTACTTCTTGTCCTTCTGCATCCTCATTCAGTACTTGCTTAGTTGTTTTCTATTTTCTATTTTCATTTTTAGAACGAGGTTTATAGTAATATCAAAACATCATCATATCTCAGATATGTTGTAGTCCTTTGCTGTACAACTGCTAAGGCTTACTCAAGTCAAAGTTCTCACCTTAATAGTAGCAAGATTGAGGGAAAGTAAATCCCCTTGAAGACTTAGTGCTCCTGTGATATGAACCATTGAGTGAGAAGTGACTTCTTTATATTGTGCTTTTTTTATGACAGCAACTATCCGTCTGCTCAACTGGATACATGTAGTCAAAGCGGGATGAATACTGTGCTTGCATTCACTTCTTATAAGGTCTCAACGTCCACTTTGAGTCTAGCAGATATACTTCATTCATCTGCTCAAACGTCCTCAAACCACACATGCGCCAATACCTCATTCGCTGTGCGCCTCTTTGCTGGATCAAAGTTCGTCAAACCACCAATAAGATCTTTAAAGTCCGCGTCAACGTTCTTCCACAGAGAGAACGGCTTACGCGGGTTAGTCTTGTTGAAGCCGTCCCGGATAACTTCGAAGACCTCGCACCAAGGACTGTCGCCAAGGCGCTGCAAGAGCCCATTCAGTCCCTCCATGTCTGCAAAATAAGAGATCTGCCGCTCCAGGACGACAGATAATGGCTCCTCACCTTCGGCGAGCTCGTTCTCGTCGACAGCGCAGATGACTCGACCAAGCACGGCGTAAATGCACTGCACGACATGACTAGTGAGTAGCTACTCTAAGACTCGACGGGTTGTAGTGGGCTTGGCGGCTCACAACGACGCCGAAAGAGAATATATTGGAGGGCTTGTTGAGGGGGCCCTGCGCATGCGCTTCCGGACTGCGCCACATCCAGTTGCCCACCTGTTTACCAATGATGTCGCATCCAGGAGGCACATATGCAGCGTCTTCCAGATCGGTGAGTTGGACCTGCTTGATAACCATTCCGTGAGAGTCCTCCTCCCGCTCGATCAGGATAGTGTTCGCTTTGACATCTGCAACGCATCAGCCACCGCTGAGGGAACTCACGTGCAAAAGAGGCCTATTTTACCGGTGTGGACAATGTTCTGATCGTGTAGCGCCGCAAGTCCAAGCAATGTGTCTTTGAGAATTCGCTTCGTGTGCGCGATCGGCAAATCCTTCTGGGCCAGGCTCAGGAGATCGTCGGTGCAGTATTTGTAGACAAACATGAACTGCTCTGGGACTGTGTCGTGCAGCAGGCGAAGATAGGGACAGCCGCGCAGGCCGCGGTACATGTCCTGGAAGCACTCGAAGTCAGGCTGGGAGACATCCTTCAGTATAAACCTTTGATTTCCGGCGCTGGGTCGCTGGAAGTCAGCAAATTAGATGGTGTTGGCAGTTGAGCTTTAGGAGTACGTAAGTGGCAAGAAAGACGCGGCGCGGCGGATCTCCTTTCTCCTGGAGAACTCGCTGGACCAGATAACGACGGCCAGACTGGCCGACTGGCTCCGCGGTCGTACACGCCACCTTTTGTATTTTGTGCTGGGCGAGGTCTGCTGGCGGTGGTGGCATTGTGCGGGCATGACGACGAAGTTGGATACTGGCAGGGGAGGCGGTGGAAGAAGGCGTTGGCAAACCAAGGGTTGGGCGTCGAGCTGCGCCCAAGCACGTTCTGCACGAGCGAAGCTTCAGAAACGACAAGGAGCGAGATGGAGAAAACATTCTTTTTGTAACTTTGACTGTACAATCAAATAGAGCGGCCATTATATAGTCTATAAGAATTATAACGTTTATAAGAAATTGTGGTTAATTCAATGTGACTGTTGTCACTCAGACTTGAGATTTTGACACATGAAGCGTTTTCTAATGAGTGTGTATACAGCCAAATGAACAGGCTAAGTTGGTGTCGTGGTTTATTTTGAGTATCCAGTCGAGGAGTTAAAGAGAGATTGACGTAGGGGCAATGATATTATTATGAGTCCAACCAGGAGAGCTTGGCCTCTATGTTGCGACTGAATTATTACTGGGTAGGAGTAATCAGTGGCCGAACCTGTAGATTAGGCGAAGAACCGGTGTAGTTGTTTGTTACCCAAGAGCCAGGCACGCCAGGCTCGCCACCACGAGGTTTAGAGGATGAGCATGTCAACTTTTCGCTCGCTGCTCTACACAATGTCATGGCTATATTTACCGTACCATATGGGATCTTGTACTGCGGATTAGATACAGTAGATAGGCTGAGTGCGTCCGTGGCGCTGACCGGTGAAACCTGAAGTCGATGCTCGTAGGTGGCTCAAAGGACTGCCGAGCGTGTGCGATGACGTCGGTCCTCGTCAGGATTCGAGCCCTTGCACAAAGATAGGCAAGGCTTTTTCTTTTGTACTTAGGGCTGACAACTGTCCTGGACTCTGCGAAGGGATTTGGAATGATTCTTGTTACACCGCTTGCAGCCCGCTCGTTCTCATCGGCAGGACACTGTTTTGGGGAAGTTTGGCGCAGACGATAGGTGTAGCATTCGGCCGCCTTGAGGCAAGGGAATCCTGACTCGGTAGCCTCGATATTGGCAACGGCTATCACCTTCACAGGCATGAATGGAGATCGAAAGGATTGGAGGCATCACGTGCATGACACGGGACCAGTGTTATGTAACAACTCGAGAATGGTCCCCCCCCACACAATGATCCAGGAGCCAGGAAGGCGATGAACGAGTCAAGATCAGGCGCGTTTTGATAAGCATAAAGGCTTAACTTCCCGTGTGTCAGTCTTTAGGCGAGGCTCGCCGTTCCGCGAGGCTCTAGCACTGAGGAGGGGAGGGGTGCCTCATTGAGAGCCTCGGTGGTGTGCCGATTGAGGGCCAGGACCAGGGCTATTGCGATGTTTGTTGCTTGTCTTCCACGAAGGATCGTTTTCCCACGAAGGATCGTTCGCCACCCGTCGCACAAAGTACGTTAAGGGCGTAGGCACTACAAACAAAGATTGGGTCGGATATTCCGCAGACGAACCCCTCTCCGAAGTGGTGACAGCTACATTGTGCGATGGTAAACTCTGGTAAAAGAAAGAGTGGCTCATCTTCACCTCGTACGCGAAATGTCCTCGGCTGCTGCTCATGCTGTACAATTCTGATTCCTTCGGCACAGAGCGCTTCGGTAATGAAGCCATAAGGTAGGACGATGTAGCAGTACCCCTCCCCGGAGCCTGTGCCATCATCCGCAGAAGGTAGATCCATGAATGTCACCCAGTGCGGCTACCGGTGCAACGCGCCAACGCTTTCTCTTCATTGAGGCGGCCTGAGGGGTGGACGCTGTCCCGCTTCCCCTTTCCCCCGCAAGGAGTGCCTTAGTTCCGATTGCCTAAGTGCAACTCCTACGCGGTGAAGGCCCCTGAAGGCTGAGGCCCATTGAAACCACCTCGGTCTTCGGCAAGGCACCGCGGGTAAGCGCCAGGCACCATCTGTTCAACTGCCCCGTTGGACCATGGCCGGAGAAATACCGCATCGAGCGTCAGGTACGAGGCCAGGCACAATCAAAGCGACATATCACGGAGCATCAGGCTTTATAAATAGACTCATGGTCATTGTGGACGCGGTCACGGAGTATCCGACTCTTTCGGAAATCCAGATGCGAAAGGCGATGCAGCACGCCGGCAACCCCTCCACTTCTTCTCCTGTGTCGCATGCTTCGATCATTCGATTTCGTTTTCCATGCAGATCCTTGACCGCACCTGTCGCCGCCGCTGCAGAGAGTTAAGGCATCATCCGTACCGTGGTCCAGCTGATTCGCCGTCGCAATCGCCTCCGCGACCACAAACCAATGAAAGAGCAGCAACGACACCAGGGGTCTCCATGGGCTCGAACTCACGGAGTGGCCACACCCACTTGATCTTTTGGCTAAGGAGGGGATGGTCCAATTAGCGAGGCACCCCAAGGGCGACCTAGGCTTTCTCATGAATCTCGTCCCATGCTTGATCGTTATCGCTTGCACACCAACCTGTGTATCTTGCCCGCACCAAATTCCCAGTGTTACAGCGCCAGCTGCTATCAATTCGACTGCATGATGCACCACACGGCCGTTGCGGTCCCCTGGATAGAACGGTGCCTCCGTCATGTTGCCTTGGCTTGCATGTGGTCTGGACATCTTCTTTCCGTCCGTTCATACCCTGCTCAGACATCACTCTTATAACTTATAAATAACGATGCGCCTCTTACTCACATATCCGATGTCAGCGTTATCCTTCGTCTAAGCATCATCCTCTGACCTCGATATATTGCGTTGTTAATGAAGGAAACTTTGAGCAGGCCCGAGCTTCAAGTTCTCAAACTGGCCAGTGACAACAAGAAGCCAATGACACAGTCGATTTCGGAGCACCCCGAACCAGCCATGGAGGTAAATGGGCCACAGGCCACCGAACCTACTTTTTCCTCTACGAACCAACCTAGTTCACCGCGAAAACGGCGGAGGAAAGCACCTGCGACAGGAGCAGCGGCCGATTGCTTTGCGTGCCAAGATCGCCACACGAAATGTGATCGCAGACGACCTTATTGTACACAGTGTTTGGATCAAGGCAAGGACTGCTCAGGTTATAAGACCACCTTAACGTGGGGAATGGGGGTGGCTAGTCGGGGCAAACTACGAGGACTGGCACTCCCCATCGCAAAGTCAAGAAAAGTGGACCAAGAGGTGGAAAACAAGGGAGAGAAGAAGCAAAGCAAAGAGATCAAGAAGGAATCCACCACCCGTCATGAATCGCAGGCCTTCTCCTCGACCCCTGATGCATCAGCACCAAGTAATCAGCCTGTATCAGCTCCAAAAGAAACGCTAGGCAATACTTCAAATGTGGCATACGGTTTCGTCAACATGGATACTTCTTCATCTACTGATTCCCCCATGATGCCGCCTCCGAACTTTGGCTGGCGTGTTTCTATGCCGCAGGGTCAGATGCAATATCCACAGCCCCTTCGGCGCTCAAGCCCTAAGCGACGCCTGCGCCGTCCTTCACTACAACCGCTTCACGTACCAGCACCGCATATGTTCGTGGACATGGTGATGCCATTGTCTGCGAGCGCCATGGGCTCTTATGAAGAATCTCAATTCAGTTCATCGTTGGATTATTCACCTATGGCTACGGCATTTCAGCCCTATACCGCGCCTTTGCCGATAAACAAGGAATTCTACTCGCATGAGTTGGCAACGCCCAGCGAAAGCAGCTTCTTTGGTAGTCACGAAAGCCAGCCTTGGCCGCAGGGAAGCATGAGCTCCAGCCTAAGCTCGGAAAGCAGTGGTGACTTTCAGGAAGAGGATGGCTTCTTCGCAGATCCGGTCATAGCGGGCACTTTAGATGGTATCCTATCTCACCCCTCAATGCCGGACAGCCACGATCCCAATGCAGATGCTGGCGAGTCAGTCCCAATGGAAGGTACGAAATATACACGTGATGAAGCCGCGCCATTGCAGCTCGTTTCTAGCGATGTAGCGCCTCAACCATCGTTGGCGATAACGCAACCGCTCCCGTCACCGCCAATCGGGACTACGCCTGGTCTGCAATTCCTGATCAATTATTATGACAAGGTCATCTCTCCAGTTATAGTTGCTTTTGATGGTCCCACAAATCCATATCGCTCCCATATACTTCGCTTAGCAGTCGAGAGCGAGACATTGCAGCACGCAATAGCAGCGCTGTCTGCAAGTAACCTAAGAATGAGAAGGGGCCATGGTCCATCTGGATCAGCGCGCAGCAGGAAACTATCTCTGCAGGACTCAAACGCCGATTCCTCATACGAGGACGCGGTGCGAAAATCTTCCATTGCTCATAGTATGATGGAGGACCACCCGACCCGCCGGGACAGTGCCAGCTCTACTGGTGAGCCATCGCAAGAAGAACTCCATCATAAAGGTGCATCGATCAGATTACTGAACGCCCAGCTTGCCGATTCGTCGCGAAGGAGCGATGATTCTATACTGGCAACGCTACTTATACTGTGTCTGTACCACATCTGCGACACCGGAGTGGCCAAGTTCAAGACGCAGTTTGCCGGCGTAAAGAAGCTGCTCGCGCTACGAAGCAACACGATTGGCCAAGACACGAAAGAAACCAACTGGGTAGCCACCATGTTCACATGGTTTGACGCCATGACTGCCACCGTCAACGACCGAGAAGGTCAAATGCACGGAGACCATCTATCCGGCTCCGTCCTCGAAGGCGAAGAATGGGCTCTCGAAAACCTCGCCGGCTGCGACGGAAAGCTCTTCAAAATCATCGCCAAGCTCGGCCGCCTAAACCTCCTCAGCCAAGGCAAACCCGTCGTCGACCCCTCCGCTCCCCCCACCGCAAAGCCCCTCCCTCAACCCCAACCACCGTCCCCCAAACCGGCCCCCAAGATTCCGGACTACTACAGCATGAAACCTCCCCGCTTCGACGGCAACGGCTGGGGCCCCCTCCACGACGACGACGACCTCGTCCCCGAACCCACCGACCCGCGCACCCAATTCTGGGACGAATGGACCGCCATCCGCGCCGCGCTGCAGGCTTGGGAACTCGACGCCTCCATGCTCGCCCCGCTGTGCTCGGCCACGCTGCAAGTCCACCGCCGCGATCTGCTCAACATCTCGGAGAGTTTCCGCTACGCAGCACTATTGTACACGGAACGCTTGGCGTATCCGGCACTACCGAGCGGGCATCCGAATTTCCAGAATCTGGTTGCGCAGGCGCTGTATTATATAAGTAACGTTAAAGCGGATGTTTATTTGCTGTGGCCGCTTTTTATCACGGGGACGGAGTGTGTGGATGAGGTCCATCGGGAGATGATCAGGCAGAGGTGTTTGGATATTCAGCGGGATTCGGGGTTCTTTAATAATATTTCGGGGTTGCAGCTTTTGGAGAAGATTTGGAGGGATGATGGTGGGGGGAGCGAGGAGGGGGAGGAGGAGGATGAGAGGAGGCCGCTGGGGGGAGAGGGGTTTAAGTGGCGGAAGGCGATGGAGAAGGTCGACGGTGAGTATATCGTTATCTAGGTTGTCGGGAACACCTGGCGCGCGGGTGGGGTGGCTGGATGGAATACATGTGTACTTTAGGTACTTGGGTGTGCGGACGGATTTTATGAGTACATTACGAGTATGGTGGACAAGGAGAACGAGGATTAGCAACATAGCTGGTAACGGTTACGTTACCTATTCAAATCCTAGGGACGACGGGTGGTCATCATAGTAATGCAAGAATGCCTATGGAAATCCTGCACAGTAGTAGTCGGTCGGATTTCGATAACGAAGACAGGGAACTTGAACGTGACGAATTACCCGAGCATGGAATCCCAGGGCTCTGAACCGCACATCTGATGACTTGGCTAAGTGGATGAAGAGTAAATTCTTTGTGTGCTTTACGTAATCACAGGCATTTCGGAGCAGCATACAACAGCATAAATCATGTTTGCACAGACCAAAATATGTCACTGAAGGGGTAGGGCTAGGGCATCAATTCGGAGGTTTGCACTATGACGTGCTCGGGAGTTGATGACTAGCGGGTTTGAGTCAGGCGTGCGGGGAGTTATCAGAGTTTCATGGCGTTGATTGGCGACGTCTGTGTTGTGTGGCCGCTATCTCTGCGACCTTGACTTCTCACCGCCCTCGCATGCTTTCGACTCCGGTGCCGATTGGGCTGAGGACGAGGGTGGAGGGCTGATCGGGTTTGATGTGTTGGTGTTGAACGACGAATACGTTTTTACGCCATCGGCAATGCGTGGGATAGTGATGCAGCACAATTGATGGTGACATTGATGATTGAGTATTCGGCACCGAATATTAATAACGGTCCAGTCAACGATGGTACTTGCTTCGGTTAGAATATAACAGGGGAAGCGGCACTTGGCGGGGCCTGGGAATCCCTCGACCTGACAACGTACCAGTCTATCTGGACCTACCGCCTCCAACTTCCCCACCTTGAGCTGCGAGGTCAGCTTTGCGGCGTAGAATACCACACGGGTGAAAAGGCTTTGAGAACCTCGCTGCTAACCCAAGATTCGCACACGCAGCGCAGATAACAAGCATCTACCCGTGCAAGAAAATTGAGTCCGAGAAAAGCCCAGCCTGTGCTACCTCAGATGCATTTGTACGTAACGAAATCACGCACCGTCGCGATCCTTCGAGCTTAGATACATGCGGTAGGAGGGATCCTGGGCTCGGGGTCTGCCTTACCATCACTCCGATGTCCAACGTGTGTATCGCCTCTGCACCCGCATGACATCAGAGAGATAAGGAACAAATGCGTGTTATTCAGCACTGATCGATTGTCCAATTGAGGCTCGAATCACGATCACTGCTGTTCACACTCTGACTCCCGGCCAGAGCAGCCATTCCTGCAAGTGCCTGCATTTGCGCCGCTTCTCTACCTCATGGCTCTGATTTGATTACGCCGGCCCCGCCATGGCGGGAGGGGCATGCTATTGATGTCTGCGTTTCTTCAATCTGTCTTTCCTGCCCGTATTCTTTGCCAGGTCAGACGCTTGCCTTGCAGTGGTCTAGCTTTTGACTTTCGTTTTTTGACATGACTAAATATTACCGCTCTTCCCTCTTTGTACTTGGTCAATGGTATTCAGATTCCAATCTTTGGGCTGTTTGACCTCTGTCTGAATTGTGTCCGGCTACTGAACGACTGGAAAATCGCACAAGCGAAGGGATGGTGTTGGTGTAACGCTGAACCCAACTTCGTACCTTGTACCTACACTCAAAATATACAGAAGCTTTCGTCTCAATGGATGATACCGGCCGTGCCCAGGCGTGGCTACCCGACTTCCTGAAGAAATCAAAGTCCCAAAAGGGCTCATCAGACTCGAGCCACCCGAATGAGAACACCCACTTACTGCCCAAGCCTACCGATGACGACTCAGATCCGTCAGTAAATCAGGAAGATGGGGAGGTGTACGATCTTGAAGACGGAGGAAAGTCGGCATGGGAGTTGGTGTGGAGAGAGTTCGTCCTTCTCTTCAATGGGTCAATACCGGTCATCCTGGCGTACGCGCTGCAAATGTCGTTACAGACAGTCTCCGTCCTCATTGTGGGACGACGATCACCCGAAGACCTAGCAACAGCGGCTTTCTCGTACATGTTCGCCATGAGCACCGGATGGCTGATAGCTCTAGGAGGGACTACTGCTATAGATACTCTAGGCTCGTCGGCATTCACGGGCAGCAAAAACCCCCATGACTTGGGCATTATCCTCCAGAGATCGTTTATCTTGTTGGGCCTGTTCTACTTCCCTGTTTGCTTGCTATGGCTCTTTTCGGAGTCGGTTTTCCTGGCGTTGGGACAAGAGCCGCAGATTTCCAGGGATAGTGCGAGGTTCCTGAGCTGCCTTATACCAGGAGGTATTGGTTATATATATTTTGAAGCCATGAAGAAATACCTACAGGCGCAAGGTACATCGCCATCATCATAATCCTCGCAACAGAACCACGCTAACCCCTCCCAGAATTAATGCGACCAGGAACCTACGTCCTCCTCATCACCTCCCCCCTCAACGCCGGCCTCAACTACCTCTTCGTCTACACCTTCCACATCGGCCTCCTCGGCGCCCCCCTCGCAACCGGCATCTCCTACTGGCTTTCATTCCTCCTCCTCGTCGCCTACGCCCGCTTCGTCAACGGCTCCCAGGCCTGGGGCGGCTGGTCCCGCAAATGCCTCAACAACGCCGGCACCTTTTCCCGCCTCGCTGTTCTCGGCGTCATACATGTCGGAACCGAATGGTGGGCATTTGAAATCGTCGCCCTCGCTGCAGGCAGGCTCGGCACGCTCCCGCTCGCGGCGCAGAGCGTCATTATGACGTCGGATCAGATCATGAATACGATTCCTTTTGGCGTCGGGGTTGCGACAAGTGCACGGGTGGGGAATCTGCTGGGGGCGAGGAACGCGGGAGGGGCGAAGAGGGCGGCGAATGCGGCGGCTTGGTTGAGTATGCTTCTGGGGGCTGTCGTTCTGGCTATTCTTATGGGGACGCGGAATCATTTCGCCAAGATCTTCAATGACGATCCGGCTGTTGTTAGACTTACCGCGGAGGTGCTGCCGTATGTTGCGCTTTTCCAGATCGCGGACGGGCTGGTCGGGAGTTGTGGAGGGAGTCTGAGGGGCATGGGGAGGCAGCATACAGGCGCGGTGGTTAATATCGTTAGCTATTACTGCGGGGCGCTGCCGTTGGGGATTTATCTGGCGTTTCATGGGTGGGGGTTAAAGGGGTTGTGGGTCGGGCAGTGTATTGCGCTTTATCTGGTGGGGTTTGTGGAGTGGGCGATTGTGGCGTTTTGTGATTGGGAGTGGCAGGTGCAGAAGGCGTTTGAGCGGATGGAGGAAGAGGAGAGGGTTGAGGGGGGGGTTGGGGCACCGGGAGAGGGTCAGGGGGAAGAGGAGGATGAGATTGTTTGAGAGGTGCTGTGGGTATGATGAGAAGGTTGGATTATGAGGGCATGGGTGGAGTTTGGTTGGTAGAGATCGACGTGCATGTAGAAGCTCCATCTCGGCGGGATATCTAGATGTGAAGCTACTGGGAGCAGGGAATGGCAGGGAGCCTTCCCACCGATTTGCACGTTCTGAGCGAGACTTTTTGCAACCTCGAGAATGTCTCCACGGATCTAATCTAGAAACAAGATGACCTGTCCGGTAAGATCGATATCACACCCGGGCAGTTGTCACCTGCAGGAACGCTATCCACCTAGATCCCTGGCATACTTTGGCATATTCCACAATAGGCAGCTGTCTCGTTGGCGGAACTAGGACCGCTACCGTTTTTTACCGGAGTAGACGCTTCGATGGCGAACACCTAGATCTCTAGCCTCCAGACTTGATGACTGTATAAATTCGCAATCGCGACAGATGTAAAGAACCTGTCAAGCAGGAGACTGTAGAGCTTGACTAAATGTACATCTTTGCGACCAAATACATTTTTATATTGACCCGTGTTGTGAATTCATTCAGCTCTACCACCAGAAAGACGTTGGCCAAGTGTCTACTCCGGTAAACAGTTATTCGAATGCTCCTCCATGGAGCATGTCGTATTAGGCACCAGCAGTCGAGCAATACATTTACCTAACGGTTAGGTAAACCCCCCAACCGTCCATGCCTCTCCACAAAACACGAGTAATAACCTCCCCCATCCTCCACCTCCTCGCAACGATAAGAGAGCCGCCCCCAAACTCAATTCGAACAAAAAAGCTTACGGCAATGCACCTCCAGTAGTACCGCCCCCGCACAACGGCTTATCGATACCGGCCAACAAGGCGCGCTTTCTGTTACCCAACCCCAATCCCGATCCCTCAACGTCTGCACCTGTGCCTGCGCGCGAGGGCAGGTGGTGATGACATGCCCCGCCCGACCTTGCAGCCAATCTTGAGAACGCTTCACCCAATCATTGGCGACGTTTACCTAACAGCGATGACCGCCAGGCACCGGGCGCGCTGATTAGCAAGGTGCCTAATGCAGAGGGGTAGTCTGGCCGGCACAACGCAGGAAGCTGGGGGAAATACGTACCTACCTGGGTCATACCCGCTTGGGCTGTCGTCATTCATGACTATTACTCTGGAGGCTACCTGGTAGCTATCGTCCATCAGAGCTAGGCAGGTCCTCTAGCTTTGGCAATCCATCAATCAAGAACCCAGCTATAAGCTCCCTCCCCCCCCCCTCCTCCTTCTATTCTCTCTCCACCTCCCGCTTATCCACCCATCCAACCCCCTCCCCCACCGTCACGATGCACACGAATCCCTCCTCCCTCCTCGCCATCTTGGCCACCCTAGCCGCGGGCGCAACGGCGCACGCCGAACATGCGCAAGAGCCGGTTGCGGGGCCGCACAAAGGGCTGTGGTACAATGCGCTGCCGGGGGATGGGGGCACTCAGGTAAGCCATAGTCGTGGGCGGGAGATACAGTAGCGGCCGTCAAAAACAAACTGGGCACTTTTTGGGGTGTAGAAGATGGAACCGGTGCTGACAACATGTACGGCGTATCGTACAGGCGGATTCAGTCTTCTCAGGCATCTCGACCTTCGGCCGCTTGGCCTATTTCCCATGTCTAGCGAGCGACGAGGAAAAGTTCGATATTGCGTTTTTAGGTGAGCATTCCCTTTCCTCCCCCCTCTCTCCGCCCTGGCCTCTCCCCTCGCCAACCCCCTACCCCCTTCCTCTTCTCCCCATCAACCTCCCTCCTCCTCTCCCCTTCAACCCCCCCTCCACCCACCCATCCCCTCTCTACCCCCGCCCACCCGTCCGCTAACCCCCCCCTTCCCCACAGGCGCCCCCTTCGACACCGGGACATCCTACCGGCCCGGCGCGCGCTTCGGCCCCAGCGGCATCAGACAAGGTTCCCGCCGCCTCAACCTATAGTATGTGCTGCCCCCCGCGTTTTCACAACGCTTACCGGCGTGCCCCGTCGTTGCGCGGGGAACGTGTAGGCTCACGCAAAGTCCGGTTCAGCGGGGGGTACAACGTGCCGCTGGCTACGAACCCGTTCAACAGCTGGGCGCGGGTGCTGGATTGTGGGGATATTCCCGTGACGTCGTACGTGTTTCTCTCTCCCGAGTGGCGGGTTGGTGTGCGGGGGTCCGAGAGGAGGGGTGAGAAGCGGAAAGAACGGGGCGGGCCGTGTGTGTGTGTGGAAACAGGGTGGGAGATGGATTGCTGATGGGAAAGACCAGATACGATAACGCGTATGCGATCAAACAGATCGAAGAGGGTCACAACGCCCTCCTGACGCGCGAACCCTTCACCAACGCACACAAAAAGGGTCCCGCCAAAAAGGGCAAAACCCTCCCCCGCATCATCACCCTCGGCGGAGACCACACCATCACCCTCCCCCTGCTCCGGAGTATCAACCGCGCCTACGGCCCCATCAGCGTTATCCACTTTGATAGCCATCTGTATGCCCCCCCTTGTCTCAACCCCTCCATTTTTCCCCATCTATCCCCCCCACCCCCCCCTTCCGGCCGGGCGGGGTTCTCCATTACCCCCAAGACACCCCTCCTTACTAACCCCCCCACCCCACAGCGACACATGGAAACCCCGCGTCTTCGGTGGCGCCCCGACCGAGCAAGCCTCCATCAACCACGGCACCTACTTCTACCACGCCCACGCCGAAGGTCTCCTCGCCAACGACTCCAACATCCACGCCGGCATCCGCACCACCCTGTCCGGCCCCTCCGACTACGAACACGACGGCTACTGCGGCTTCGAAATCGTCGAGGCCCGGGAAATCGACACGATCGGCATGGCGGGGATTGTGCGGAAGATCCGGGAGAGGGTCGGGACGGAGAAGCCGGTGTATTTGAGTGTCGATATTGATACGTTGGATCCCGCTTGTATGTGTTCTCTGGTTCTGACTGGTCTTTTGGGACTGGGCTTGGAAGGTGGGGAGGGGAGATTCGCTGATTGATTGTGACAGTTGCGCCTGCTACAGGGACGCCGGAGACGGGCGGGTGGAGCACGCGTGAACTCCGGACGATTATCCGTGGGCTCGAGGGCATTAATCTCATCGCGGCGGATATTGTCGAGGTCGCGCCGGCGTATGATACTAATGCCGAACATACGACGATGGCGGCGGCGGATGTGCTGTTTGAGGTTATGAGCTTGATGGTTAAGCAGGGGAGCTTGGATAAGATGGTGGAGGCTTAGGTGGGAGGGGAAAGAAGGGATTGGGGGGGAAGGGGGAGGAACTGGGGAGGGATTAGAGAGGATAGAAGAGTAGCAGGGAGGCCAATGTCTGACGCATAGTTATAGATAACTGTAGATGAAAAGTTGTGTCTGCAACCTTTGAACGCCTGCGCCTTGCATTGCACAGTCCGGTCTGGCCTTCCGAAAGGGATGTGGGCTGTGAAGAACAAGTGGTCAGGCCACATGTCTCTAGCTGAGTCTGCTCCGTATCAAGTGTTTTCAGAAATATGTCAGGACCGCACTAGGACAAAGGGTGAGTGATAGAAGACGGGGTCATTGCTTTGGTTGATTGTGGTTTTTCTTGTCTAGAAGGACATCTCATGGCATTTGCTCCTCACCCTGCTGACATACGCGTAGAGATTCCTGCGATGATGCATTCTGCTTAATCATCTGGGCGGTGAGGCATAGAAGGGTTTGACTATCTGAAAGCTCTATGGGTAGAGGGGGGGGCGGCATTGCCCTGAGGTCCTTGGATGTTGCGTCTTAAGACCCTAGTATAGGTACAGGCAAATCAGGTCGCAGACCAAGTGAGGAGCTTTGCTTGCGCGCAGTGAACAGTTAAATGACGCATTATAAGGAACAACCATCTGTGCAGCTAGAGGAAGAGACATCGGAGATAACGAACGAAGTCGTGCAGGAATCCACCATGCAACTATATTGGCTTGCGTGAGTATGGCATTGAAGTGGAAAAGCCATTTTGGTGGACGATTGACAGCAACTGGATCGACGGTGCGAAGTTCTTCTTGATAGGTGTAAGACGGTGAGCGTTGAAGATAGTCTATCTAATTAGTACCATTAGATATCACGTCCATCTTTGACAAGTACCTCATGCGGTCAACCGAAACGCGAAATGCGGCCACTAGTAAGAGCGACGGCTGACTGAGCCGATGAGGTCTCAACCACCCGCCGTCGGTAGTTTTCGTTTCTTGAAGGACAGCAATGCCCGATATTCAGCTATAGGACCCGCCATTGAGAAGGAGCAGCTTCGGCCATTTGCTGTTTTCCAATTCTTATATCATTCTTAGTAAGCCGGCATGAAATCGAGATCTGTGGGAGCTCGGCCACGTACCTTTATTCCTCTTTTTCATCTCATCACTGAAGTAGCCCGGGTCCGGCAACTTTGACGGCCTCTCTGTTCTGCCGAACTGGCAGTAATGAACAAACGGTTTGAGCTGTAGTGTCCGCATGGCGATTTCGAATAGCGAGCTTTGTTTGTGCGTGAGTGGCTTCAGCATTTCCGGATCAAGAATTATGGACGGCTGCCAGGAAGATGTGGCGGAAAAGGAGTCAGGCAGGACCAGGTAAGCGAACAAAACATACTCTGGCGGCTCTTCGGTATGCAACTTGACGTCAAAAAGTGCTTCAAGCCCAAAGGCTCGCTTTATTACCAGGAAGCTTTAGTCAACTGATGCACCGGAAGGAATGATCAGGGGTAGGCTCACCTTGGCATCTTCCAAAGAGAGGTTCTGGATTAGATCGTGAAGCTCACTTTGATTTTCCAGGTGTGGTTCCCCCCACACCTCAACATCATCTGCAAGGTACTCGTTCAACTTTGTGCATCCTTTAACTTGTTCCTCGTTCTCACAACAGCGTTCCGTTATGGATTCAATCTCGCAATGGATATCCATACGATCTTCTTCCGTCCAATGTTCTAGCGGATTGCACATGCCTTCACAACACCTCCGACACTGACTCCACTCCTCCATGTTGCTCTCAAGGTCCATCCATCGTACATGCTGTACCACAATCTCAAGAATCTCAGCCGGTAAGCTTGTGACGAAGGCCTCGTTGCCTTTACCGAAGCGACTACACAGGCGCAGGGTGTCAACACTTCGCTTCGTTTCGAGGTATGATTGAAGGCGCGCCCCGAGTTGGCTGATCTCGACAGGAACCGCCCACGCGACACCGACTATCTCGCCGAGGACCATAGTGGCTCTTGCAAAGAAGAGAAAGTCCGAGAGATGGCGAGAGATGATGAGACAGATGTGTGCTCGAAGTAAGGTTGACCGCGTGCAGCACTAGCCCGTTCGCTTATGTTCGTGGGTCGGAACGGCTAGGGTTTCTTCCGGGCTCGTGCCTTGGGCGCTCAGGGCGTTCTCGTAGGAAAGTATTACCACACGACGACAGAGCGTATAGAGAATCACCGCATTTCGTTCGGCTCGGTCTTACACGGTGTACCTTGACAGCCGTGTGCAATGAATGCTCCAATCGAGAGGCCGTCCTCAAAAACTAGGTTTGGTTCAGTTGGGCAGTGACCAGCCTGCTCGACAGGGTAAAGAATCAATAAGCTAAGCTGGTAGCTCATAGTTCCTATTGTGTCGTAAAGCTGTCGATGATGCGCTCAGCTCACTGCGTTTGTCTGTCACGGTGTCCAATTCATGAAGCCCACCCGAAGAGCCATCCAGTTCACTCGGACTGCTCGCCACGACGCGCAATTGGTGGAAGTGTCCAGAGGTCCCACTCAGCTCACTGGGACCCTTGGTGCCATAGCTTAGATATTGTGACCCTCGAGACGTTGCACCGAGCTCACGAGGACTTACGAACCCGTGGCCCACCCTTTGAAACGACTCTGAGGTCACGTTCAGCTCAACGGGACTGATGACAACATGGTTCGAACGTCGGGATTCCTCCGACGTTGCGCTCAGGTCACTGAAAATGTTGGCTCCATCAAGCGCCGGTCGGTAACCTCCTGAAGTGGCACCCAGGTCACTGGTGATAGTTCCCGCTACACCCACCGACCGCAGACTGCCCGATTGTGCGCTACGCTCTGAAATAGTGCTGCTTTCACGATCCGTTCTTCGGCCATGTCGAGAGCAATGGGCCTCGCTGGCACACTCCAGCCCGGGAAGCTCTCCCACGGGTACACTCTGTAGGAGGGCGGACGGCCCACTGGGCGCAGCTGCGAGGTAGGCTTTAGGCAGGATAATCAATTCCCGTCCGCCAAGCTCAATCTTGAATATCTTCTGTACACACTCGACCTGAACTGTACCCTTAAGGACATAACGTCTTGCAAGGTTGTAGGTCTTGAACGTCGGAACAACCAAGGCTTCTATCTTGATTTGGCGGCAGATTTGCGTTACTTCCATACGCTCATTCATCGGCACGTTCACACTCGGACCATCCGAAATAACAATCTTATCCTCCCAAGATTGCTCGTAGTCATTAGCCCTGGGGAAGGCGGCCGAACCCAGAGTTCTTGCGTCGGTAAAAGCCATAAGCCATAGACGGATGTGCTTGATAGAGACGATTGGAATAGTTTGGGCGCTCGATTGATCGAGCTTGGGCTCGAGGCCAACGAACATAGGTAGAGTTCCTCCAGCATATGCCACGCGTGGCATCTCAACCCGGATAACAAAGCAAGCCGTAGGTTCTGGTCCTGAGGAGAGTATCTTGGAAAGTTTTCCTTCGAAGCTGTTCTGGCGCCCTTGATTGTCCGGATCTAAGAGCCGAGTGGTTCTAGAGATCCCATGGTAGGTTTCGAAGAGGGCTATATTAGGGTTCTCAAGGGCTCTCTTTGGCGCGAAAGCGAGGGGCAGTTTCTTCTTGATATCACCAGAGGAAAAGAATGAGCCACTGCTTGGCTTCGCAAGGACAGCCTCGAGGTAGTACTCCACTCTGTTATGCTCTCTGTCCCCCTCCGACATCCTGCTGCAGTCACCGGTCCAAGTCGGCGGTAAAGAATGGCCTGGCATATGGTGGTACTTGGCTCTCTTCGGCCATTGGCTCTTCGTCTTTACCGGTAACGCAGTATCGGGAAAGGAGAACTCGAACGGCCACGAATACATCTTGCCCTTGAAAGTAGAGTTCCCCACGAACAAGGCCTGAGTAAATGCGAACAGGGTTGCCTCGCCCTTGGAGACGGTATCATTTTTGGCCGCTTGCAGTCTTGACCCGCGTTGTAACGATGCCTTTGAAAGCGACGTATACGGCTTGAACGGCCTGTTGGTTCGGTGATTGCCAGATTACATGGCCCACGACGTTGTCGCCGCAGGCATACGGTGTTTTCAACGAAGCTGCCAGCTGTATGTGAAGGCCTTTGCCCAGAGACGCTCTGGTAGCCATGACTTTTCGTACTTAGTGAGCCAACAATCGAGACGTGACTCGAGCAAGGACAGTGTACCAGCCTGCGTAGATAATCATTGCGCGAGACGTAGTTCGTTAAGGATTCCGTGAACAGCCCCGGAGAAAAGATATTTCAACCGTCAACGATACTCTGCGCACTGCAAGTGTGCACTCGCAAACCCGAGAGGGTAAGGAGACCCCACGATGATCGGCGCATGTCCATCGAAGAGTAAGAGTCACACATGGAGTTGAAGGCATCCAAGACTCTGCTCCGCCCTGGTGGCGGTGCTCAGGCGAACCTCGCAGCTGAGCCGTCTCGGCAAAGCAACTAAGGGCGTTCCATCACCACGCTGGGGAGCTTTCGGCAAGGTCGAAAGCCTTGAGCGCTGTTTCGGGAGACGAGGCTGGTTTGTTTTACCTGGTGGTGACGTTCGGTGCAGACTGCGTGATAAAATCTCCGGTCCACACCTATGGAGTAGAGCAAGCCGAAACTCTTTAGCTGAAGTGTCGTGGTCCCATGTGTTGCTGAGAATAATCCATGAGTGACTCAGGAGCTCGTCCTGTTCTCTTCCTTGAATACTATGCTCGTGAAAAGGGTTCGGGAGTTGAGCAGGCTCGTCGGTTGTTCTGTAGGAGGATCGGGCCATTAGCCACAAGACAGTACTCCTGTGGATTAGTGCATCGATGATTGCTTCAGGAGCAGGAACATGATTGACCCCAGTATCCATGCAAATCTTGTCCGGTTTATAACTAGGAAGCTTGATTGGCGTTGTTTGAAGCCCTAAAAGTTGCGAGGGCTTGAAGGGGTTTGAAAATGCTAGAAAAGGGTCACTCTACGAGAGCAAAATTGAACGGCGGTAGCGAACGAGTTGGGATTAGTTGGCCCGATACATAGAATGCGCTGTAGCAACTAGACTACATGTAAGGATTCAGTCATCGTCTCTGTATCAATACACGCAACTCAAATTCTCCCTTTAATCCAATCAATACCTCCGTCCACCAGGATTGGTTCCGGTCTCGTAGCTTCTCACCATCTTTCTAACATCCCATCCTCTCGCCCAACTTAATATCCCGGCGCAGCAACGATAGTCCCGTTCTCGCAAATCGTACCAGCCGCCACAATGCCCATATAAATGAGTCCATCGGGAGCACACAGGCCGAAGGTGCTTCCGTTATTCAGGCACGTCAAAGTTCCCGGTGGTGAGCAAGGCCCCAAAGTATTGCGAACGATCTGGCCATCCCTGCAGATCATGCCCCCAGGAACCGAGCCCATGTATATGTACGTGGTTGACGACCCCGAAGTTGGCACACATTGCGAGAATGTGGAGTTGCTGTTGCAGGCGAAGGTACCGGGGAAGCAGGGTCCGGATGGGGGAGGGTAAGCGGGTCTGGTGTCGTTGTTTGTTTGCGTGGTATTGTCGAAACGTCGGACTAGAGAGGTTAGAGGGACTGTGATGGAAAGAAGGGAAGGGGAAAGTACGTAGTAGAGGGTTGGCCTGCACAGAAGCGAGGAGGAGGGCGGCGGCAAATGAAATGGCTGACTTCATCTTGGAAATTTGAAAGTTGCTTGAGGTGAAGCTCGAGTGGATTTAGGGATGGAAGAATGGTCGGGTAATGAAGGCAGAGTAACGAAGGCAGGCTGTCCAAATGCAAAAAGCGGATTGTCTGCCTTTATATCTCATGCACAGAGGCTCTCTATACACATTTTGACCGGATCACTTCGGATCTCCACTCATAAGCTGATACGTCAAAAGGTCTGTGCCACGATACATGAAGAAGTAGGAGGGATTTTACAGCGCTTTGATCCAAGCTTCCGGCTTCCCTACTTCTACTCCGGATATATGAGTTCACATGTTATGGTTTTGACGGGTAGAATACACCAACAAGAGACTTGGCATTTCAGGGTAACCTCTGGAATAGCAATCGCAAGAATAAAAAGAGTACCTCTAGATAACGCACAAATGTCATTTGACGCTCGAAGCGAAGAGGTCGAGTGTGTCTTAGAAACAAGAGTGAAGCGTTTGCAATGGCCTAAGAGACACAAATAGACAAACTGAGACACGAAGAGAAAGGAAAAACAGCATCTCCCATTGAAGACCAACTGAACAACATCTCGAAAAATAGGGCCAGTCAAAGGCTCGAAGAACCCAGGGTTAGGTGGGGCCTTAAAGGCCTCATCCAGACTACCATGGCCGCCAGCGATGATAGCGGGGCTCAGCGGATCACGCATTGGCATGGAGCTCCCGCAGCGGTCCCGTTAGCGGTCATTCGGGGCCGAATCAAGGTCATCAACGACCTTGCGCTCCACAGAACACTTGTTTAACATTTGGCTGAGCCAGACTCGCAAGCGATGAAGGAAGCTTTGAAAGGCCAAGAAATTGTGAAATGGTGACGGCGATGACGCAGATCCGGGAAGCTAATCGTTAGCGCCGATTCAATGCAAGATCGATCTTGCCGTAGCGCTGCGAAGCATTCGACAAGATCCGCTGCGGCAAGAGAATACTATTCGTCCAGTCTTGTATCTACACCTCCGTTGTTTGTTGATCAAATCGTTTTGCGGCAACTGCATTTGTGGCGACCAAAGCTACTGGGCCGCTCGCTGTGTAACCTTTTTACCAAAACTTACACCTGAATGCTCAGCAATGGCTGCAGAGCGCTCACTGTGAGCACGCGCATCGCGGCGAGACAGCAGATCTTCAGGGGCCGTCTACGTCGCACAACAGATCTTCGTTCGCGCCTGTCTATATCAACCGCCTATAGTATATATCGCAGCATTTCCACAGGTCTCATGGCGAAGAGGAAGAGCTATTCTACCCTTGCGCACGAGAAGCCCTTGACCACCATCCCAATACCTGGGCCGTTCGATGATAGCGGGCCTCCTCCAGCGAAACGACGGGCCAGTCAACGCAAAGTTTCGCAGCCGAAGTCAGCGCCTGTGTCCACGAATCCTGAGGAGAACGATGATGTGCTTGATGGGCCAGAAGCGCTTCGTGCATCGCCTGATGCAGACGAAGGAGGCGAGAGTTTTGATGTGGCAAAGATCGATAACCAGGTCAAGGTTGGAGAGGACACGGTCCAATCACTTGAAGATGGATCAGATTCCGATTCACCGCTGACAGAGATGTCGGACATGGAGTCGCCAGCGAAGAAGCGCAAAGCAGATGGGAAACAGGTGAAACCGAAAGGAAGCGAAACGACCGAGGCAAAGGCGAAGCCAACGCCAAAGGAGCCACAATTTCTGGATCCTGAGGCAGAGGGTGACGAAGAAGCAGACGAAGAAGAGATCCAAGCCGCTTTGTCTCGTCCACCTCCAGTGAACAGCGATTATCTGCCACTCCCTTGGAAGGGTCGATTAGGTTACGTGAGTTGTCGCCAATCACGAAGGCGTAAAGATGTCCTAACTCATTCATCTAGGCCTGCCTTTGTACATACTTACGCTTTTCAAATCCTCCTGTGTTCAGCTCGCGCACTTGCCGCATTGCATCCATCCTCGAGAATCGACATCCTCTAAAAAATCCGGATGAGCCCCCTCATGCCACGAAGAACAGACCTGATAGAGATCAACCCGCAAGTATAGCTCGAGGGCAAGCCTACGTTGAGAGCCTTGGATTGGCGAATGCGAGGGACATTCTAAAGATGCTCAGATGGAACGACAGATACGGTATCAAGTTTATGAGATTGAGCAGCGAAATGTTTCCTTTCGCAAGTCACGAAGAGTACGGTTACAGACTAGCGCCTTTCGCGTCTGAAGTTTTGGAAGAGGTCGGAAAGCTTGCAACAAAACTGGGTCACCGATTAACGACACACCCTGGCCAGGTGAGCTCCCATACCAGACATTGAGAATTAGTGCAGGGTTTGATCTTTTGATGCAGTTCACCCAATTAGGGTCACCTCGGAAGCAAGTCATTGATAATGCCATCCGCGACCTGGAATACCATAACGAATTGTTAAGTCTGCTCAAGATGCCACCCCAGCAAGACCGCGATGCTGTGATGATTCTCCATCTCGGTGGTGTCTTTGGCGATAAGGCAGTAACATTAGATCGTTTCCGAGAAAACTATGCTCGACTGCCTCAGGGAATTAAGGACCGCTTGGTGCTAGAGAATGACGACGTAAGTTGGTCTGTTCACGACCTGTTACCACTCTGCGAGGAGCTCAACATTCCGATGGTCCTGGACTTCCATCATCACAACATCATCTTTGATGCTGAGCAGATCCGGGAAGGGACGAAAGACATCATGGAGCTTTATCCGCGAATTTTAGCCACTTGGAAAAGGAAGAACATCACACCGAAGATGCACTACTCGGAACCGACGCCCGCTGCGATCACGGGCCGGCAGCGACGAAAGCACAACCCTCGTGTTGCCACCCTGCCACCTTGCCCGCCGGATATGGATCTTATGATCGAGGCTAAAGACAAAGAACAAGCCGTCTTCGAACTCATGAGGACCTTTAAGTTACCTGGTTACGACACCTTCAATGATATACTACCACATGTACGGAAAGACGACAATAAGCCGGTTAGAATATCCAAGAAGAAGACGCCTAGAAAGAATGCAAAACAAGTCAAGAATGAGGATGATGAACTTGATGTAGCCGACCGAGCGCTGGACGCAGAGCCGGAAGAGTTCGTGCAAGAAGTCATTCCAGAGGAAGATGTAGGAATGGGAGGGCCTGAAGGTAGGGTCTATTGGCCACCTGGAATGGAGGACTGGCTTCGGCCCGTCAAGAAAGTGGTGAAGAAGAAAGACCCAGAAGACAAAGACAAGCCAACACCAGCCCAAAGGCGTAAGGCCGCGGTAGAGGCTGTAAAGGCCGCCGTAAAGCAACAGGACGAAGCGCAACAAAACGATTCCACTGAAGCTAACGGGGCAGCACCCGCGAAGAAAACGAAGGCAACCCCCAAAGCCAACAGGAAAAAGGCGGCGCGCACAAAGAAGCCTGCCAAGAGCGTGCCAACCCCGTCAGTCTCGGACGATGAGGCATCTGAAGCTCTTCCAGACCTTTCAGAAGAAGAAATGCCGTCACCAAAGGTAGCCAAGGTTGCTCCAGCACGTAAAAGTGCAAGAGCGAAGAAGGTCAGCTATGCCGAGGTGGAAGAGGATTGACGAGCCCTCGCACTTATGTTGTTGCAACGTGTATAAAATGATCTACTGCTACCTGGTTGACCCTCTATACCTGAGATTTAGCTATAACACAAGAGGACGATTTCTTCATCGTTCACCAGGGATGTCTCGAATGACATGCACTGCATAGTCTTGCAATGTAATACACGGACGTTCTAACGAGATGCCCTGAGGCCACTGCACTTGCGTAAAGCTATTGGAATATGTACCTACCGCTCGACAGCGTCTAAAGGAGCGTACGATACTCATAAGTCACTGGAGGTGTGTTGCTTATCGAGACCATATAGCTTTGAATATAATGTAAGGCAAGGTAAGAGTATCGGACGTAAGTCAACAATAGAAGGAAATAGCCAGTATGTGCATGGATCAGATAAGTGGCAGTCTTCAGCTTGGGCCCCTCTCGACGCTACAGCAGCGAAAAGCGATGTACCTGAATTCCTGACGCAAATGTTGTAGGAGTTCATGCTTCTACCGGCTCTGCATTAACCAGTTCTCAACGTCTGCCCTGGATGCTACGTGGATGAAGGGGTCTCAGCTGATGACTGCCAATTGTTCGCAAGTCCCGCGGTGGGGCAAGTCTCTCTATATTCATGATTTATGTCCGATACTCTTACCTTTCGTCCAAGGCCTTCCGAGGAGGTGATCTGGATTCCATACCCTAACAGTCTATTCATGAAGGGTGGGCTGCTTGATGACACTCCTGGGTGCTTCGCGACTGTTGAAAATTCGTGAGCCAAGCAGACCAGGGATGGCATGCATCTGGACACAAACAAGCTTGGCAAAGCTTGACAAAATGCTTGTTGATGCTTGACGCTTGACGCTTGGTCGCCGAATCCCGAAACAATAATTGCGGCCTGCTTCGTTCTACCAAGAGGTGAATGACATGGGGAAAAAGAAGGGACCAACCAAGGTGGCTCAGGTGCCCGGGAAAGTTGGAATACTCCGAGAGTAACGGTGGACTGCAAGGTTCGAAGCAAAGGAGGGTCTCTCCGCCCTACGCCCGTTCAAGGCACGGCTACGTAATGGCGCATGACGCGGATGCCACGCTGGGAAGCTCGTGTGAATGGTCGACCAAGATGAGCTGGCAGCTGTTGACCGCTGTTGACCGCTGTCCCTTCACTCCGTGACTGCCACTCTCCCTCGCTGTCTTTTACTCTCGCTCTCGCTCTCGCTCTCGCTCTCGCACTTGTCATCTTCATCTTCATCTTCCGTCTTTCCCTACTCCAACCTACACTGCCAGCGTTGACCGTTGGCCATCCTCCAGACGGAACATGGTATCTCAAAAGGTCTTCGACCTCTGCCATAAATATACCACCATCAGCTCCGAGCTCGCTCGCGACCCAACTCTTGCGCCAGGTCATGTTGCGAAGAAGCTATACGGTACGGATGTCGCCGATCACGCCGAACTCAAGCATTTTGAGGAACCAAAAGCAAGTGCGGAAGACCTAGAAAAGGCCTATAAATGTGGGAAATGGGGAAGCACAAGACCAAGTGAACTGTTCTTGCGCGTAAGCCAATTATGTGGACCTTCTGAGCAATGAACCATGTGACTGACCATCGTTCATGCTATAGATCTACCACGATGTTCTCTGCACTCTGGAGGGAGACCCAATGGTTGGCATGACCTCACCGCCGCTAATGGGTAGCTCCGGCGTCGTACCATTGACTATCATTGCGCCGCTGCCAGATATCTGCCGCCACATGTCCAATTGCATTGCACGGGCTGAGAAGGAAGTGTTCCTCGCGACAAACTATTGGAAGTTTTCAGACGCCTCTACCCTGATCACCAACTCGCTGATGGAGCTTTCCCGGCGTGCTGGTGAGAGGGGGCAGAAAGCCATTGTGAAGATCATCTATGACCGTGGAAATGCTAAACAGGTGAACATCAGCTTCGTCAACGGTCTGCACGGAGCTAATAGCCTCCTAGCTTATCGATAACCATCAGACTGTTTCCGAAAAGGAGTATACTGGCCAGGTATGGCTGCTTCACGGCAGGAAAGTTAGTTTACAGAGCTGACTCGTGTTCAGAACGTCAAACTCCCACCTCCCCACGAGATTCCCCACATCGATATGCAGGTGGTGAATTACCACAGACCTATATTCGGCACCTTCCACTCAAAATATATGGTCGTGGACAGAAAGATAGCAATCTTAAGCAGCAACAATATCCAGGTAGGGCCGTCGGTTCGGATGGCATTTCTTAGGGCTAATGATCTAGGATAACGACAATTTGGAGATGATGACGCATATCGAAGGTCCTATCGTGGACTCTTTCTACGATATGTCCTTGGCTTCGTGGCACAACGAGCTTAACCCACCATTGCCGAGCTACGACTCCCCAGCCGCTCTTGGAGGCTTGCCGAGCTTTCAGCAACAGTCCCACAGTAGCATGTTCAACCCGGATGGCACACCACGTGCTCAGCAGCAGTCTCGAGGTGACGTCATCAACCCAGCTGGTAGAAATCCTGGTCAATCCGAGCTTGGAGCTCAGTCGGAAGGAATATCTGCTGGTCAGAAGACTTCCGTCCTAGCGAATGGCAACCAGATCGGTTATGAAGGACAAGATACCACGGGCGGAGGCAAAGCTCGAGAACTGCCCGATATCGTAGAGGATGCGCAGAATACACATCTACCAGAACACACCGCCAAAGACCCACATTACGATCCAGACATCGCTTCCGAGGTTACGCGGGCACAGTCAGTATTGACGCCTAGGGCTGGGGAGACGAGAATGAATGCCGTTACTAGGCACCTGAGTACATGTCCCAATGCTATTATATAAGTTGGTTTTGCTTACAGTCACTAGATACGACTATCCAGCCAGACACCAAAGGCAATGCGCCGGAATGTGCACCAGGCGATGAAATGATCACGCTCATTCCCCACCCTACCCACGAACCTATGCCAATGGCAATGGTCTGCCGCAAGCCATGGGGAGGTAAGGCAGAGACGTCAGGAAGTCTTCTGAATTCTGTTGGTAACCTGAAACAGCACCCAATCATCAATGCGTCCATGTACCCCAAAACGAAGCTTTCCTATCAGCTATTCGAAATGCGGAGAAGAACGTCTTTATCCAGACCCCGAATCTTAACGCCGAGCCATTAATTCCGGCTCTCCTTTCAGCAGTCCGTCGTGGTATCGAGGTCTACTACTACGTGTGCTTGGGATACAATGACTCGGTAAGACACCTTGAATGTCCTCAGCAGGCTACGCTAACCCATATCGTTTTGAAGGGTGAGCTGCTTCCAGGTCAAGGTGGCATCAACGAAATGATATCCCATAAACTATACACAAGCCTAAACGAGAACGAAAAGGAGCACTTGCACGTCTTCAACTACGTCGCCAAGGATCAGACACAGCCTATCCACAACAAATTCAAGAAGCGAAGTTGCCATAGTGAGTCTGATGCAGCCCCTTTTGGGTCATTCATCGGGACTAACCCTCCCAATCTAGTTAAACTGATGATCGTGGACGAGCACATCGGCATCCAAGGTAACGGTAATCAGGACACTCAATCTTGGTACCACTCGCAGGAAGTCAATGTAATGCTCGACTCTTATGCAGTGTGTGCAGCCTGGGCGGACGGCATCCGACGCAACCAGAATACCCACCTCTATGGCGCTGTATCGAGGGAAGATGGATGCTGGCGCGACGCTAAGGGTGACATGGCCGAGGGTGCGATCGGGATAGACCCAGGGAAGTTTTCATGGGCGAAGGGTATTGTGGGGGCGGTGCAGCGAGTTAGAGGTGCTGGTGGTTTCTAGGGTTATTTACGTGCCTTGGACATGTGATTCCCAGGATAGTATGGTATTGGCGTACAAGAAATCTTATTTTGGGTAGTTGAGATCATCATTTGAACTAGCGGCCTTCGAGGCAATGTAATCAGGGTGCACTTTGCGATCAGGAGAGGTGGTGCCATTGCTGAGCAACAGATCATCTGTGAATAGTGGAGATTCCATGGAAGCCTGCAGGAATCAAAAACAAGTTCTTCTGTGGGGAATTTTATATCCCAGCTCTGTCCACCGGGTTATGACTTCATCCATCACCAATTCTCGGCAACCGTACTCCAAGAATAGATGTTATTTGCCTGATTTTGGTTGATCACGCTGATTGTCTTTTTCATTTTCCCCAACCAGAGTATGTTCCAATGTAGGATCAGGTACACCTCGACCAAAGAGCACCAAGGCCAGGCTAACGAGAGCGCTCGTAATGTGCAGGCAGTCAATAACAGTCGTTGCCGCATAAATCTCCTCCACTCACGATCGTGTGACTAACTTCAATATCTGTCACACATCTCACAAATCTCGAAGCTGGCTCCTCCTCTACCTCCTCCACTGCGCCCTGCGAGCCATCCCAACAACTCATTCTCGTTCCTAAGATACCTGTTTCCACATACCCGTCAACGAGCCCGAGCTCGACTCTCCGCCTTCAGGCACGAGACCCTACCGTACTACCGCCAACGAGCACAATCTCGCATCTATCAATTTATCGTCGAGCGTCAAAAGAAACGCCGAATACGGAAGGCGGCTGGCAGGGGCATAATAGCTCTCCTGCAGAGGAGACGAAGCAGGATCTCCGCCGCCCTCCGCAAAAAGGATGCGGATTCTTCGACAAGAAGCATGTCACAACCAGGGTCATCGGGTGCGCTGAACAGTGTTGGGGAAAGCCTTGGTTCTGTAGCGGAGGGCTCTCAAAGAGGCGCACGCCGGAGGAAGCTCGCAGGATATCTCAAGGCTGCCAACGAGCTACGACAGTCATATCAACAAACGCACACATCGCGAGGGTTGAATGATGCCGAAGCGGACGAAGATGAGGCAGGCATACCGGGTGCGTTCCCCGAAGTAGCTATCGCTCGTAATGGAGAGGAAGAAATGGTGCTTTTCCCAAGCTATGCGCGACGGCATGTCAAGCAAGAGAAGGGGCTACAGCAAGACCCACCGGGCTATTCACAAGACCTACGAAGCAGCGCAGGAGGTGGTGATGCAGAGTACTGGCGAAGAGAATGGGATCGATACGAGGATGATAATGCTGTAGTGGATGTGGACGTTCGTGGATGGATCTACTCTCCCCATCGAGGGCCGATGACCCGCAAAAATAGACTTCTGGTTGGCCTCGCACGACATCTCAGCGGTATACCAGCTCCTTCCGCGGCTAGTCGTGGCGGTAGTCGGGCATCAAGTCCACATAGCCATCTTCGCGATAGAGTCGAAGCACGGGCAGCTAAGCATGAGGAAGAGCAGGTGGAGAGAGAAGCCGAAGCAATAACCAAAAGAGGAGAAGGAGAGGCAGATGTTGCTCAGCGAGGTGGTTATAGCGAGTATCCTGGCCGCGACCCGGACAGGACAAGCATCTACAGCGCGGCAAGTGAGAGTCGAACCCCCTCGCCCGAGAGATACCGAGAAGAATCACAGGGACGCAATGGTTCCATCCCGCAGGAGCAGGATGATGCACCAGGACCCGGATTTCTTGCAAAGAGAGCGTCTTGGAATCAACCTGCAAACATGACTCCTGCTGAGCTTGCGGTTGCCAATGCGCACATGATGGCTAGGCTCAAGCCTTTCCTTACGGACCCGCTTGTTAGTATGCCGTTGACTGTATTCTTCTACAATGAGAAGACTTCCCGCTCTCGAACCATTACAACAAACGAAGCCGGGCACTTCTCACTCCGAGCCGCCCTGGACTTTGTCCCGACTCATGTTAGGGTCCTCGCCTCTGAAAATCTATCCGCTGTGGAGGAGGTCCAAATTACTGAGCCAGGGGGAATTAGCATGATTAGCGACATCGACGATACTATCAAGCATTCAGCTATTAGCAGCGGGGCGAAGGAGATATTCCGCAATACCTTCATCCGTGAACTGGGAGATCTAGCCATTGAGGGAGTGAAAGAATGGTATACAAAGATGGCCGAGATGGGTGTGAAATTACACTACGTATCAAACTCTCCGTGGCAGCTATACCCTGTCCTCGTCAGCTTTTTTGCTCGAGCAGGTCTTCCACCTGGTTCATTTCATTTGAAGCAGTACTCTGGAATGCTTCAGGGCATCTTTGAGCCTGTTGCCGAGCGAAAAAAGGGTACGCTTGAGCGAATACTACGGGACTTTCCCCAACGACGCTTTATCCTTGTTGGAGATAGCGGAGAAGCGGACCTTGAGCTCTACACCGATATTGTGTTGTCGAATCCTGGGAGAATCCTTGGCGTGTTCATCAGAGATGTGACGACTTCAGAGAACCACGGATTCTTCGATTCTTCCATGGGCGCACTGAAGGGTGAGAAAGGAACAAAGTCGCCTCAGCGTGGGAGAGTTGGTGGCACCATGTCACCGACTAAGCTCACTGCCAAGCTTGAGCAAAGACCAGCGCTTCCACCTCGTCAACAAACGCAACCTGCATGGTCACAACCGGAGCGGACTGGACCAGTCATGGGCACGTTGATCGATTTCGACGAGGAGCCGACAGAGCCACGGAAAGGCTTGACGCGTTCGATGACCGATACCGTGGGCCCGGACGCAGACAGAAAAGCATCAATCGCATCAACGAAATCTCTCCCACCCAACCGGCCGTCCAAGCCCATAGCCCTCCGAAGCCTATCCGGCGAGTCGAACGGGTCCACATCGCCAACCAACGAATCCAGCGATCCCGCCTCACTCCGCAGACGCCCCATCCCACCCCCCAAACCGCGCAAATACTCCACTTCCCACGACCCAACGACCCAACCCCCCGACCCCAGTCCCCTCGCGCAAACCCAAAACGTCTCATCCCCTCCCAACACCCGCGCCACATCCCTCGAACGCTCCGGCTACCGCTCCGCCGTCAAGAACAAGGTCGCCTCCGCCTACAACGCCCTCCCCTCCCCCTCCTCCTACTGGTACGGCACCAGCACCGGCACTAGCACCGGCGCTGCTCAACCCTCCCATCCCAACACCAACCCACCCGACTCCTCCCCCCGCACCCCCTCCACATCCACCACCCCTCCCCCCCCTCCCAAACTCAAATCCAAAACCGCGCCCCCACCCGTTCCCCCCCGCCGCAACCTGACCGCCTACCCCGCCGCCGCCGCCCAATACGCCAGCACCCGCTTCAGCAGCACCTGGAACGCCGACCGCAGCGGCGAGGACATCAACGACCCCGTCCCGCCCGTCAACAAGAAAGAAGAACTGTGGAAACGCCGGTGGGGAAGGGCGCGGGCGGTGATGGAGGAGAGGGGGGTCTTGTTGAGGAGTTGGCGGGTGGGTGGAGATGTGCTGGAGGTGGCGGTGGGGTTGGTGGAGGGTGCGAGGAAGGAGGGGGGGTTCAATCAGGTGGGGGAGCTGAAGGGAGGGGAAGGGAGGGGGAGGTAGGATCGGTGGGGAAGGGAGGGGGGTTGAGGGGGGGAGGTTGAGAAGAGGGGTTGTGGGGGGGTGGAGTGGAGGGGTATATGCGGGATATGGGGGAGAGTGAGTAAGTGGCTGGAAAGGTGGGGCACTGTTGCGTTTGGTGGAGGCGGGTTGAGTTTTAAAAAACCTGATATGACTTGAGCGGCACGTAGGGGCAGGTCTTGCTTCTGGTGGTTTCGCATAGCGGTGGCGTTTTGTCGTAATTGATTGATTCTTCTCTCGCTGTTGCTGGCCTGGACTAAGGTGGTGCTTTCTGCCACTACACCACACGGGCGAGCTACTCGACAAAAAGTCATCCTTAGGAACAATTAAATGTTCTGCCTACACAGTGGACTCGATTGAATCCCAATAGCCACCTCCTTCAAGTGCTGTAAGTGGAATATCGTTTAGCTGCCTGAGCTGTACGGTTGTCTCATTACCTTTTGCCGTGCAGGCACCGCAGCTGCAAGGGAAGGCTAAAGGCTTCAACACTTTTGAGGCGGAGTCGGTATGCGGATTGTGGGTATGGCACGCTCTGAGTTTGTGAGATTTTAAACTAGGTCTTCGTCTTTGTTGCATTTGTGACTAGCTCGGGCTTGTTTCGATTGGACAGATGTGTGGGCATAGAGGTGTCTGGTTGTGCAGGCGTATGCATCAGTTCGTAATCTAAGCGAAGCCTGAGACCGCCCTTCTCAGCCACGATGATCGGCATTCAAGATAAGTTTAGATGATTCCCACTTTCTTATTGTATTCTACATAGAGCAGCTCTTTATTTCATGTTTCAGCCCGCCATTTTCCCTTTCTATCGCGTTTTCAATGCCAAGCGATAGTATAACATTAGCATTGTTTCAGAAGGTCTTTGATATTTCTATGTCCTCATTTTAGTCTGATACTGGCCTCGCTATTTCACAATGGGGAAGGTAATATTTGCTATTCTAAACTAGACACTACTTTCTTCGCTGAATCAGAGCACTTGCAACTTGACATCCGAACGCATCACACTGCTTTCAATCTCAAAACCTTGGCCGCCTGTGTTTCCCCTTTTGAAGAGGCCGGGAGTTATGACAAGCTCTACAACAGTTCCAAAAGCATTCTCACTACCGGGTTCGTCAATGCGATCGTCTTCGTTGATGTCTCTCATAGCCTCTAGGTCAAACATCACGGGCGGTCTAGATTGTTGCGGATCGGGTAAGTCCGACATGGTACTGGCGAGGTGACGGACGGACCAACATGCTCGCTGGCATCGAAGCTTCTGGGATAGTCTGAGAGCGCGAAATATGATCCCCAGTAGCTCATCTTCCAGCTTTTGCTGGTTGGTCTCCTTGCTCCACCCAGCAATTGGCGTCAGGATGTATTGACCACAGCTCTTGATGTACGTTTGCACCGCTTCCGTCGTGCTACTCGAGCTATCCAGTGTTGATAAGAGCGTCGTGGTCAGCGCTCTCCAATCGTTGAGGGCACGATGAGATACTGCTTTACGGTCTTTGGAAGTGGTGGACGATTAGCAGCGCCCTTTCCATTCATGAACAACGCTACTACTCACCTGCCCGCAAGAGCTTGTTCTCTATCATAGAGACATCGTGCGCAATATCTTTCTCTAACCACGGATCCTCGCAACACGACCCTGGATGGTTGTCGCTCGGCAGGCATTGAAATAAAAAGTCGGCCATACACAGGCTGACCCAACCCCGAACAAACAGTCGCCGGTCCTTTCGGTTGCTCAAAAGACGTCGGAGATCTGGGCAGCCTGGGGCTAAATTTCGGAAAGCTGTTGCTACTCGCGGTGGTAAAGTCTTTAGGCTGATCTGGCTGTCGTAAGCGAACTTGATCGACCAAGTCCTCACTTCGTCCAAGATACTACGGAAATCACAGAGGATATCATCGTCTGTTGCTTGGGGTCCGAGAAAGAGCTCCTTGTTGTCCATGTTATATTGCATCTTGTTCGCCTGATACTTGAACCTCGCGTTTCGATCCATCTCGGATACTAAAAGTAGTTGCAGTTCCGATATCTTTTGCGCTTGTGTGATTCTTTCTTCTTGAAGTTGTCTCACACTTTCTGTAGCAGCATGTAGCTGCTTCGTAAGGGCATAGTTGGGGTTAAGTTTGGCATCGAGAGCCTATAGGTCTTAGCTTGAACCAGCGGGACAGACTCGCGGGATTGCGTACCTAGATCACAGCTTTCAGCATTAGGAAGCCTGATATTGCTTTGATTGACTCACTAGATCGTTTTTTTTATTTGGCGACAGATATCCATCCTCGCTGGGCTCTGTGAAATGCCTCAGCACTAATCATTTCGAACGCAGCGTGCCGCCAACAGTCATTACACCTACTACCTGATTCAGAATATGGCGCCTGAACCGCTTTCTCTGGCCTGGAACAATGTTTTTTATTAGTCTTGATTGTCTTAAACATTATGTTCCAGAATAATTCTAAGGCCACTGGGGTCACGTAGTGCCTCTATAGTTAATTGACGTTCTGGCCGCGAGTTTATATTAAACACATTATTGCGAAGTCACCCGTATAAGCAGCCATAGTACAAGTCTCATGGCTCCACACGGCTGTCTCATGGCTCCACACGGCTGTCTCATGGCTTCATACGGCTGTCTCAGGCTCCGCCTAGATCAGCCGTTGCCACATAGCTAGTCATCATTCACTCAGAGCGGCTCCACTCAGAGCGGCTCCGTCGGCCCAATAATGGCCCCAGTGCCGCAGTGAATGGTCTTCCATAGTATCACCGTAGGTTCACTTTCCCGGTAAAGTAAAAGGGATTTAGAGTTGGACTGAGGGCAACTCATAGCCGAGGAAGCTACAGTATAGGCCAGGAGACTTGAGTTCCTTGCTTTGGCAGCTGGATTATATGACACCATCAGAAGGTCGGCTTGATTTGTCAAGTAGGCATTGCTGTACATCGCTATCACAGAGGCTTTGGCATACATTCTCTCCGTTTTCATTTGGCCTCGTTGGAAGTTGTTCCATTGATCATTGACATCGTCCGGTGATAGTTCCAGTAACTATCCGTGAAGAGTGGGTGGGATACAGCAGCTTGATTCCATTAAGGTTCATCAACGAAGTTGGAACTGGCAACGAAAACATGATACTCATTCGCTGCTATTGCTTCAAACACTGCTGAGTTACACCTGGACTGAAACAGCTAAGAAGCCGCAGAGAAGATAAGAAAATAATGGCCAAGAGACGCTACCATGAGCGGAAGGTGTGGATTACCAGAAATAAGTGTAGAGAAGATTAAATTGTCCTGTCGATCCTCCAAAGATGCTTGACGCTTGGCATCCCGATGTCCAGCCATATGAATTTAGAATTTGCTCTGGCTACTTCTTTTCGCGTAGGGGCACTTAGGTATTGCATGGCATAATTACTTGCGCCCAGCAAAATTGTACTCAATAGGTTCATTGCTAAGTGCAGCCATCTGCCCTGATTTTAATCTGCGGTGTAAGACCTAACATGTAACGTGTCTATGCCTGGTTGGTACAGTGGAGAGGAAGTGGCTGTGCATACCATTACAGCGCTGTTGAGAATCAAAACTAGAGTCGCCGTGTCAGCACCGAACATTGCTTTAGGGTATCTAGTTGGGCTCTGAGTCCACAGGACTGCTGACGTTTTAGTAGTTCTATACATTCATTCTAGTCGGTTTGCATCGATTTTAGGTATCAATAGTACTGGTAATCTGCTATTTTATACCCTTATAAGTTTTTTATTGTTACTTTCTCCCTCAAACTCAATTATTTTTTACTCTATACCCTCATCATGTAATTAATGTTTAGAAGCATGGAATAGATCAATTAATGAGGTCTTAATCTTCACCTCACTGACATCATATCAAAAAGTAACTTTTTCTTGAAAACTTTGAAGTCTGTCACATGTAGTCCTCAGGTCACCCTTACTTCAGTACGTGGTGGAAATGTTGTTAGTACGCCAAGGCCTGCAGGGGTCTTAGTGCCATGCTGCTCTATAGAGCTCAACTTTTTAATGTGTTTCTGGTTGTGGAGTAGAATAATGACAGAGGGTGGCGAATGAAAATAGCATGGCTCTAACGCCCTTGCGCACCTTTGACGTACTACCAACACTTTCAAGATGTACCGGAGTACGTCTGTTGAGTTGTGAGATGACTTCATAATGAAGGCACATTAATCCTCTGTTTAATTGGCTCTACATAGCTCTATTGTAAGTCTACATTTGATGTATGTAGCACTAGCAGGACTGACTTCTCGCTGCTTGACTCTATTGATTGCTATTCTCCTTATAGCTAGGACTACACTATAGGGAAACTGCTAAACGCCCCAAATAATAGCTACAGTTATGGGTGTGGTTTTACAAGGACCCTAAGCAGACTTGTCCAAGATTACGACCCGAAAAGACATGCTTATCTGATACGTTTAGGGTCAACGTTGTCCATCTACTCGTAAATGATATTTTATAGAATCAGGGACCAAAAACTTTCGATCAAGCTGCGTCCTGCAGATGAGGAAGTCGGATTCTAAAAGTTGGAGAAGAATTCAGTGACTGTGTCTCCAATACCAGAATCTGCGAGCCATGTGCTCAACAAGCCTCCCCCCCCTGAGCCGGTGGGAAGCCCCACAAACATGCCGAGAAATCCCAGGACCGAAGGGAGAAACGGCAATACATTTCCCAAGCCACCCTTCTTTTTCTTCTCTTTCTTGTCATTGATCTGTTCACGCACCTCGGCTGCTACATCTCTCCTGAGCGTCTGTTGATCCTCTGCGGCCTTCTGCAAGCGAGCCTTTTCTTCCGCCCAGTCCTTTTGAATCTTGTTTCTCATCGCCCGATCGCTCTCTTGCAACTTACGACGAAGGTCTTCCAAGTCCCTAAGTCCCTGCTCGTATTCCGCTTTCTTGGATCCTGCCTCGTCGTTGACCATTGCACCAGCTGTGGTCTGGTTCAAAGGTTTGCCTTCATCAACCATCTCGCGTTGTATGTCCAGAACGATGCTGCGTTTGCTTAAAAGCTGGCTGACCATCCCGATAGCGGAAGGTCGGTCACCGTAGAATCGAGTCATGATGGAACCATTGCTCAGCATGTAAGCCCAAAAGTTTGTGCGCAATTGTTGTTCTCGATCTGCCCCAATGGCTTCTTCGACCTCGTTCCAGCGTGTTGTTGCAAGAACCACGTTCGCCAGCGCATTTGCGCCGCATATCTTTGTGAAGATCTTGAGTGTTTTCATTGATGAGCCTTGGAACCTGAGATCTGTAACGCGATGCAAGTAGATTACGCCCTTGAGGGTAACACCGAGCTCGTATTGTGCAGCGAGCATCTTGCAAACTTCTGCCAGGATTTCCGAGTCACTGCGATTTGTATCGTCGAACCCCGGAGTGTCGATAAGTAGGACTCTACTTTTACCGATTTCGACTGGGACTCCTTTACAGACTGTAGTACCTGCAACGTGTTAGATCGTCAAGAGTGAGTGCATACAATGCATGCTGCAGAAATAGAAAGCTCACAAGATTCTAGCTGATTGCTTTCCTCGACCGCATCTCGGTTGGCAAGTTTGTTGATCAGATAGCTCTTTCCTGAGCCTGTGACGCCCATCACGAGAATCATGCTGGGGAGCTCTGCTTGCGACATTTGATATGCCATGTTCAAAGCGGGTTTAAGAACAACGAATTCTCTTTGACAAAGACCATAAGACTTATGAACTGTCGTAGGAGACTTTGAATTCAACTACTGTTTACACCTCCACGAAGGATATATGGAGGGTAACGAGTAGCTTGGCGCAAGCTAATTGAGGCTTTGCCAGCTGGGGGCCGCCTGATGTTACATACACACAGCAGATATTCCTTCCGGAAGTTATCGACCCAGGACCAGTCAAGATGCTCTTTCACTAATGACGCAGAAGCGGCATTGTGAAGATGAGAATGCCGACAGGTTAGCTGCATTGACACCTTTATCACTCACGGTATTATTGGTCGATGGGTGTCACACAATTAATGCAACAACTATTAATTGCAAGAAGCCGATATTGATTGCTCTAACTATACTCAGGGACTCTATGATCGACGTTTCATCCACATGTCACCGTTGAGCAACCGTGTACACGCCCAAAGCTTCATAGCTGATGCAGTGCAACCGCATCTATTGGCGTTCTCTAGCGTTCTCGTTCCTCCCTTACATCGAGTCCATCGAACAGCAATGAGCATTAAGTGATGCCATGACGGACTATCTTCTTGAGATCGTTGTGGGGATCGATTTTGGAACAACGTATGAAGACCTAACATAGTCATAGACTGCCGTTACTGACTGAAAACTACAGCCATACTGGAGTGTCATGGGCTGTTAACGGCGGCAACCCGAGAGTTCACTTGATCAACAATTGGCCAAATCCTTCAGCTCGAAACGCTGCTTATGATAAGGTTCCATCTTCCATTAGCTACTCGAATGGCAAGCCCGACAAATGGGGATATACAGTGGCAACGACTGATGAATCACTCAAATGGTTCAAAGTGCTTCTTGAGCCAAATCACAAATACGCAGAGACCGTTGAGCCTGTTAGAAAATCTAATAAGCTCCTTGAAGTTATTGGCAAGACATCGCAAGAGGTTGCAGCTGATTACTTGGGACAAATCTGGGACTACACCAAGGAGGAAATTCGGAAATACCAGGGCTCAAATTTTGAGGAGATATACGCCCTGCGGGTGATTCTGACTGTCCCTGCAGTGTGGAGTCATGCAGCAAAGGATAACAGCATGCAAGCGGCCCTGGCGGCAGGGATGCCAGCAGACATTGTGCTGGTGACAGAACCAGAGGCGGCGGCTCTTGCGACATTGAAAGATAGGTCAGAGATATCGGAGAGTACACTCACTGTATGGATCATTGCTCCTGGCGTTAGAAGGCCTCGATACATCCTTACGCTAAAACACAGGTCGGAGACGCATTCGTAGTATGTGATGCGGGTGGCGGTACAGTGGTAGGATTCTGCTAACCTGATATTGAATCCTTCGCTCACCTGCAACACAGGATCTGATAAGCTACGAAGTAAGATCACTCCAGCCACTCGTTATTGCAGAGTGTGCAATTGGAAATGGTACGGCGAATTCATACCTCCCAGTCCGCTCAGATTTTAAGATTTGCAGGTGATCTCTGCGGGTCCCTCTTTCTCGACTTGGCTTTCGAGAAGTGCATAATCACGATTGTTGGGGAAGACCAATACTACAACCTCTCAGAAGATCGAAAAGGGATCAAGGAAAGTAGTAGGAAGAAGATGATGGAACAGTTTGAATTTGGTATAAAGCGACACTTTACGGGGATGCCAGACCAGAGATTCTCTGTAGACTTGAAAGGAGTCGAGGACGATGACAAAGAGGGAATCGTAGATGATACCATCCCCATAGAAGTGTAGGCTCTGCAAAGTCCTCCCCTAGAGCGAGCTAGCATGGCTCCAGCACTTATCGATGACGAAGAAGAGCTGATCTGAAATAGACCTCTCGTTCGAGCAGTCTTCGATAATGTCTGGCCCAGGATCGAAAATCTAGTGGAGCAGCAGATATCAGAAGTGCATGATCGAGGCCTGATAGTCAAGGTTTGATACCGTTCCTTCAGCTTGTCCGGCGCTAAGATACATTCTCAGGCAATACTTCTTGTTGGGGGTTTTGGTGAGAGCAAGTACCTATTTGATAGACTTGAGCAATGCCATAAGAATGCGGGTATTGTTGTCTTGAGAGTCACAAACGCGTAAAGAGCTCACATCAAACATTTCCACTTATGAACACTTCTGTTGATATGGCATAGCTGGTCCTCAATCTGTCGCGGCGCTACACTTTGGGGCCTTGAGCATTCCTCTGCGACTAAAGCCACTCATCGCCCCACCATAGCCTCAAGACTCTCTCGCTACAGCTATGGTGTCTGCCTAGATGAGCCCTACGATGAATCGAAAGGGCATCTCCCCGAGGACCAATTCGAGGATGGAGAGACAGGCTGCTTGGGGGCAAAGGACCAAATGAAGTGGCTTCTGCGAAGAGTCGGTCCTTTATCGTCCTCTCTCTAGATGAACCAACACAGCCGCGAAGCGCTGACTGTTTATTTCTTGCAGGGAGATGAAGTCAAAGAAGGCCGCATTCTAACACTGCCCTTCCACAAGACCTTTCCAATCAATATTATAAAGGACGAAGAATGCGTTTTCCACATGAAGCTGTACTATTGCGTGCAAGATGACCCCCCAAGCAGAAAAACTGCATGTAGGTTCAACTAGATGCTAGTTATCACCATTTCTCTAACGCTGAGCCTCCGACAGCCGTCTGCCCTCTTTGCCAAGTTACCTGCCGCGTCACAGCTCGCAAACTTCGCGGCCTAGGTTTCAGCGACAAGCATTCAAAGACGAAGAAGAAGTATTGGACGTGCAACTTTGAGTGTTATATTGGACTGGGAAATGCGATGTTAGACTTTCAGATGAGGTTTCATGGCGAGATCATCGGACAGGTGCTGGCGGAGTATATGGATAAGTTCAATTAGGGTTTTGGGTCAGGTAGGGGATGTGCCTGGTGACAGTACGACATGAAGACTTGTAGAATAATGATCCATCAACAGATGTGCGGCTAAATATCCAACCCCTAGATCAGAAGATATAATAGACTTGAATCTGGCCGCTGTAAAATCTCGGTCATCGTATGCATGCAGTAGTTCAGGTGTGTTTGTTTGAGCTATTTCTCGTATGTACTCGCTTCAAGTCACGATTACCACTTACCCCTTACCGAGAAGGAAACGCCTTGTCAAAGTTGACGAGCGCGAAGCGATACCGAACGTCATTCGTCTTGACCCTCTCCACCGCCTCCTTGCATCCTTTCTCGCCAATGTCCACCGTCTCGATCATCGGCTTGATGTTCTTCTCACTCGCCAACTTCAACATACTCAGCATCTCGGGCCGGCTGCCGATATGGCTTCCGGAGATGGCCGCCCCGTTGGGCGCAAAGTCCTGGGCCATCATCTGCGGGAGTGGCTTGTCGGGCAGGCCGACGTTGTGGAAGGTGCCGTTGACGGCGAGGGTGCTCATGAAGTCGGACAGGTTGAATTCGTGCGTCATGTCGGCGGCGTTGAGGATGAAGTCGAAGGTGAAGGCCCATTTCTTCGACCAATCTTTGTCTTGCGTGCAGATGAATTCTTTGGCCCCGAGTTTCAGCGCGTCGTCTTTTTTGTTGGGCGTGTGCGAGATGGCGTAGGTCTCGGCGCCGAGGGCGCTGGCCCAGAGGAGTCCGAAGTGGCCGAGACCGCCGCTGTAGGTGGGGTTGGCTTGGGGTGGGGATGGAGTGGGCGTGGATGGGTGGACTTACATTCCGAGGACGGCGACCTTCTTGCCAGGACCGGTGTGCGCTCGCACAAGAGGACTGTAGGTGGTCAAACCAGCGCACATCATCGGTGCGGCCATTTCGCTGGGAATGTTGTCGGGGATCTTGAAGGTGAAGTATTCGTGGGCGCGGATGTAGCTGGCGTATCCGCCTTGGGCGATGGTTCCGTCGGGGTAGGGGGCATTGTAGGTATCTGAAATGCATCAGCGGTAGTTAGACGAGCTTCAATGGATCCGAGGACATACCGACTTGGTGAGGGCAGTAATTCTCGTTGTCCGACTTGCAGTTCTTGCACTCCAAGCAAGCCCAGATTTGCGCACCGACGCCAACGCGGTCTCCAACCTTGACGGTGGTGACTTTGTCACCGACCTTGACGGCCTTGCCGATGATCTCGTGTCCAACGCAAAGAGGAAGACTGGCCGCTTCACCCCATCCACCTGTAGTTGTCTTAGCAATGGTCAATGCTAGTCGAGGATGGCGAAAGTGGAAGTACCGGTAATGGTGTGGACGTCGGAACCGCAGACACCGCAAGCCTCGATCTTGATATCGATATCACGGTCCTCGAACTTCTTCGGCTTGATCTGTAATGAAGATTCTTGTCAATTGGTTTCACGGCAAGACGGACACAGCGGATACTAACCTCGTCCTTTTTGAAATCACTCCAGTTCTCCTGGGAGTGGATCATGAACCCCTCGAAAGTGTCTGGGTAACCCATCTTGATTGCTGTTGCTTGTATATGTCGTCTGGAAAAGGATTGAATTGGGATATGAAGATTGAGCTGAATAGACCGACAGAAGAATGATCGCTGGGAGCGAATCTATGGTGGGGCATCGAGGAACGGCATGGCGTCTTGTAGCTTTTTTATGTAAACGGTGAGGTCATCTCTCGATGCCGGCAGCATCCAAAGCCGCACAAGGTTATGATAGGGTGGCCCCGCTTGCATGATGAGGGCGACCTCCGGTAGAGGAGTGACGTCGACATTTAACCGTTGTTCTCCTCCATTTCTTCGGTCTTTCATCCAGCGAGCGTCGGTATTATTGTCCGCGAGATTGTGCCCTTGATCAGTATGCGCGGAGTCCGGTGTTATGCTTGGCAGAAGGCAGTGACCTCTAAACGATGGTCATTGTGAAGCTGCTATGAAATGGTATGGTGATGAGTAGCGTCCGACAGTGATATAAAGAGTGTACAGTCTTCGGCCCAGATAACTGCTTTCCCCACTGGTGGGTAAGGAAACATTTACGGTAGGAGCAAAGTAGGTGATCGGTGGAAGACCTCTGCGGCCGATACATTTGTTCTTATCAAGTCAAGATCAAGCCCGGGCTTGAGTCTTGGTATGTCGGGTAACCATGTGGGGAATACCCCGCGTTTCGGACACGTAGGTGGGGTTGCCCTTGTCCATAAATAAATACCCGTAGAGAACCCGCTTCTGGGAAAGGGAGTTGGAGTTTTGGGCTTCAACGGAGCTCTAGCAAACCCTCCGTACATCTCAATTGAGGCAGAGTCCTACAATATACCGTCGAGCGATACTCAACATGCCGTCCTCTTCCGCTACAAAAATGCAGGCCCTAAGGTTCCACGGGCAGAAAGACATCCGGCTGGAGGAAATCGATATCCCTACATGCGGTAAAGGCCAAGTGAAGGTACGGGGGACATATTCTCCAGCTACCTAACTCAGGCCGTCTCTGATCATTCAAGTCCAGATCAAGCCCGCCTACGTCGGCATATGTGGAACAGGTATCCCCGCCCCAACCCCTTTCCCCGAGCCCAGTCTAACCCTTCCCACAAGACCTCCACGAATACCTTGGCGGCGCCAATATAATGCCGACAAGCCCGCACCCTATCACCGGCGAAAGCGTGCCACTCACCCTAGGCCACGAATTCAGCGGGGTTGTCGAAGACGTGGGCGAAGGCGTAGATGATATGAAAGTTGGAGATAGAGTGGTGGTTCAACCGATTATATATGACGGCACATGCGGGGCGTGCAAGGCCGGCTTCATCAACTGTTGCGATAAGAATGGGTTCGTTGGTCTCAGTGGTCCGTACACGCCGTCCTTGTTGATGGGGTCATCTATGCTGAGACGATGGGATAGGTTGGGGCGGCGGGCTGGCGGAACATATTGTTCTGCCGAGGAGCGCGGTGATTCCTATCCCGGATTCGATTTCTTTGGAAGTGGGTGGTATGTTATCCCCATCCATGTCGCCGCTCCCAAGATACTAACTCTCTTCACCAGCCCTCGTAGAACCTCTAGCAGTGGCATGGCATGCGGTAAACATGAGCCCCTACAAGGAGGGCGACTCAGTCCTTGTCCTGGGAGGTGGCCCAATCGGTCTAGCTGTCATCCAGACCTTAAAAGTCAAAGGCTGCGAGAATATTATTGTCTCCGAGGTCGCACCACGCCGGAAAGAGTTCGCAAAGCAGTTTGGCGCTCATCATGTACTGGACCCGACCAAGGACGACATCGTCGCAAGGGTGCGCGAGATCTGCGACGGACAGGGAGCGAACGTGGCCTTTGACGCCGCGGGAGTGCAGGCGGGTCTCGATCAAGCTATATTAGCTATCCGAGCGAGAGGCACGCTGGTTAATATCGCGGTGTGGGAAAAAGCGGCTTCATTACAACCAAACAGTCTTGTGTTTAGGGAGCGGAGTTACATGGGAGTCGCGACTTATGTACAGGGAGACTTCCAAGACGTGATTGATGCAATTGCTGCTGGTACTTCTGACTGGATCCCTGGACTGTTGAGACGGGCAACTAACAGAAGAATAGGAAAACTGCAACCCGAAGCTATGATAACGAGGAAGATTTCCATGCTCGAAGTGGAAGAGAAGGGGTTCAAGACTTTGGTACACGACAAGGACAATCATGTGAAGATACTTGTGGCGGTCTGTCCGTGATTGTATTATGCGGGGGGGTATATGAAAACTTCTTGCCGTTATGCACAATCGAAATCAGAATAAAGATTGCTGCTTGTAGAATAATGCGAGTACGTAGTTTAATCAACAGTAAGCAATAGCCGATGCCGCAACAACAAAGATTCCCACGTCACTCTCCGGCGCATTACAAAAGCACCAGGTTGACCGCCAATAGCGCAGTACGAAAAGCTGTACTCATCTCGACATCGTTGCAAGATTCTTCAAACAAACGTCCTATCACCCCCGGGTAACAATCTGGATACCATCGCACGACCATCTTTGACTTTTTGCCGAATTTTTCAACGAACATCTCGACGGTTAGATTATGCTATCCGTGGCGGATTGACACAAACTTGATCAGATACTGGTAGCGAAAGTATTGTTTTCCTTCACGCTCATAGAAAACGAGTATGATCAACATGGTCCACATGGTACTCCGCATACGTGAGATGCCTGAGGGATTATTGGCGGTCCCCATATAGTCACGTAGGCCCCGTGGAGAGCACGACCGCACCCGAGGCATAATAGATCCAGGTGCTGGAACCAATCTATACCGCGATCAGCGTTTTAGCCATCTTCGTCAGGGAAGTATTTCGAACCCATTTTTGGCACGCAATCCTAAATAAGACAGTGTAACAAAGCGAATCCTTATATCTGCGGAACGATAAAATTTCAGACCAAGATTGTCTTCGCGGTGACCTCAATCGATCCTGCGATGGGCGCTTCATGGTATCTAATCGGCCTTGTACTGGCCAGTGTACAATCGTCCTTCGATCGGTTTCGTCACTTCCATAGTCGTAAGCGCACAATGCCCGATTTCCTGGCCATTCACGTCACCGATAGCACCCCATTGATCTGGCAGCCTGGCAGACTCCTCGTCCTCCTTTGGCCGATGGCATGCAGCAGAGAGGACCGCATTACAATTTACCATGAGCGGCATTCCAGCTGGGAGGCGCCTGAAGACAGCAAGCATGATCAAGGTTAGAAGCATCATGCCGCCCAGAGTGATACTGAAGACAATGGGGATGATCGAGTAGCCGCAGGTAACAAGGTTAGCGGATAGAAGACGGATAGAAGATGGATAGAAGATGGATAGAAGAGGAATAAGAGACGGATAGAAGACAGATAGAAGACAGATAGAAGATGTATAGAAGATGGATAGAAGATGAATAGAAGACAGATTGAAGCTGACATGAAAGACAGATAAACAATAAAAGATAGAAGAAAACAGATCAAAGATCAGTAAATGATGAGACAAAAGATGCATAAACGTAACATCAGAGTTATCAGAGGAGTATGCTGCATATATGAATATATTTTTCATAAAGAATGCACTGACCTCTCTATAGTTTGACCTCTACACAGTTTGGCCGCCACATGTGTGGTAACTGGTTGTCATCTTGGCATGGCCTGTTCTCAACGAGTCTTGCAACTTTTGGACGATAGAAAGGAAGGTCTAGATGTTGAGAACGTATAGTGTTGTACTTCAGAGTAGAGCTCTTGACCAGTTCTGTCACCGGGGTTATCGTGACCAGGTCATAAATGGTAGCCTGTCCTAGCACACAACTCTCTCTTGCACTAAGATGGAGTAGTCCCCCATGCTTAACGGGCTCATGCCGCCGAATGATGTTTCACTGATATACCTTTACAGGGAAGAAGTCGAGTATGTGAAGCAAGAGGAAAAGAAAGCCGTCGATCTCGAATGTTCAAGATTCCCGGTCTAGAACTGCAGTGGCGCAATGAAGCCACGAAAAGCGGCTCGGCCGCAGCTAGCTCAGCATAGCCACAAGCCACAAGCCACAAGCCACGAGTCGTCAGCCAGCAGCCAGCAGCCAGCAGCCGCAAATCACAAGCGGCAAATAACTGGCCACGTACGTTGTACGTTTGCATCCCTGCTGCTTCAATCCAAATTCGTCCTCTTGTGATTGACATCAGAGTGAGGTCACGGAATAAGGAGCTTTGACCTCTCTGTTGCAGGCCTTGCTCCTTTCTGACTTTTACCTGTGAGCGGATGCATGTGGATAAAGCAGATGGTCAAGATATGTTTATTGGCACGGAGCGTTGGCACGGAGCGTAGGCACTACTGGCGAGCCTGGGGAGTCGGGGAGCTATGACCGAAGGATCTCGGTCAATGAAGCCGGGAGGTGTGCACGGCTCGGGATGTACGAGAGGGCGACGGAAGTACAGCTATAGGGTGTTGCAACGACGCAAGAAGATAAATGAACGCTTCTGGGCCAGTGACGAGTGACAAATTGCGAGCGACGAGGTAATCTGCATGATGATGCCGATGGTGAGGGTGCAATGACTGGAATGCAAGATATCAGTGCCAACAAAATCAAGTTTGCCCCCCTTCCCTTGCCCTGGCCGGCACGACCCACCGCAATTTGCTACGGCCTTGGGCCCAATTGCCGACTGCAGGCATTACGACATTGTACGACATCATATCTTGGCATCTCTCTCGCAAACTACTTATTTTTCTCACCACCTTCTCACCCATCGCTTTTCTCTTGAACCATCAACCCGTAATTCTTAATACCCTCGGCCACTCACCGTCACCATTCGGCTTCACCTGTAGTCGCCATGGCGCTCGCCGGTCTTCTTCTGCGCGCGAACTCCACCTTCATCCGGATCCTCGAGTTCCTCGCGGCCGCACTATGTCTTGGCATCTTCTCCTACTTCCTCGCCGACCTCTCGAGACACCACATGCATATTCCTACATACGCGAAAGCGGTTGAGGGGATTGCGGGAGCCGCAGTGATTTACACTGCCTTCGCGGTCATCTTGACTTTCTTCCTCGGTGGTGTCATGTTCTTCGCCTTCTTGGCCATCGTCGTCGACCTCCTCTTCATGGGCGGCTTCATCGCCATTGCTGTTCTGACTCGCCACTCCGACAGCTGCCGTGGCAGCACGGTTCGAAGTGTCATGGGCTCGGGCGCACCCAAGACACATGCAGTGGGCGTGGGTAACCTGGGGCGCGCCTGCAAACTGGAAGAGGCGGTCTTCGGTGCTGCTATTGGCGCTGCGTAAGTCTCCTTGCACCACTTTCATAAATCCTTTTCACTAACCTTCTCTTAGCGTTCTCTTCCTCATCTCCGCAGTCCTCCAACTCCTCCTCGGCAAGCACCACCAAAAGGAAAAGCGATACGGTCCCGGCCCATCGAACAACTACGGCAAAGACAAGCGCCGACCGTGGGCCCGCAAGCCAAAGGCCACAAATGACGCCGAGTTGGGCGCCGTCGGTGTTGGTGCCACTGCTGCGGTCGCAGAGAAAGAGCACCACGACCGCCACCACACACGCGACCAGACTCGCGACAACACCATTCGGCCATCGGGTGACACGGCTGTGACTGGCTCAACCATGGCCGCAACCGGAGATGCGTATGGTGGACCCGTCAACAAATACGCCAATAATGACCGTCACCTCCATAACCACGACGCCAATAATGACCGCCACATCCACAACCACGGAGCGCTCGGCACGTACGAGGCTCCTGCCGTCGTCACCCATGTGCCCGAACCCGAAGCACCGCGCCACGGCGATGGCTTCCCTCACATTGAGCCTGCCACGGGGACTGGTGCGGCCGAGATGGGAGGTCATCACAAGCATGGATACACCGCTGGCACTAATTACTAGTATTTGGAACTATGATATCCCTAAATTGCATTGCCGGTGGTCTGTTACATACACATCATCGTTTCAGCGAGGAGTGGGTGGGCTTTATGGCATCTTATTGGAGGATCCTAGGGTTGGATGGATGGTTTTATGATGGGATTAATGTGTAATACAAAATGAACATATTGACAATCATCATCTCTCGCGTCCCATGATCTCTCTCAAATTTCATCTTTGAATGGTGCTAAATACAATTTCGCCTATCGCCACGCCTGAACCATTGATGATAGCCATCCATACCGTCGCTACCCTGCTTCAAGCCCAGTCTTCGAAACCACATCTACTACCCTCAATCCATCCAACGTCTCCCCCCCCACCCCAACGCCCTCACCTTCTCCTTATCATCTCCTCCCCCCACCCCTCTTCTGCTTCGTCTTCCCACCTCCCTCCTCATCAACAAACGCCCGCAACACAGCCTCCAGTCCTTCATTCCGCCGCGACAAGAGCATCACATCATCCACCGTGATCGTTTGCCGTCCTGCATGTCTGTGCCTCTCGGTCAACCGTCCGATTCTGGTTGATTCGTTGGATGGAGGGATGTGTGGGTGGATGGGTGATTGCTTACTTTGCGAAGGCTTCGAGGTCTTGGGAAACGTTTTCTGCGGCGCGTGGCGAGAATAAACGTCAGCTCTGGCAAACAGACACTCGAGGGCTGGCACCGTGTGGGGGGCGGGGTCGCAACGACCCGGACAGCCGCCTCACAGGGCTCGCAGTGCCTCGCCCGGGCTCACGGCGGCTGGCTGGCTGGATTGAACTGGACTGGAAGGGGAGGCAAGCTTACCTATCTGCGCCCAGACTAACTCTGTCAATGCGCCGATGAATTGGGGGGTGGCGTTGACGCCTAGTTTGAGCGTTTCTTCGTCGACGATTTTGCCGATGGAGAACCAGAGGGCGGATTTGAGGCGCTGGGAGGGGGGTTAGGTTGATGTGGTTGGTGGGTGGGTTTGGGTGAGGGAGACCCCCGGGGCGGGGGAAGGGGGAGACACGGGGGGGAGGGGAAGGGAGAAGGGAGAGGGTAGCTTAAGGGTATGGGGTGAGGGGAGGGGAGGGGAGGGGAGCAGAGAAGGGTGTATGAGGGAGGGGAGTAGAGAAGGGTGTATGAAGGAGGGGAGGAGTGGTACTTCTTCTAGGGCTTGGTCGTCGGATTGGGCCATTGCATTGGACTGGGGTTGTTGAATGGAGTCAGTGATAGATAGATTGGGCATAGAGGGGCTAGTGGGGAGACGCGATTGATACGCACGCGAACTTCGAGTCGCGTCATGGGTGGTCCGAGCGTGGAGCTGGGAAATCCCTGCGAGAAATATTTGGGAAGATAGCGTGGATAGGTAGGGTTGTCTGAGCACGAGTACTCTACAGTCGCAGCACTCCTCCATTGCCATTGAAGGCCAGTGCTCCGTTCCTCATCGTTCAGTGAAGACTAGACTCGGATTTCCGTTGGTATACAAGCTACGAGACCTGCTACAACTCTCCAAACCCGTAAGGTTCCGTGCGCTCTGTGAAATGAGGTGTGGAGGATGGGGATTGGGCTGATGACTCCAGCGGGATAGATTCACCAGCATCAACCCGCTCGAAGCTCCGTTCTTGGGAGGGTTTACTCGTACACAATATACAGCCACGGCTTCAATTGAACGCCCTTACCATTAAAGGTTCCTTCCCTGCGCCGAGCCTGAAACAATTTCCATCTACCTGCTCGCACCGCCCTATGAACTAGCCTGACGCCCTAGCCCTAGCTTTAGCCGGTAAGTGAATACGCTCCTCCTGGACTCCATACTTTCTGTCTCTTCCCACCTATTGAACTCTCACCCAGACCGCTCTCCGCCCTTGCCTCAACTTTTCATCCACCTAATCAAATCTCCTCCCTCAGACCTGTCCTCCAACCCCAACCATGTCCACCCACCCGGCCCTCTCCCAACTCCAAACCTACGCCCACAACTTCCAACACAACATCAGCACCTCCGTCTCCAACCTCTCCCTCCGCGACTACATCCGCCTCGTCATCATCCTCGGCGCCTACTGCCTCCTCCGCCCCTACCTCCTGCAACTAGCCGGCCGCTTCCAAGCCGCCGACCACGACCGCGAACTCGACGAAGACGAAATGAGCTCTGCGGCCGCTATACATCCGAATTCGCTCCGGGGGCAGGTCAGTGTGCCGGATGATAGTAGCGATGAAGATGAACATGAGGAAGGGGAGGGAAAGGGGAAAGCGAGTGGGGCGGATTGGGGGAAGAAGGCGAGGAGGAGGCAGAGGAGGATGATTCGGAGTATTTTGGAGGCGGAGGAGAGGTTGAAGAGGGAGGAGGAGGAGGCGGATTCGGATGGGGAGATTGAGGAGTTTTTGGTTCAGTGATTGGGGGGGGGTGTATATATAGGTTGGGAACTGTAAAGGTGGGCAAAATCAATTGTTTCAAACCATCTGTTTTGTGTAAAGGGTACCCACTGCTATATTGCTGTCCGAGTGCGCTTTTCACAGGGCTAGCGGTGGGATTTGGTTATCGGTGCAATTGAGTTAAGCTGAGCGGAAACGACTGTTGCAAAGCATGTTGACATTCTCACCTTCTAGGACTCCGCACCACGCTCCGCCACAGGAATGCCGTCGATAATAAGATTGCACCAGGCACGTCCAGCGAACCCTGCCTCCCGAATCCACCCACATAAGCATTAAAGCAACTCCGCCATTCCAATCCCTACGTGTCCGCGAATCCCATTCTCCACAGGAGAGAAACTACAGCCACCACCCTAGTCTCCATAACAGGTCCGTCATCAAAAAGCTGCACCCCATCATAGTGGGCACTCGGGGTATATCCGAAAGATAAGGTAATCGGAAGCCTCCGACTAGCTAACTTCTTGATGCGTGGCCCTGGCAAGAGACCCGCAATCCCGCAATGGATATTTGGGCGATATCCACGTTCTGAATCGCGCCCACAAAAAGCCTTGTTTCTACATTCCAGTATCAAAGTTCGATATCCAGTTGTGCACCATGATCCTGATGTTTCCGTCTACTAGGTGTAAGGTTTTTTGTTCGTTTCTATGCCGATGGACCAGGTAGCACGAACCCCTTGGCTGCGAGCACCTCGCACTCGAGGCGCAGGAGTCGCTGGCGGAGACGACGGAAATGGGGGGGGAAGAAAGCTTGGTGTTGGGAGGCAGGTTGCTGATCTTTTTGTCGGAGAGCTAGAACAATGCGCTTTGTCTGTTCCTCTGAAGTTGGCCATGGAGCATGACGCGCTGTACGTGAGCTTTGGGCAGGAACAAGAGGTCGGTATAGAGTAGGTATGTGATCTACCCACGGATTTGTTGTCGCCTCGTTGTGGCTGAGACGGAGCGGAAGCTGATGCAATCGCGTTAGCAGCTGTAGGTCGCCAGGAACGTTTGATAAGGGAGTGGAAACTTACAACGGTAGCGAGGAAAACGATTCAAGCCGCGAGGTCGAAGAAGAGCCACCATAGGAGTAGTTTGATTAGGGCGTTTGCCTGAACACCTGGCGCCTCCTTGGGTATCCTGGACAAGGTGGTAAGACGATTACATGATTTTGCTTCGGTTCTTCTCCAAAACGAACATCGTTGAGACTTCTTCGTGGATCAACCAACATCCTCATGATGATAGCACTCGGTGACGCTCGATATGCCCCGTCCAGACTGCGCAAGAACGCGAACTTCTACGGCCAGGCCCTCGGCGAGCGCTTGCGGCTCCGAGATGGTGGGCGTGAGAAGGCCAGAATGCAACCTTTGGTTGTTTTGATGGCTGAAGGTTCTCTTTGTGGAGGCAGAGTTCTTTCGCTGACCCGTTACACATACACTCGAAACGTGGCCTTTTTTTTGCGGTACTTGCACGACTTTCTGCAACCCCTTGACTTTTTGTTTTACAAAGAAGTTTCTCTGTTTTCTCTTGTTGACATATCGAAACCAATCCTCCGATCGCCCAGATGTCCACTGTTCTGTGCTATGGGCATCATCAACGATCGTCCGCATTCATCTGGGCTTTGGTGGATCTCACATGCTCGTACACGCCGTTTCAGAGGCCTTCGTGGCTGGATATACTGACGTTCGAGGAAATAGATGCACTCACAGATGCTGATCACTTGTGTTTGACCAAGCCTCCGTGAATGTGACTTATGGATGGTGGTAAATTCACCATACCCATCGCCGAGAAAGGTAACTCCATGAGGGGCTTGAAGCACGAGGTGACAGGCCTGTAATTTTGATCAGATCCGGGCATCGCTGAATGCGGATAGCGGTTGTATTGGTCAATATTCGGAGGTGCTGGCGAATATATTGCCCACCTCTGGGCTGCCGCCGATACACCAGCCTTCTGTTGCATTCAGTGGCAGAGTCCTCGGGCTGAAGTTGTAGCCTTTTATCCATGTTGCGTCTGCAACTTGATATCTCACAAAGTTACCTCTGTACAAGGAGGGAACGGTTCTGCGCAATTCTGCGCCAGGATATTCCCCTTCTTTCTCAACCTCATTCCCATCTACGTTGGATCGATACTCCTTGTTGTCCGAAGTGCAGATGCTGGTAATGGTTCAATCTTCATTCCTCTTCTGTGATTTCTGTCTGCACTATATCCGCTAGGCGGTAACGGTGGCCTCACTTCCTGCTAATCCTGACACACAAGTTATGAGACGGGAAGTCTTTAGAAAAGCACGAGGTTAGAAGTTGAATCGTTGTTGAACTGTTTCTGCTTCATCAATCACTGGTATGAGTAGTCTATACTTCAAATCCCTTAAGGTTGCCTAATCAACGCCATCTGTTTATTGTTTTTGAATGTGTGTTTGAGTCACTTCTTGATTTTCTCCATAAGGACAGTGGTAATTTCTTGACCTCTGAACGATGGAGGCGATGCTTTCGTTGCCATCATAGTGCGAGTGTGATTCGCTCGATGCGCAGGAGCTCGTCGTTGCATAGCAGGAAAGCTTGTGAAGAGAAACGCCTCATCTCCTGAGCTTGGTACAGGTTCGGGTGTGAACATACTATAATATTTCTTCTGCTGGACATGTCGGGTTGCTCGACCGCGACTGCTTGATGGTATGAAGGCTTGTGTGTAGAGAAATAAATCATAACGGAAAATGCTCTGTTTTGCTGTTGCTCTCCCACTTTCTCTTACTGCTTCCCTATTTACCAAAATGAGTCGTTTTAGGTTCCTTTTTGCAAGTTGTCTTCTTGCATCCTTTGCTTCTATGTGTCTCGAATTCACCTTTGCGGCTACCTCCAGTCTCTAACATAGTCGCACTGACAGAAGCACCCGCAGTAGCCCAGTACGCTTGAGTCTTGGAGGGTCGTTCGGCTGTGAAGGTTTCCTGCTCTTGAGGCGTTCACTTGGAAGTGCACGTTGTGCAGCAACGTACACGCCTAAGCTCATCCAGGTGCTGGGTACTGTTGCATCATCTTGATGATGCCCAAAGCCGACGCATCCGCCCATAACTTCGAGCCGGCTGCCAGCTTCGATTTTTGTCGGATCCTGGCTCGAGGGACGGCGACACAGGCATTAATCCGAGCCTCTCCTGTCTCTGGTGAGTACGCATTCTCGCTAGATGTTCGAGTTCACATTTGGGAATTGCGTTGGATCGTTCCTGATTGGTTGGTGGTACTGCGACAGAGCGGCGAGAGCTTGAGGTGTTGCGGGAGCATTTTGAGGGTATACAAAAGATTTTGAAGAACCCGCTTGTTGAGTGAGTTCTTTCCACTAAGGGGTTATCCAAATCCTTCAGCGCTGAATCAAGTGTCTGTAAGTATATCTTTAGTTCTGCTCTTGCTGTTTCTTTGGGCATCTGTGTTCACCTGTTTCTTGCGTCCATTTGCAAGTGCTGTCGGCTTGCACTACGATTGGATAGTTTTCTTTCATTGGACATTATTAAGTTGAGGGATAGAGTGATCTCTTGCGTAAGACAAAATCTTTTGTAAAACGCTTTCTAGTGCTGTTACCGAAAAAGAGAGACGATATAAGAAATTTGAAGAAGATGGAAACAGCAAGAATATGGTAAATTGCAGTGAGGTGTAGTAGTCAGGGTATGGATTCGTGGCGGCTGATGACTTGAGGGTAGTAGATACCTCTAAGCCACCGATATCATGCTCTGCTTGCGTTTCTATTTTCTTCCTTTCAGTCATCACTATCACCGTTATTATCCCTATTCTTAATCTCATCGTCCGAAAGTTCTTCGAAAGGCGCTGAAAGCGACAAGTTCATTCGGTTTGACCCTATTCATCTTTCCCGGATTATCGGCGCCTGAAGGAGGAACTCGATTGTCTCCATCAAGAAAGAAAGGCGCCCCCATGCTTGACTACGTCTTTGATGAACAAGAACAGAAAATTGACGTTGTAAGATGAGTCACCAACATTCAACTCATGTAGGAAAAGCACCGAGAATTCTGATCAATGAGTTGCGCTAATATGGGGATTGATTTGATGCTGCATAATTTCCGTGTGTGTGGTGGTAGGAACAGGATGATAGTCTCACACAGCAACTTTGTGTCCAGATTACGACAGCTCCAGAGTTGAAGAAATATCCGCACATCAAGATGAACTATGCGTAAGTTCTTTCATCCAACGCAATTGTTTCCTTTCCTCATCAAGGCCACGCTTCACTCTATGGCTTTAGGATCTTGATCTTTGAAATACAGCTCAGCACGACGGGGCTTCTTGTCGCTGATACCTTTGTGCTTGATGAATTCTAGCATCTGGCATTATAGATTCCAGAGCATTCTGTGCGCACTTGCAGCTCGTACGAAACGCTCCTTCAGTGTTCAGTTTCCTCTTAACGTCCTCCACCACCCCCGGTCCGCAGACGCACGACCGCCGGTTCTCGTAGACGCATTACATAGTATTTCGATCTCGACGAGAAACACCAGCGAACGATTCGACTGGAGAGTTCCGTCCTAAGGGTACCGGCCAGAAGAAAACCTTTCCCATTCGAGCAGCGGCACAATAAGGCGAAGGTGCATTTGCTTGAGCGGGAGCTTCACTGAACCTGGCCAAAGTGGCTCCATGCTCTTCTCCCGCGACGTCTTCAATTCTATCTTCGTCGGCCACGCCACCATTGTTACAGCAAGGTGATTGGGTGTCTTCGAGCCTTATCTCCTCCTCCAACCACACCCTCCCTCTTTGTCAATCGTGTGAAGTACGTTCTTCGTCCTCTGACATGTCTGCTTGCCTTTATATTGGCATGGCCACATCCAGGTGGAGTTGCTGAATTTCGGCTTCCTCTTTGCGTGCCTTCAGTGCTATGATTGCTCAATGAAACCGCATCCTGACCGTATCTCGTTGGAGAACATTTGTTTTGATGAACCATGAGTGTTTAGTACAGCTGAAGAGTACACAGCTGATCGGATTCCTGTGTGTCTGTTGCAGATATGAAGAATGTAAATCATGCACATATGTCATCTCAAGAGATGAGAAAATATCTTTGATATTGTTCTTTTAAAAAAACTACAGCATTTCAGATCATCTTTAAACTTCATAGAAACATCATCTGTGAAAAACTCATATGCTGCTATGCAGGCTGAAGGATTTAAATGGAGATGATACATTCACTTCATCAAATTCTTCTTTTCATCATCATTGATACTTTCGCAAAATTCAAGCAGTTCGAAAGACTGAGCAAGCGGGACTTCTTTGAGGTTCTCTTAAGAAATTGCTGCTTGACAGGAACAGTTATGGTAATTTTGTAGATTTTCAACTGAATGGTGTAGGAAATAGAAGTAGTTCTTTTTCAATTTGCTACGGCGATTCCAGATGTCGGGGTCCAAAGTTCCCAGTTTCATGACTCGGCGTTCTTTCCAGACATCCGGCATTCCTGAATGATCTCTTTAGGGCCGGAAGTATTTCACACTTCTGTACTACAATTAGGGAACACCTCATCCACTGAGACATCTGTATCATCTTTAAATGGATCATCGAACTCCCCTTTTAATGCTTCGGTATAGCCAACTCCTTTCGTATTCATTGGTGCAGAGGGTTCTAAGTTCGTGATTGACAGTGAGACATCATCCTCCGTGGCAGTGACTCCGCCTAGGTTGTCTGCTATTGGTGTAGACTCTTCCTCTATCGGAGTGCTCCCTCCAAGATCTTGGTCATCCTTTTCCGTGGTGGATGCCGCGCGATCGTATCTAGATGCCGTATTTTTTATCTCCTAGTGTGACCCTCTTCTAATTTGTCCTCTCCTTCTACTAAAGTATAATGTTTCGATACTTCACAGTCCTTGCAAGCAATATGGTGGTATGTGCTTTCCCTACTCTTTTCATGAACCGCAATGTAACCCAGCATGAGGCCACAGCAATAGCATTAATCTTAGACGCCCCAGTTCTTGCATCTGTAGCAGCTCCGTAGATAGGCCAGTCGTAAGCGGCTTGCACTGACCAATGGAGGTCTTCAATCAAGTATCAGCCTTGCAGAGTTCACAGTACTTCAACTCATCCTGATGTATGAGTGATCATGCTCCACCGGTTCAATGTCGGAACTTCAGGGTTTAATGAGGCTGCATGTCAATAGGTAGTGGCCGATGACTCTTCCCCGCAAGCAAGGCCGACTAGTCTTCGTATCATCAAATAAGTGGTGGCCACCAGCGTGAGCTGCGAAGGTTGGAATTGAGACTTTTCTTTCCTGGTGTATTAACAGCAGCTTTTAGTATAATTATAATGAAAAATAGAGATCGAGTGGAAACACAACACTGAGATTGAATATGGCGCTTGAACCGCAGTATCCTCCGTGGACAAATCAGGGTCGGAGAGAGCTCGTAAGCTGTAACAGAGAGGAAAGTAAAGATGACAAGCATCGAGTACCATACTGCGGAAATTAGTGTAAAGGAGGAAGGGGACTCAAATAGCTCAAGCTGTGGAGAAGCTTGTACTATAAAGAAACTAGTGTTCTGATAATAACTGACTTTCGTGTAGTTTTAAGTTTCTGCACCTGAACTTGCACCCTTAGTCTTCACGACCTCATCTCTGGTGTAATCGGTAAGAGTTGTCCTTACTCTGAGGAAGTTAGAACCCCTTTTTGCCCGTTGCAATCGTCTTCCATGATGCCGATCACGGTTCAACCTCTTCAAGGATAGTCAGTGTACTGTTCTATTTCTAGGTGGTGAAATGACTGAAACAATCGTCGCTGTAGGCTGATCTGCACTAATCCTGCCCTCTGATGTGCTTTGCATCGAAGCAGTAATGAACCGTGTAAGATACTGTACTTGATGTTATACGGAGTATGAAATACCTCCAGAAGCCGCTATCCAAGGGTATTGTAACGTAAAAAGGGGCAATAAAACGACTAACTAATTAAAGCGTACACTTTCTGCTTTCAAGGAACAGCCCACGATGGTCCGATACAGCAAGGGTGAAAGGCTTCAACGTGATTGCGTGACGCTGAGAGTTTGTGGATAAGGACTTGTCTCTGATAGCGCGACACAAAGCTGGGACAAAGACAATATGAGTGAGTAGTCTAAAGATATGCACGATCTCACTTCGTATGGGAAAAAGCTCCTAATTCCAAAAGCATAATAATGAACGAATTAGTCCACATGACTGGTTGGATTCCACGCTTTCTGCCAATTGCAACACTATATTCCCCGAGGTCTTCGTCTTAATCAAAGCATGTTTGCTGCCGTGCGTAATTTTGTGGTTATGAATTATATGTTGACGTTCTGAGCATAACGGAAAGTTGTGGCTGGTTGCATAGCTGTTCCACATACTAAGAACGTTGTCACCAACATTGATGGATGTCAGTGTGTAGTGACTCCGGTCTATTCATAGCACGACGATTGTATTGCCGTCATGGTGAGTATGGCCCTCCCGAACACATACAGTCATGGAGTACGTGTAAAATCTCAGTTTCATGCGATCGAGGACTGGACTTAGACGAAATAACTCGTGTATAAAGACACTTCCGTGGGAGAAGCAAGAAGATGGAGTAGTGCTAGAGTAACGTTGTCGACAAAATGAAATATTTGACATGTTTTGGTTCTTGCGATTGTTTCATGTATTTTAATAAGGATGGTGAGAGTGATTCAGGCTGTGACGATTTGTACTGATCTGACATAAAAACCTCGCGGAGCTTTTCTTTTCGTATCAATAGGTCGGAATATATTAGTATAACAAATTCTTGACGCAATAGAAGATGATCTGTCCTTAACACAGATTAGAGACGAAGCCGCCGCAGTCTGTGTTCCTGTGGAGATTGGGAGCGGGTGATACTCCTTCCTCTCATTACAAACAAGGTGGACTGTGGTCGAGCCTACCAGCGCAAGTCCGTGCCCATCAGACTTACCGTTAAGCGACGCAGCTGCAGCAGTTGATGCTCCACCACTCGTTCGAATGTGTTCATACTCTGGCCGTGTTGTCGAAGATTGACCTATTGGAAGCAGTGAGAGGTATAGTTCAAGGACACTGTGGCCAGACCAACGCTGTCTAGGTTGGTATGAGTTCAAGGACTGGCGGACAAGACGAAGACAGGGGGACGAATGCATTGCAACAAAGAAAGATGGAGAGGGTTTGGATAAGGATGTTCTATTGTTGAAGAGACAGAAAGAGGGAGACTAAAAGGGGATTTTATAGGCAAAGCGGGAGCCAAGTATACATTCACCGCAGCTAAACCGTCAGGTATCAATTCACTCACTCCCGGATGATAGCACCGCGAAAAGGATGAATGAATACTAAGCTATGAAGCAGTGCACGGTAGTCCCAACCGAAAGTCCGAAAGGCCGAAAGCCCAACGCCTCGAGAGACCGGTAATCTCAACGCTCGAGCTCGATCCTCTGTATCCCCGATTTAGAAAGAGACACAAAAAATCTAAACGTTGACATCTTTTCCACCAGTCATGAACGCAATGGAAGCACAGATGATCCGGCAAACGACTTTGAGCTCCTCCTCATTCCTCGGTGTGTAGAGCATGGTATAGCAAGCCGGAAGGAGCTTGGACCCTGCCAAGGGATGACGCTCTCCCCAGCCATTCGATACCACCAACTTGGCATCTTCAGGAGATAGCGTGCAATGGAGCGAGTGGTCAGGGTGTTTGTGTATATGAGTTATCTCGCGCCGCACCCCGGCAGCGATAGCATGTGGAGTGGGGATGTCGTCGGCGATAAAGATGGCCTCGCCCTGCCGCTCTAAGAGCGATGTTTTGGTGGTAATAATATCGCGGTTCTTGGATATGATACTGTCAAAGCGCTGTCGGAGCTCCTACGTTGCGTTAGCGATCTGCATATAGCAACTATCTGCCGCGAGTCGAATGCCACCACAGGAATCGACGCTGCTTCGTACCTTTTTGAGCTCCGGGCTCGAATGTTGATTCAATTGCCGATGAGGAGCCATCCATGGTCCAATGTGAGGCCTCGAGCCGGTTCTGACGGGCAGGTCGCTAAGCCAGCCTCTGTTCCCCAAATCACCGCCCATCGATCGTATATTTGCGCTGTCGTAGCATTCTGTACCCTTAGCCTCCCGGCCCAAAGGACGGAGGGCTGAATTGATAAGCCAGCCCCAGACGTTGTAAGGGAGACCGCCTGCGCCCAGGGCTTTCCATCCCCGGTAGTCCTGCCTGATTAGGGTAAAGATCTGGTAAAGAAGAGGTAAAGAGGCAGCGGCCAATAGTCCACTGGCTGCTTGTTTCTCGCGAGACAGGTGTTGGAAGTAATGGATGCTTTCCGCCAAGGGAGCCGTTATTCTCGCAACTGAGGTCATAGCGAATCGCTGTTATGAGATACGTTCGCCCGGGCGACCTAGTCAAAGGATGTGGCTAAGATGTCGTGCTCTTGTGAGAAGGGTGAGCCTTGAGGATGTGGAGGATGAGGAACGATAAGCGCGGAAGAGAGTGGGGACGACATAATCAGCTCGCGCGTAAGCATTGCGCCACGACGGGCCATGCGTCTGCATGATGTGAGTTCTTGCGGTGCACGAGAACGTGCCCTCGTGCCTTAGGAATAATCCGGAGAAGAGTATCGCCAATGGGGTGGGTGGACTTGCCTCCGGCGCACGGGCCAACCGATTTTCTTACTACAGTAGCACGAGTAGCTCGCCGCAGCCACAGCAAGAAGGCCTCAAGGTCTACGTGGCATCAAGTGTACATATTGCAGTACATCCTTCCTCGACTTGGTAATAACCTCCATAGTCGCGCCCTCACCGTAACGGCCTTGCATCGCGGCGGCGAAGATGAATTCAACGAGACCGAAGCCCTCTTTCTAAGCGTGCTACCTTGGGTAGTCCTAACTCGCGCCATCATTGCCATCGCTGTCGTCTCTCTTGATTCATCCGCATTTGCTTTCTTTCTTGTTGTCGTCATACTTCTAGATGCCAGCGTCCCTTCACGTGGTGAATATACAAGAGCGCGGCTCAACGTACACTCCACAGGCTTCTTCGCCAAGTCAAACCGTCACGTTTCATGTGAATACGTCGGCGATGGCAACGTCACCTTCTGATGCTTTCTTCTCATCTTTCTCTTACTTGTTCCTTGTGACTCGAAGCTGCCTATGTCTATTCAGGGCAAGTAGCCAGGGTTCCTCATTGCTGGTTACAGCGAACCCATCTGTTGCCACAGCACCGTGCGGGCATCTCTATCAAATTATCCGAAGATGCTCTGTGTTTGCCTTTGACCTGATATCGCCTTAGCCCCGACCCGGTATCGAAAACTTCATACGCCGACGGAATACTGATTTGGCCTTCGTATGAGGTGCAGCTTAGTCGCGACTGGCGCAAACATTCGCGACTGGCGATGACGGTTGGGGCGCCTGTTTCACCGCAAGTTTATGTAGTGACATAGGTATATAGAGAAAGTAATATAGGCTTCTAGTCAGCTTTGAATTTTGGTACGCAACCAGACACCTCCACTGCTAGATGCAGTAATACATCCGTGTCTTCTGCCCATTCGCAAATCCCCAAATCAAGATGCGAGCTCTCATCCCTCTCATCCTCGCCGCATCCGCTACCCTCACCTTCGCATTCCCCACCTTGCCCGAAGTCCGGAGCAAACAAGTCTGCGCTAACGCCCCTAACACTGTGGCCGGAACGTAAGCAACTGTTCCAATCCCTCTTCTACCAAACTACCTCACCAGCCCTAATATCAACCCAGGAGGCTCAACCACCGTGCCAACGGCGCCATCACTTGGTGCACCCCCAACACCCGGACCTACGTCGTTCTGAAAGTCATCGCCATCGTATGGCAAGAGGAAGCGGCGAAGCTCGGAGCCATGGTTTCAGTCATGAAGGAATCCTGGGAGCAATGGATCCTTGAACACGGCGACAAGGTTGTCGATGGTGGAATATTTGCATACGGGTTTCCGAATCTGGGCTTGCAGTTCCGGTTCGAAAACGCCAATAATCATCAGCTCACCATAGGCGTGATGAAGGCGGCTTTGGTGGCGCTGTGGGATTGGATGGAGCAGCATGAGATTGCGACTTGTACTTTTGATATCTTTGATGGGGACAATCAGGTTGGGAAGGGCGCCTTCACGGGGATGTAAATTGGGAGGCAGTGGTTCAGGGGTCGGTGGGCTGGCTGGTCACTGACCTCGAGTTGGCGGACACGTTTGAAGTCGCTCGATTAGGTTTGGCCTGTCGAAGACATTGCTATCTTTTAACCTGTGGATATACGTCCCATCTATCTGTTGTACACGATCTTTTGGAGGTGTTCATTAATTGACTTACTGTACCCATCATATCGGCGCTGCGGAGAAGATCACTCAAGAACGTTCTCCTAGATCAGACCGACAATGTAGAGACGTTGTCCCTCTGTACCTCGACTATAGCTTAATAGTCTTCACGAGAAGTATTTCCCATAGCCGACTTTTGGCCAAGCGATCTTTCCCTTGAGGCAACGGCTTGACTCAAAGCTACTCAATAGGGCCAGCAACCTGTTCGACTTCAGCGTGGAGGACGATGCAGGAGTGTTACTTTGGAGAGTGCTCTGTCAAGATTTGACCCAGAACAAAATGTTGGGGCACGTTCAACATCTACATTTGGTTATGTGTCGTCCCCTAGGTAGGTGCTCTTACGATCCTGCAAAACTACCCATGCGGTCAATTTTGAAACACAAATAAAGCACGCAGCAGTATTTTATTATGACAGTGTGATTTCACTCATTTCTGGCACTCATTTGTCTAGCTATCAAGAAAACCCACGCGCGACTGTTATATCTTTTGGGTATTGAAAGCACGAGCTCCCAAAGTTGCACCCCAAACCGCCTACGATCAGCCTCTAGCCAAACCGTCTAACAAAAAGCCTGACAACAGGGATGTGCCGAGCGATTCCATAAGCAGTCTCATTACGACTCTGCTGCTGGTGTCGGTGCTGGTGTCGGTGCTGGTGCTGGTGCTGGCGCTGTTGCTGTGACGGTTGATATCCATTCTGCCCCTGCGGCTTATGAAGCACAAACGCAGGCTCCACATCCCCGGGCTGAACTTGGTTCCGCCGTATCACAGGCGCCATGAGCCCAGCCCCTAGGTACAGAATCACGACAATAAACTCCATGAGTATGGCCATACACCCCATCAGCACTGCACTTCCTGTAACCGTATTGAATATTGATGACGTCGAAGCGAATACGCCGATCACGCCGTAGAGTAGGCGGACCGCCAGGAAGGGAGTGCTGGCCGCGACAGCGATCACGAGACGCTTCTCGCCTGGCGAGAGCTCTTGCGCTTGGGAAAGGGTTAGGAATGCTATGGCAGATTGGGCTAGGTAGCACACGAAGTAGATTATCACGGCGGCTTCGCGGAGTGTTTTTCCTGTTGATCTGTTTGAGGCGCTGCTGGAGAAGATGTCTATGCCTCCGATGATGGAGAGGATGGCGGCGGCCATTAGGGGGGTCGCCATTAGGTTGAAGATGCGGGGGTGGAGGCCCCGTTTGGGCATGCTTTGGTTTCTAGGAGGTCATTGTTAGCTTAGTTTTTATTATGACGAACTGATAGGAGGAGATCGGGGTGGGAGACGGACACTCGTTTGAGAATGCCCAACATGGCCAGGAGTAAAGGCGAGATTCCAACACTGTCGAGGACTGTGGCTCCTGTGATCAGAGATGTGCTGGGGTTGGACTCGCTCGCGAGGAGCATAGCTGAGCCGATGATGCGGGCGAGTGCGAGGACCGCCAGGAGGATCCATCCTGCTTCCTTGGCGAAGCCATGGCGGGCGGCAACCCAGAGAGCGAGGGCAAGGGCGGGGAGGTAGAAGATGAGTTCCGCAATTGCAAGATCTCCGTGGCCGTCGAGTGTCATGGCCGGGGTTGCGGAAGCAACTGATAGGACGAGCTAGCTGCTTGGGGTTGAGTGTCAAAAGAAAGCAGATAAATTGTGACTTGGACTGTTCTTGTGCTTCACGCAGATGGCAGATGAAATTCGAAAGTCAATGGGATCAAGTGCAAGATATGGACAGAGTCTTGTACGGCGCAAACCCTTATATATCAATATACAAGCCTCGTAAGCATTCCCAGATAGCCATAGCCCCAATGTTCCCCTCCGTCGGCGCCTCCACTGTAAGAGCTGCGCTGGTACGGCAAGGCCGTCTTGCCATGCCTGTCAGCGTGGAGGAGAGTGTGTCAGCAGGCAGGTCAGGCCATTTGGGGATCGAAAGCGTTCGGAGCGGCGCTCTTTGGTGGAGGACGCGAAAGAAGCATGCGACACCTTTGCAGTCGTGCGGGATGGTAAGATACATTGCATTGCTTGGTCAGGCTTGCCGCAGCTCTGACGAGATGCTGGAGGACGCTGTCCGACTGGTTGGCTCAGGGCTGCGTTGGCCGGCACTTTGCTCGCTAAAATCCAAGGGTCCACACCTGGGCACGATTACCATCACCACCATCACCACCATCATCACCATCATCACCAACATGGCTGTGCCCCCTTCGTTTCGTGTCATCCTTCATCCTAGGAAGATACCACCGTACAGCATTCCCGTCCTAGCAGCGGCCGAGCGTGCATCTTTGTCCAGAAGAGCAGAAGTGCAGAAGTGGGGACCTCGGTGTGTATCGTCCCATATTCCGTATGATAACATGATACCTACTCCACGACTCGAAAATCATCCACCTCTTCTCCAAGCCCTTGGACAAGCCAAAGGGCATTGATGAAAAGAATTAGCTGCGTCTTAAGGCGGTGGTGTAAGGCCAAGGACACCGTGAAAAGTATTGAGTTCTGTTTTGCCGCTTCCGCCGCCACAACCTCGACCGTGGACGGCACCTACGAAAGCCATTTCATCGAGTCCGTCTGCTACCCAACCAACTCAGCTGGCGACCCATATGAAGATGCACCGTGATACCAACCGCCAAACAACCACGGTTTGAATCCCGGATCATCCTTTTTCTTTTCCCTTTTTCCTTTTTCCCTTTTTTCTTTATCTTGCATCTTCTCCAGAATGACTTCTGGATTTTAAATTCGGTAAATGCCTAAAATGACCCCCCCAAACTTGTAAATTCCTAGAATAACCCCCAAAACTTCATAATTCCTCGTTTGACCCTCATCCTTCTATAGAGGTGCTTTCAGGCTGTCTTTCATGCATTTATTTGTATGACTCAGGTTGTTTAAACAGGGTATGAACTGACTCTGATTTACAGTCTACTTGCCACACTGACTCACCTGCCTCTTTTCTTTGTGAAGCTCTTAATAGGTTCAGTAATCATGCCTCATCAACTAGAATTCAGCACTCTCAGTTGAGTTTTTGACTATAATCTTAACTAAACCTCTAATCATGCCCTGCAGAGCCCGCCTACTAATAATCCTTCTAATAAGCGAACAATTATTAGTAGGCGGGCTCACGGGCAGGCGGAGCATGATTACCTACAATGAACATCATAAGTATGTAAGAGGACAGCTGTGATTGCAGGTGCTGTTAGTCAGCTGGAACACAGAACCAAACAGGGCAAACAGACGGATATAAGCGATGTATACCCCGCCTGGCTCGCCTGACCATGCAAACGGCTGAGGGCTTCGGTCCACGCGGTACGTCCAGCCCTACACCAACCCCGCTGCCCAACGGGGTGTCGAATGTTGTAACCGTAACTTGGACCGCAGCAGACGCGCACGCAATGATCATAGCGGACCATGCAATTCTTATGTTTTGGCTCCAACCCATTCAGCAGACGGAATTGCCGTCCGAATAGTACAGTCAGCATCAACGCGCACGCCGTGGGCCAAACGTCAGGGTAGCAAAGATTCGCTCAAGACCAGAGCTTTGGATGTCAATGCTGATAGACTACGCACAACCGTGACACCGTGACCCCTCCAGTCATTCCGGTTTTCCTTCTCGCCATCCGTTGATATTGACGGAGAACGCCTTGGGCCTTCTCGGAGAACAAGTGTGTGGGCAATGAAAGATCTGATACTGTATTCGGCTACGCTGAGAGCAGGAACCGCGACGTTCGCCCGCATCTAGACTGAAGAATGTTCCTCCGAGTCAAATGACGTTGTTCAACTTGCCACTCGGCGGTGTCCTGTATACCTCTAGTAAGCTGATTACACAAAGAAAGTGTTGGCCGTGAAACCAATCTCGGAAAGGCAGGACCGCATCCAAGCAAACTCACTCGGTGTTGCGAGGGATATTTGCCACTGTAAAATGGACGCGCGGAATGCATTCCTCGTAATATCATATATAGAAATACTCATAATGACCTGAGGCTCCTCGGACCTGCCGAATCAATTCAAGTTGCCTCTCCGAAGTCGAAGAACTTTCCTACAGCTGCAGGTCCGCTGGATGTCAGGCCAGTCAGAGTCTCTCATGCAAGCCATCGACGCCGATCTTGTTCAACCGGAGGCTTAGCGGAGAGCTGAAGCTGCAGGAGCAAGAATTTCTACCGCCAAAATCCTCCCAAGCCTCCCAACGTCTGCACACTTGCATTCTCCACCGCCTTTTTCACGCCTGTGCGTGGTGGAGAAAGACTGGGGTCGGAGGCGTCTCGCGGTCAAATTCAGATCGCGAGTACTCATACGGTAAGGAGTAACCGGAATCCTCCACCGTCATGCTGGCCCGCAAGCTTGGGGGACTCGAAACGTCAAACTTGGTCTCAACTCCACATCAGCTTTGCTTGCTGAGCGGGCTGCTGCATGCAACTAGATCCTGATGCCTTGACGACAACACTACCTTTCTTACCTGCATTTCCTTATGCTCCTGTCGTTACGTTTGGATCGGGACACTGGACGGTCATTCGACGCGAAGAAGCATGCAGTCACCCTATGCACACGACCATCGTCAACGAAGGTACCATCTTTGAATTGACACCATCTCGTACACGTCTTCCCTCGTTCTAATAGTTCCGTTGCCCTAGTGATGAATCTGCCTCTCAAGGCTCCCCCCGGCCCTTTTATGGGACCCATGACTATGACACTGTCCGCCACTATCCCAAACCAACTCCTGCCATTCACTTAGCACATCATCTTAGACGACGCTGGCCTCCTTTGCCATTTGTTGAGGATGAAGAGGTTTCGCTGACACGCGAATACAAGCCTGCGCGGCCGGATTCGACACATGATGAAGGGCGTATGCGTGGCTCTATCGACCAACTACCTATAATACTGGAAGCAGACAACCCTACTTCGAAGGTGCATAACGGGCGTCGCTTAAACAATGAGTCTAACGGTACGAGCCTCAAATCCAAGTCTTCGAAGGAAAGCTTTGGACCTCCTACGCCTCCAGAAGACGTCGAACAGAACCATGATCGTCGATACATCTACATACCGAAAAAGGGCATTGAGATACCGCTGACCTACGATGAACCTAAGAAACCCACCCGTGAAGCAACAGAGCTCGATGGAACCCTTGCCGAGGCGGTACGTGGCAGGAAAGAGAATCCACCGAAGCTGGATACCAAAATGCCGCAAAAGAAAGCCACGGAATCTACTCCTTTGGTCACTGCAAGAGAGCCTTCGCCATATTCGTATTCCCCAAGCCCGGCAGCAAAGAGCCGTTTTTCTGGGGAATACTTTCTCTCGCCTGATACCCTAAGTCCCAAGGTCAAGTTCCCCTCCAATGCCAGCAATACCAAGCTCAAGACATCGGAGGGAGGATCCACCTATCAAGATCCTTTGGCACGTACAAGTGGAACGTTTGAAGCTACAACAAAGCCAAGTGAGCGTCCCGCGTACAACAGACATGTGTCGGCATCTCCATACCCAGGTCAACCGTTGCACGCTTCATCTCATTCGCGAAGCGCTCGTTACGAACTCTCATCTGACGACTCCGATGATGATTCTGATCGGTACCCTAATGTTCGTAGTGAGAAGAGGTCTAGCCGTGACTCATACGACTGGTCTAATCGACCTCGGCATGCCTCCGCGCTTCGCTATGAAGAAAACGCGAGACGAGACCCAAAGGACGATCAAGGGAATATTACACCCCCTTCAAGACCCACATCAGCGTACAGTTACAGTGCCAGGACACCGGCAGTTGGAGGACATGCACTCGGGGCACTCGGCCCTGGTGTAACGAACGCGTTGCTTTCTGATCCTTACTGGAAGAAGACATCGTCAGCATCGCGAGTTTCACCGTCAACCTCTCCATATTCGTCGCCTCCTCGTACACCCCGTTTGGACGCCACCAGATATGGGGAGATCCTTCCTATCGTAGGAACAAGATCACGACCATCTTCAAGACCAACAACGCCTACCTCAGCCGATCAGTTGCAGCCTCGTTCGCCGGCTTTCGAGGCGTTTCATGAGAGCCGCTCAGTCGCGCATCCCTCTATAGGTATTCGTCCTTCTAGAGCAACTCCACAACCATCCTCACACTTCGACCGCCCCACGTCAAGCTCAGGACCTCGTATTGACGTCCATGCCCCATCACCCGCAAATAAACAAAAAACGTCCACCAATGCGGAAGATGGCCCGAGAATCCCACCTCGAGGGGAGGAGGCGCAATTCATCCTTTCACCGACGCCTCAGATGGTACCCCGATCCCGCTCCCGCTCAAGACAGCGAACGCCATCATCATTGTTTGAGTCCCATCCGGAGACCCCAATTAGGGGCCGTTCTCCGTGCGGCTCTTTTGAGGTCCATCATCCACCACCACAAGCTCACGCATCGCCGATTAATCGCGAGCGCAGCCCCAAGCCTACACAGAAACAGACGATGACGATGCCATCCTGTCCGCGACCTGCTGCTGTCGCCGGATACCACGATTGGTACACATTGAACGGTATGACTAGCTTCAACATCTGTCCCACCTGTAGGGAGCATGTTGCTGGTGCTGGATATGGAGGCCACTTTACACCCGGCCCGTCAAGACCTCACGATCACGAAACACGATGTGACTTCAGCATGCCATGGGTTCGAATGGCCTGGTTGTTGACGCTGAAAGAGAAGAGGCCTGATGCCGACCTCTTGTACGCCCTAGCCGAGGTTGCTGTCCGGGAACCGCCATGTCCTGGTAAACTTGGTGCTGCGGGTCCATGGTTCCATCTAACGGATCCAGTGGCAGGGAGGACGGTCTCGAACTTTGACGTCTGTCCCTACTGCGTCCGCTGCCTAGAGACCATTTTCCCGACGCTACAGGGAGTGTTTCAGCACATGCCTAGTGCAACGCAGCAGGACCGGATATGTGACCTAAGGTCAGACAGCAAACGATTTGCAGCCTACGTCGACATGCTCGAAGAGATCGCAAACCGCGCTATCCACACTCGCAAGGCTCCAGATACGCGGCGGTTTGTGGAGCTGGCTCGCACAATGGCCTCGATCCGGGAATGTCCGCGGGACGATATGATCGTTGGGCAAGCATGGCACATCATGCCGCAGATCCCAGAACTCACTGTTTGCGAAGAATGCTACGATGACGTTGTCTGGCCGCTTATCGAAGCCGGATCGCCCTTAGCAGCGCAGTTCAACCGCAGCATGCAACTTGTAGCACCGCCAAATGTGGGCGTGAGCTGCCAGCTGTATTCGCCGCGGATGAGGAAGCTATTCGAGGAGGCTTGTCGGAGGGACGATTTTGTGGGATTGAGGAATGCGGCGTTGCAAAGGTGGAGGGTAGAGAGGGAGCTGCAGGCAAGAAGGGCGAGGTTGGGGCAGTTGGGTGGATGGGAGGAGAGGGCGTGGGAGGCGGAGAGGATGGAGTTAGAGTGGAGTAATTGGGAGTGAGTTTATGCGATTATGAGAATATGATATCACGGACAACGAGTAGCATACGGATCAACGAATGGAAGGCATGGAGCCGTTCATTTATTAGCTGGGAGGGCCTAAGGGCCGAGGACAAAAGAAGTGGCACACTCACCCCAAAGAACCTTGAAATAGTTACATACGCGCAACAGTAATCACACAACGACGAATGACTTTAATCTTCTACAACTTCGGACCAACATAGATTATATACTAAACTACTAACTGTGAAATTTAACATGTTCAAAGGATCTCCGTGCAGTGCTGCAGCTGTTGCAGTTCAGCTCATCCATTATTCGCGTAGTTTTTGAGAGTCTGCCACATATTTTGTCCCTGGCCCTCAGCCTAGGCGCCAGGCATAACGGCGCACAGGCTGGGGGTTGGTCTCGACTGCAGAGCGCAGAATCGTGTGGCCAGATCTATGACGGATAGTACATAGTAAACCCCGGTTGAGGCTGCAGCATGCTGCGCGGAGAAGGTGGTTAAAGTCTTCACCGGATGGATTGATTGGAGATAATCAACATTAATGACGTTAAGGTACCGTATCTTCGCTTTATGGGCGGCGGGATTAGTGGCGAAAGATGCATACATGCATCGGACATTTTCCCATACGAGTTAGAGAGTTCGAGTGCCCACCCACGCCACCTTACCTTCTCCGCAAGCAAATGAAAGCTCAACCTTACGAGTCCATTGTAGACATCCCAAGAACTTCGGTCTCAGCATGCGCAAATCACTACGCCTGCGCGGCGGGGTCTGAGGCCCCTCCAGATGCAGTACTTTTGATCTTTGACCGTCGGGAGCGCACGCTTCGACATGGCAATGGTAGGGTCGGCCTCAGATATCCATACAGGAACCCCCATCCATACCCGTGTGCTCAGCACTTCGCTAATCTTGTGCACAGCTTTCGGCTTTTCAAGGAGCTTATCTTGCTCATGGCGTGCTGGGAGTGGAGGGTGGTACGAAGATGGCTTATCTGCTTTTCGTGCAGCACACGGGCGTGAAAGGTCGGCGACCTAAGCACACGCGCGAATTCTTTGTTGGATGAGGCATTTAGACGCCTTCGGCCACATGTTGCACGACCCTACACCTTTTCCGTCGAGGCGCCGTGATTTGAGCGAATCTGATACTTCCATGCGTGATTTCCTTATTCACCACCACGGTGAAGGTGGGGGGCGTGGGGTCTGCTGCATATTCCGGTACTCCCTTGCGTCTACTTTATATCCCTCGTCCACCCACGGAGCTTCGCATATACCACCGTCTCTTGCTGGCATTCTTCCCGCGCCCTCGGTCGCTCGCTAGGACATTTACTTGCATAGCGACGCTCCGGCCCAAGCAATGTCTCCTCAAAACGGTCCGGACGGTATAGATCTCGTGAGATCGAAAAGTGGTGGCATCTACCCAATTCGCGATTTGCAGCACGCCGCCCGCTCTTTTGATAAACGAAGCGCACGTGGGACCGATGTCGAGGTGGCCAATGGCTCGCAGAAGGCCGAGGTTCAAGAGCAAGATATTAGGAGGAAACAGGTTGGTTTCAACTGGGAAAGCAGCTTCTGCGGTATTTAGCTCACAACTTGAACAGGAGTTCAGTGGCTGGGTTTTATTTGGGTAGCATCGCACTGCTCTGTCCATGACCCATAGGATCTGACAGCTGTAGGCTTGCCTACCAATCTGTTGGCGTCATCTACGGCGACATCGGTACAAGCCCGCTCTATGTATATTCGTCAACCTTCTCGTCGAACCCTTCTTACGATGATCTGCTGGGAGCCCTCTCCCTCATCATCTGGACCCTTACATTGATGGTCAGCGTCAAGTACATCTTCATCGTGCTCCGTGCCGACGATGAGGGCGAAGGAGGGACCTTTGCACTATACTCTCTGCTCTCGAGATACGTAAGTATGGGCCAGTTGAACGTGGAAGGCCAACTCCTAACGTCGGAGTTCTGCCTAGGCCAACATCATCAAGCGAGACCCCAAAGAGGAGTTGATGATCAAGATGGAAAGACGGTTGTCTTCGGAGATAAGGCCGTCCGGACGGACGTTACGTTCGGGCATGGAACAGAGCTGGATGGCCAGGACAGCGCTGAAGGTCATTGGTGTTCTGGGGGTCTCCCTGGTCATGTCTGATGGAGTCCTCACGCCAGCACAATCCGTTCTGGGTGCCATACAAGGACTGTCGGTCGTCAAGCCGGACATTACCAGCGGGACAGTCATTGGGGTGACCTGTGCCATCCTCGTTCTTCTATTTCTCATTCAGCCTTTGGGAACCTCAAAGATCGCACATGCATTCGCCCCTATAGTCATTATCTGGCTTCTCTTCAACCTTGCTTTCGGGGTCTACAATCTGGTTCGGCATGATCATTCGGTCCTCAAGGCATTTTCTCCCTATTTTGCCGGCAACTACCTCGTCCGCCACAAAACGGACGGCTGGAAGGATCTTGGAGGTATTTTACTCGCGTTCACAGGCGTCGAAGCCCTGTTTGCCGATCTGGGCGCCTTTAGCAGGAGAGCGGTACAACTGAGCTGGATGTGCTTCACATTTCCGTGCCTTCTACTGGCGTATATTGGTCAGGCGGCATATATCAGCGACGTTCCGTCGGCGTATGCGAATCCATTCTTCCTATCTGCGCCGCCTGGCATGTTCTATCCAAGCCTCATCATCTCGATCTTGGCAGCTATCGTTGCTTCCCAAGCAATGATCACTTCAACCTTTCAGGTAAGCAATGGTCGTCCAGATCTCAATGGGCAGGTGCATAATGCTTCACAGCTACTGTCCCAGATCATGAAGCTTTCCTACTTCCCGCAAATAAAGTTGATTCACACATCGACGGTCTTCTATGGCCAGGTCTATATCCCGTTCGCAAATTGGCTCCTCATGGTCGGCACAATCATCGTCACTGCTGTCTATAGTAACGTAAGTCGATCGGATGCTAAAGCCCGCCTAGGATTTGCTGACACTGGAGATGTAGACCACACGATTGGGACACGCTTATGGTGTATGTGTTATATTAGTAACTTTCATCACCACGTGCATGGTCTCGATTGTAGCCTTGATTGTCTGGCAACTCAATCCGATCGTAGTACTCCTAGGCTTCCTTGTTTTTGGTAGTCTCGACGGAGCCTACCTATCATCGGCGCTCACCAAGGTCCCCAATGGAGCCTGGTTCACTCTGCTTCTCGCTGTCATCCTGTCCAGCATCTTTATCCTCTGGCGCTTCGGCAAAGAACAGCAATGGAAAGCTGAAGCCGAGGACCGCTTCCAGCCCACGCACCTGGTCACCAAGGGCGAGGACGGCCAGCTCCGCCTCACACCCGTCTTCGGCGGAGACACACTCACCGACATCAAAGGCCTCGGGATCTTCTTCGACAAAGTCGGCGACATGACTCCTCTAGTCTTCATCCAATTCCTCCACAAGTTCACCGCCACCCCGCAAGTCATAGTCTTCTTCCACCTCCGTCCGCTCTCCCGCCCCTCCGTCCCACCCGAAGAGCGCTACACCATCATGCGTACCGGTATCCCGAACTGCTACCGCATGATCATCCGCCACGGCTACATGGACGAGGTCATCACCAGGGACCTCGGCATGCTCATCTACGAACAACTCCGCGACTTCACCATCCACGAAGACGTCGCTGCCACTCGCACCACCCCCATTCCTAATGAGAAGATCGCCGAGTCAATCCCCCACTCCGCTTCGGCCACCAACACCACCGCCTCCTCCACCTCCACCAGTCATTCCCACGGCGCCGTCACCGAAACCCAAAATCTCGTCGCCCTCCGCCTCGCGACGCTGCAGAGCGCGTATCAAGCCCAAGTCGTCTACATCGTCGGCAAAGAACAGATGCGCATCCGCAAGGGGACCAATATCTGGCGGCGGGTCACGCTCAGTGCGTATCTGTGGCTCAGGGAGAATACGCGCGGGAAAATGGCGGCGATGCATATCCCGACGGATAAGTTGGTGGAGGTCGGCTTTATCAAGGAGGTTTGAGTATGGGTGATGTGAGGGAGGATTGGTGCAGTGCTTGCGTCACGCGTTGGGGTTTTAGGAACCCTGATTGGGCTGGAGGGTGCGTTTTTCGGGACGGCTGGGTGGCATGCCGCGCTGGTGGGTATGACGTGGTGGCTACATGATAGAGAAAAAACTTTGTGGACAGTAGCATCAGCGGCTGGAACTGTGACTTGTGCCGAGCGCTTACGAGTATTCCGTAGCGAGAGCAGAGTTGGTAGCGACAGGGCTAGCCCTGTCACTTCCGTCTGCAGGAGGGCGGGTGGTAGGTAAGGTAAGGTAGCCATCGGTGTTGGCTTTTGCGTGGATACCTTACTTTCATGCGAAGGGTACGTAATAAAGGTCCAGAGGTCATATCCACGCCTTACTGGCGCCTGGGTACATGTATCTTGCGGGGCAGATCTGAAACGTGTCGGGAGCTGATTCTCAGTGGCCCTACCCCCTACCCCGCATGTTTTGGATTTCCCGAATCGCGGTTCGGGCTTTAGTGGCGTGTCTGATTTTGCGTCGGCTCTTCCGTAGGGCTAGGCTTGCTTGCCAGTGAGCTCTGAGACTCTGGTGAGGAGTTGAGGCCTCTGGGTCACTTCTACTTGTAAGGCTTGGATTGTTTCTGCATTTGCTCGTTGTCCAGGCGGAAACGGTTTCTCAGGAGATGGATCATGACATCTCGCAGCTGATCCCAGCATCCCACACTTTGTGCCATGCGGTGACTAGTTTGATAGCCCTCATCCAACGCGGAGCCCAGCCAAGGGTTGCGAATACTCGGACTGATTCAATGAGCACTTTGTCTACTTCTGCCTCGTATAGCTTCCCGGCAACCGTCCCTGCTGTTTTTTCATTGTGATGTTGCGTTCGAGGAAGTGCGGGTCCTGGCTGAAGGGAAGTACGCTCATGATATCGTACATAAGAAATATCATTATCGGCTTCATATCCACCATCTCCTCCGGGGCAGGGAGTTTGCCTGGGCTGGCGGGTGGAGCAATAGCTTCCATACCAAGTATTGTCACCAGGCTCTGCAGATGCTCTTGAGCGACGTGTTCCAGGTACGTGGTTGATCTCGTGCAACCGCAACAGCAAAGCGCTTACGCTTGACGTTACGAATAACCTTCCCCTGTGAATCTGAGACGTTGAGATGTGTGGACCCAAAGGCACTGTAGAAATTATCTTTTGTCGCAGGCGTCCCGTGTCCGTAGATGTCTTTGACTGCTTGGACCGAGGCCGTGAAGACCAGGGTGAGACCTGTTGCATGTGGAAAATCGTTCGTCCGCCCCGCCCTGCAGCAGCCAATATATGCCCGTAGCAGGCATCATGCCTACATGCGCTCGGCCCGACTATAGGCGCTCGGTCAATGTAGGCGAGCACCGAGAAAGCCGATATGGGGGGTTATTTAATGTGCCCTGATTTCTACGAAGACTGCTTGCTTCTACACGTTCATTTATATCAATTGGAGCGGTATTTAGGTAGATACAATACATCTATTTGGCCTCTATATCGCCCCATTGCAACAAGACCGACTCAAACGATCTTGCTATACTTCATGTGAGCATCATGTATGGCCAGTGTTCGGGTATGGAATGGGCAGTGAAGGGGTTCCCATGCGTTCGTTAGGAAGGCTGTAGCTACGCTGGGAGATCGACGAAGGCCTTTGGGGTCTCGGCCATAGTTGTGTAGTGGACGAGTAATGAATACACCAAGGAAGGCCACGGCGACTTGAGCTAACAAGAGATCGTACAGTCTGTCTATTATTCTTCCGTATAGAATCCTTTCCAGTAATAGACATGGACTTGCTATTGAAGATAACCGGGGTACACAGAAGTGTTTATATCAGATCTCGTCAATGGACCGCACTAGGTTAAATGAGAGCTTGGGGGACATGGGATACTAGGCCAACAAAAGAGATACACTTGCAGATAGCCGGGGCAGATTCTCAGTCTCTCACACAGCAGATCGCATCCATGGCATCTTAAGGGGCGATTATCTCAACCTTGACGCCTCCATGCCAAAGTCCGGCCATTTCAGCCAAAAGGTCCCCTTGGGCGGCACGTCTGCCGAGTTCCATGGAAGGAAAGTCAAGTCCCATTACTAAGTACGAGGTTGGTTGAGGAGGCACTAAGTACCAGCTCGGTGAGGCCAGCATTCACCAAGGCTGCAGGTGCTTGCCAAACAAGTCATTATGGAAGCCATCATGTCATGCGCCGCAGACTTCGGGATCCGTGGACCTGTCGGAACACGGCGAACTGCTGGGTCACCACGATTGCTTGAAGCCCAAAGACGCTCTTATATCCTAGGGCGACAGGCGTATAAGAGTGTCCTTGCGGTCAACTACTCGGTGGGGCATGACGCCCAAGCAGGCATCGTAGGGCTCAGGGCTTGTGCGGACCGACATGCGCAATTGTGGAGTTGGAGCTCTCTCTCCCCAGGCTGCGCTAAGCCTAATTGGGAGTCTTCGCTGGAAGATGAAGACGTGTGTAGAAAGATCTTCGGATGTCAATCTTCACCTCAACACCAACGTCTGCCCGGACATAACTATACTGAATCCAATAGTCCCAATCGAATGGCCGCTGCCTGTTGAAGACGATGTCATTTTTCTTTCTCGAATGTGAGCTACACGGCCATGCCGGCAGCCGCTTGGCGCCATCTCCCTTGTTATGTACCTGGAACCAGATGGAAGGATAGCACCTCAAATGGAAAGCCAGAACTGCATCATCGGCCCTCTCACCCATGATGATACTGCCAGGAGGAACCTGATTTTGCCGCGGACCATCTACTTGATGGCACCCTGAGTCCCATCAGCCTACCTATGACCTCACCGGCACACGCTTCAAACCTCACGGCAGCAGAATCTACATCCACATCCGTACATGTGCGTTCAAACTCACTGTCAAGTTCTCCCGCCCCATCATTCCGTGGTTTCGTGCAAGAGCGCATCAAGCTCGTCTCTGTCGGCAAGGAGGTTGGCCGCATGCTTCCTTTCTTCGGGTGCCAGTCCCCGTCCGAGGACTTCCCTTACAACGATTAGTGGGTGCGGTATTAGCAGTCGGGGCGGCTGGAGGTTCGTTACGGTCTTCTCAAGAGATGGGGAGGAGAAGGTATACGTGCAGCAGAGGATCTGGGAGAGGAAAGAAGAGGTTATGAGGTTGCTGGTGGAGGCGGGGCGTAGGTTTATGTCTGTGGGAGTGCAGGGATAGTGGGGGTGTGAGGAGGGGGTTGTTGGAGGTTTTGGTGGAGGGGATGGGGAGGGAGGTAGAGGAGGCGAAGGGGCTTGTGAGGGTGGGGTTGAAGGGGGGGAAGAGGTTGCTGGAGGATTTCTGGAGTGGGTAGGTAAGGTTGGTGGGGGAGAGGTGCGTATGTGGTTTAGTCGAATCTATGGAAGCTATTGAAGCAGTCTGGAGAGCCCTTAGGATTCTTGTGCCGTCAGTCGCGTGATTCTTGGGAGGACCCTGCTAACAAAATAGTGGTCTACATTCATGTCTAGATGTGCTATGGCAAACATCTATACCGGGCCAAAGTGGGAGGACACAGTGTTGTCTCACTTCCTGCATGCCGCGCCTTGGCGCTAGGAGGAGACAATATTTGGTCCTGACGGGCTTGATTGCTAAACGGGCATGCTGCCCCCTTTTAATGGTGGTTCATAGTCAATTCAGTGAGTCACATTGGTGAGGACTGCACGGTGCTAGGGAGCATCAAGGGTTGGGCGTTCGTTGAGGTCTTATACAGTTAGTAAGGGGCTGAGCCTGAGTCTGAGCCATATGTGATAGGATGGCAGGTGACAACGACTGGGATCATGGATTAAAGTTGAGCGCGCAACCGTGGCAAACACTCGCACTCTGGAGGCACTTTTCGAGACAATACGCGCTTGTTACTCCATGCCGGTACCGTGTCTTGTATGGCTCGATGTGGTACCGTGTGCAGCCAGGGTCCCTATTTTCCCCTCTCCCCCCTCCCAAAATCCCCAACCCCCTCTCTTCTTCTTCTTCTTTCTCTCCTTCTTCTTTCTCTGCTTCTTCTTTCTCTGCTTCTTCTTTTTCTGCTTCTTCTTTCTCTGTTTCTTCTTTCTCTCCTTCTTCTTTCTCTACTTCCTCCTCTTTCTCCTTCTTCGTCCTTCATCGCAACAACAATATTAAGCAGCTGCCTAGATCATGGTCAATGCGAACGGGCTGACGCTCATCAACGGTGGTGAAATACTTGACCAGGGAATATGACCTGCGTATGCAGGATGAGCTCCGCATCTATGACGTTTTGGAACTTCATGATTCCCATTCCGACCTTGTTCAAAGCTTCCTCGGTCCCAATCCTTCGGCGAATTTCCTTCAATTCCTCGGTGGGGGTACACTCGAAGAAAGAGCCCGATCACGCCAAAGATTCAATCCCAAAACCCTAGAAGTGCTAGAGGTCCTAAGCAGAGAACCGCAACACCTGATTTGGAGATGGACTTAACAATTAACCTCCGCCGCCGCATGGCTCGAATCCGTTGGCTTTGCCCACGGCGACACCCGGCCGCCTAATATCCTTTCTGATGCCGAAGACCATCTCAAGTTGGCCGACTTTGATTGCATCGTCAAGATAGGCGAGCCATGCGACTGTCCCATCGCACAATTCGGCAGGGCGGTGGGCGACGAAGTCGGCGAGCATAAGCGTGGGAGTTACGGAAACCATGGGCCGCAGTCAGAGCAGTTCTCCATCGGCTCGGTCATGTACCTCATAAGTCACGGGCATAACGCCTATGAGGATCCAAGTGAACCGCCATTGGATGATCCAGCCATAGTCCTTCATTGGATGCAGGACAGAGTGTTCCCCGCTACAGATGACAGCGACTTCGAAACCGTTATAAGGAAGTGCTGGTTTGGTGAATATAATACCATACAGGACCTAGCGACTACGGTAGCAGGAGCGGTACGGTCGCTAGATCTTACAGATTACTATACAACACGGGCCATGGCGAAAGATGAATATGAGGTAAGACGGGAAGAATGTGAGCAGTTGGTAGGGCACGGGTTGTTGGGACTGGTTGGCAAACACTCGCAACGCACGCGGGAATGAATGAAAACGATTTCCGGCTCTCCACCTCGCCGGAAAGCCTAAGCTTCGGGGAGACACCTTACATGCCAGCATCTCTATAATTCGCCTCTAACCCGGGCTCACTATGTCCCCTTCCCAGGTGTCAAATCGCACACAGATCAGCCATGACCACCGCTTCGCATCTACAAATCTCCGTCCTTCTCAACGCCTCTCACCATCCTCACCCTCTCCCCCACCGGCTGGATCTCCTTGACCTTATCTGGCCCACCCGACGGCGCCCCGAACACCAACTGGCTCTTCATACTCCATTGCGATGGAATATTCCATTCCTTCGCCACGCGAGTAGAGAAGCCCGGGAAAATGTTGTAGTGCTGCAAATTACAACCCAGACCTTCGGCCTCGAGTGTAGTCCAGACTGGGGAGAAGTATATCAGTTGCGACCCTTGCGACTTGTTGGGATGGAGAAGGGCCAGGGTGTGGGGACAGCTAACGAGTGAATTGGTGCATGCCGCTCGAGTGGTCGGACCCTGGGGAACAAGGCGTTTTAGCAGATGACCTTCAAGGCCTAGAGGAAGGCGGAGGGAGAACATACACGATTCAATCAAGGGTGCAAGTGCCGGCCGTTCCGTCACGAGACCGTCCAATGCAGCCGGATCTTCGTAGAAGATGATCTGGGGACAAGGGCAAGAATGCATTAGCTTTCCGCTTATAGGACATCTATATAGATATCTCCACCGTGCCAAACCCGGCCCTCAAACCCTTCACTCTGCCCTCCAGCGCCGTGGCAGCTGGCGGGGGCAATGTCTTCCTTATAACATCCAACCCCGTATGCCATAACTTATCATGCTGATCTCTCAAAAGCACGACGCAGCGCGCTGATTGGCAATTGAACGTGCTGGGGCAGTGCTTGATGGTGAAGTGCACGATTTTCTCGATGCGGGCGTCGGAGATGGGGGAGGTGTTGGTGAGCGAGTAGATGGTGCGGCGGGCGCCGACGGCGGTTGAGAAGGGGGTCGTGGAGGCCATGCTTTTCATGAGCGCGGGTTTGAGAAGGGGAGGGTATGATCATAGGGCTCCTGCCTTGATACGTGCTCGGGAGGGCATGGATTACGCGGTGGGCCATTGGGAGGATTGTGGATCGTTTTGGATTTATGAAGGTCCATGTCCCTCGGACGGCTTGTGTTCCTTCAGGACTCTGTCCGTTCGAATTGTAGGGACTGCGAGATATTGGAGGGTCGCAATGTAAAAGCCACATTCGCTGCAGTCTAGTTGTGCCGCAAGTTGTTGGAACGGGAGATTCTTCATTGTATCGGTTGGGCGTTATGTGGCATAGCTGCTAGAAGGAGGGATCCTGTGTACACCACTGCAAGCTTGCGCATTGGGATAGTAAACACTGGGTTGGCACCAGTAGGAGCAGTGTAACGCCAAACCCCCCCGTTACCTTCGACCTGTTAAAGACTCCCAGGCGAACCATCAAATCAAGTAGCAGTTATCAGATGTGGAAGCCCTGCCCAATATCATAAAATTGACAGGTTACTCACATATTTGAACAAAATCAGTGCGAAAACTCTGCAGTACTCTATAGCAGTCATTGAGCTCTACCATAGCTATCTATGGTTCCACCGAATATAGGTTTCGCTGCGGAGAATCCCTCGGATCCCTCTGCTTTTGCTATTTGTTTTGACGGTACGCCCGCTGCTAGCGAGATAGTGACGAGTTCGGCGTAGCGTTGTCACTGCCGCACGACGACGACGCCGTCTGCGCTCAAGCATCAAGTACCAAACACGTCAAAGGCTGGCCTCAGATGTCAGTCTACGCTGCGAGCTACTGCGTTTCCCTCTTCAGCGTTCCGCGCTGCCACTGTCGTACATTACTACGTGTCGCTCGACAGGGTATATCTTCGTAAACAGGTCCTAAGGCGTGTGCGGCTTTCTTCTCTTGGATGCATGGAGAATGGTCACTAGGTTCATTCTCACTCTTGCGGAAATGCTATCTCGGCTGTTGACTCTTGAGGAGATAGAAACTAGCATTCGTTGAACATCTGAGCTTTTCTACTGCAGTCGTACCTCTTTCTATGCGTTTCTTTTCATCTGCTTGGGTTGCCATGGCCGCCAAAGCGCGTGCGAAACCTTCGGTACAGCATACCCGCCCACGCCGCCTTGCGGCAGTCCCTATGCGCCCAGCGTCATCCGCTATATAAGCACGAACAGATCCCATCCGTTTAGCAACCCTCGCGTTTCAGATTCAATCCGCTTTGTCGTTGTCCAAACGAATCTGCGCCAGATCGGCTTTGAAAGATCGGCTTTGAAAATCCCGTTACCCGTCACATGGGACAGTGCATCAATTTCGCGCGTCCGACTCCCATCTCGTTCTCTTTACTTTTCACTCTCAGCAGCGCACTTGCACATCGCTTCTCGCATTGTCATATTGCTTCACGCCTTGAGGCAGGACCTTCCCCGTTCGAATATCGCCTCTCGGGTGCCAATAGAAAGACAGGGAGATGGAAATGCCAAATGCCAGTGTGTTTCATCAGTGCATTGCCGATGTGTCTAAGGCTACCAAGCAGTGTCGTTGTGGATCTCCTATGGAGTGCTTAGACTCAGCTCCACTGTGGGGTCCCCGCAGGCTTCTCCAAGTCTTCTAGAATACTCCGTTCTCCATGACCGGCGCCTAAAGCGGAAATTCGCATTCGAGGTTATGCAGACGCTGTGGTCACTGGTCAAGTCTCCTCCGAGATGCACATACCAAGTCCCCTTCGCTCCCGAGTGATAGCCGCGTTACAGGATGACATGTTGATGGCAGGCCCGAGAACATAAAGGAAGGCAAGCGCGGGTGCTCTGGTAACCGTCTACCTTATAACCCTATCTCAATTTCTCTTTGTCACCGATTTCTCATCTCCATAAATCTCCGCGGCAGCATCACAACAATGGCTCAACACTCAAACACCTCGTCCTTGGACAAAGAGCCCACAGCACTCCCAATGTTTGAATCCAATGGGTTCAACTCCGCCAACAACAATTACCACTTGGGCGCGGACGAGTCAAGTGATAATGCCTTTCGCCGCATCCGTACGGCGCACAGCGTCTCCATCTCCCCCGAACTCTTCGAGAAGATGTACTTGAACCCGCAGAAAGAGGTAAAGGGAGATTTACGGAAGACCTTTGGCAATCCTACACCACTGTAAGTACCAGCCTCAACGTCCTCGTGCTTCTCACCCAAGCTGACCATACCCAGAGCACTGATCGGCTTCCTCCTGACCGTGACCCCCATATCAATGGAGATGATGGGTTGGAGGGGTGCTGCTAGTGGACCTGGTATTGTTGGTGCCGCATCTGTGTTAGTCGCTCCAGTATAGTGTCGGCTTCGTTCCACAGAAACTAACGCCGCTTGGGTCTTTAGTGGCGCTTGTTTCTTCATGGGTGGTCTCTTAATGTTCACCGGTGGCATCCTCGAGTGTATCTTGGGCAACACGTTTTCGTTCATAGTGTTTGCGTCGTATGGTAAGCTGCCCAGCTGCTGTATCTTGGTCTTTCGCAATTCTCACGACTAACATCATCTTCCTTGCTTCTCAGGTGGATTCTGGCTCTCCGTTGGCATAACACTCACACCCACATACAACGCTTATAATGCCTACAATGCGGATCCGGCTCAAGTAGCCAAAGAACTGGCATCGGCACCTTTCAACTCGGCATACGGTAAGTCAACCTCCGACACTGTACTTGACTTGGTATCACTGACTTTGTACCTCTGGAACAGGATTCTATCTCCTGTGCATGGGTTTCTTATCACTCATCTTCCTGATCTGCTCTCTTCGCACCAACATCATATACTTCATCGTCTTCCTCACCCTGGTCATCGGCTTCTTCCTCGAGGCAGGCGAATACTTTGCGATTGGCGTAAATGCAATGGGCTCAGCAGGGACTCTGCGAATTGTAAGTGACCACATACATCGGCATACATCATCGTCACTACCAAGGGCCGGCTGACCGTTGGTATCTTTTTGCAGGGTGCCGGTATCTCTTACTTCATCAGTGTTGCTGCCGGCTGGTATATCCTCCTCGCCCAAATGCTTGCGGCGCTAGATTTCCCGTTCTCCATCCCGGTGGGAGATATAAGCATGATGATCAAGCCGGCTAGCCAGAGAGTGGCGAGATTAAAGGAGAAGGACGTCGTGTAAGCTTTGTGTTGTAAGATGCGTTGTTTTTGCCAGGAGCTAGTGTACTCGAGTGGGTGGAGGGTATAATGCGGGATCTCAAAAAGTGTTCGCGCCTGTTATATCTAATTCTTTATGTTCCTTGACACTTACAGTTTCCTCCATGCCTCCACGGCACTGCGAGGATGAAACTGTTGACCTCCCCCGTTCTAGACTTGCACCGAGCGGGCGGTTTTGGCGCTGAGGTATAGGCAGCTATGGCACAGGCTCACATAGGAGGCAGTATCAGTATTGGCCGCTCAGGGACATTGCATGAGGCATTGCTCAATATCCAGTGGTGCAACTGGGAGGTTACCAAGTGTCAAATTGCAGTCTCGCGACATCGATCTACATATTAGTAATTAAATAAAGGCTCTCTCGTGCGTTGCTGTGTTCACTAGCAGGGCTATAGCATTGGTTCCCTTCAATTCATGAACCACATTGCTATAACATTTGCTACTACTGCAGACATAAAAGACATTAGCGCTGCTGTTTTCTAAGAATCTTTCATGTTGACGGTTTCCCAGCCGGACCCTCCGACTGTTATGTCCTCATCAGCGGGACATCCGCCCTCAGGGAGTGGGATCTCAGAGTACGACCAGGGAGGCGACGGCGATCAAGGTCGGCGTCTCTATCGCCGGCCAGCATATCCAGCGAGTTCCTACTTCCATGACTCCAACGCTCAAACACAATGGGCGAGACCTAACTTCGACGAGTCGTCGAGCTATATGCTATTAGGCCCGGGTGCTGGAGAGGAGCTTCAGATGCTGTCTCAACAGTATAGTCCCCGTCCTGTACTCTCACTCACATATTATGCTCACAATTCTGTTACTGCAGATGGCGTCGGGAGTCCGCACTACCTCTTTACCAACCCGATGGCGGCGACAGTGTGCCAGTGAGGTCTGGGTACACTGCGAGATCCGACCATGACCATTTGCTGAGCTCAGAGCTATACGCACAACGACCTCCGTTGGTACGGTCTTCAATACATCGGACGAAGTTACGTAGCCAGAAATATTTCTCCGGCTGGCGAGTAGGAGTAATATCCTGCTGCGCAATGGCTGCAACGGTTCTGTTAATCAATGTAGTCGTTACCATATACGCATCCATCACGGCCGGAGTCACCAGTGGTATTGGTACGCTGCAACATGGGGACTGCTCGTTAACGAAGCAAACGAGTATGTGGCTGCATTTGGCAATCAATGTGCTAAGCACTATCTTGCTCAGTGCTAGTAACTACTGTATGCAGTGCTTGAGCTCTCCGACACGTGAGGAGGTTGATAGAGCACATGCGAACAGCAAATGGCTCGATATTGGTATTCCCAGTGTGCGAAATCTCCGACATATCAGCTGGAGACGAGTCATTACCTGGTGGCTATTGGGCCTGAGTTCGGTGCCGTTGCATCTGATGTTAGTGTCTTCCGCCCCTTTCCTGCGTAGCACACGCTGTTCTGATTGTTATTGGCACGCGCAATTGTGGATTACTCACTTGTCCACTAGGTTCAATTCTGCCGTCTTCGAGACCTTGGCAGCTGAAGAATATTATGGAGTGGCTGCTGGCGCGGGATTTATAAACGGCGCAGCTTGGAACAAGACCCAGCTAGTGGAGTCGGCCGGATATCATTACACCGTAAATGCATCGTCCCTGGAACTTCAAGGGCTCTTTGACGCGACACAGAACCTTCAGGATAAAGCTACAAATGCCACATTGCGGAGATTAGAGAACAAGGATTGCATCCAAGCGTATAGCAGCCAATTCATCTCTGGGAGGCGGAATCTCATTATGGTGGCGGCAAATACATCAAACGTCAACGCCACTTTCTTCGGCTGGGTCTTCATTTACCCGTCGTTCTATCTAGCTACGAATTGAACTGCTCCAAATGTGTTTTGGTCGGGTCAGGCAGAGGCCGGCCAGTGGATTCCCTTTGGTGTACCAATCGAATACTGTCTCAGCGAAACAGTTCCCGAGAAATGCCAGCTGCAATTCAGCGTAACAATCATGATCGTGGTAATTTCCTGCAACCTGGTAAAGACAACTTGTATGCTTTCTTTCCTGTTGAAGCAGAAAAGTCCAACCTTGATAACTTTTGGAGATGCCGTGTCCTCATTTCTCAATGACCCTGATTCCACAACACTTGGAAGATGTGCTATGTCAAAAAGAGATGCCATAGCGGGCAAGTGGGCTAAAAGCCGAAAGCAAGGAGAATCCGGTCCGCAGCCAGTCAGAGCTCAAGCATGGAAGCTTCGCCGTGGCCATCGATGGCTTAGAGCGGCATCAGGCTGCCGCTGCGAAGGTGCTGGGGATATGGTCGGTTTGTTCAATTTTTGCTGTGGGTCCTTGGGTGCGTGGCAGGCATGTTCGGCTGAGGGCAAAATTTGCCCTATTTCTCAGCGTTGTCAGGCTTTTGTAGCAGTCACTTTTCAATGTCAGTTGAATTTTAGTCGTTTCGTAGACTAGATTTCCAATGCAGTTGACTGCTGGCATGAAATGTCGAATCGCGCATGGCAGAAATTTTATCCAAGGAGTAGTTGTAGTGAAGTTATGAGCGGTTATTGGGCACTGGGCAATCTGGTCCTAGGTTGCAGTTGGTGGCGTAATTTTGGTAGAACGGAACGCCTAGAATAAAAAGCAGGCTTCTTCAACCACCCACAACATCATGTTCAAAGCCCCGTTAGAGGCCATATGTGGCAATGCGCCTCACAAGAAGGAGTGGAGCCCATACGAGCGTATAATCTTAATTTGAAGGAGCAATACTTCTCCTACCAAGGCTACACGCTACACGCGTGCCTCAAACGACGATTATATCTACCATTTCTCAAGCCAATCCACGCCACACAGGGGTATTTGACTTCGATCCGGACGTCCTAAAATCCTCTCTAATCGAGAATGCCGTCATATTCTACGAATTGATCGCCTTACGCCTGGAATCACCTTACCTGGCTATCGGAGACTTGTCCGGGCACTGTACGGCGGCCACACACAACCGGGCCCAGGAGACTCCCGGGGTGATACCACTACGAGTCAACAGCTAGCTTGCACGATCGCAGAATGCTCCAATGATGCCACTCGCCCTACGATGCGCAATCTGTGCGTCATCTGGCAGTCACAAGCTTAAGGCGCCTTTGGAGGGGACGATTAAACATTGGGATAGGGTTGTCAGCGTTCTCGGCTGTCGAACTTTTCTCCCAACACTTTATTAGTCTCTGGCCGCAGCTAGATTGGCCGATAAGGATTATCCTTCAACGCCACGTCAGCCTGGAGGCTTATGATGTGCCACGTCGCCAACCAATAATAACTTCTTCTCCAGCTTTTTATGCGAAGCGAGGGAAGTGGGGTGGTGATGGGGGAATATTTAGCATCTGAAAGTCAGGAAGCGAAATCTGGAATACGAGTGTTGTTGGATGGATCTCAATCCGATTTTCACCCCCACACCATCACGAGATTGGCGGTGGACGAGATTCGCCGTGATTGAACAGAGGGTTGGTTTCAGCTGCATGTGTAGGAGGTTGTTCAGCTAATCGGCTAAATTGGCCGCCTGGTCTGGATGAGGGATTCTTAGGGTTTCACAAGGCTGGAGAAAGGGTGGGAGCGTGTAATAGTTATAGAGCTGCTTAGTGTGGGAAGCTGCGAATATTCCCCTCATCTAATCTCGACATTTCAGTCATTGCACTGTCACTGGAGCTTTCTTGGCCGTTAATCGTACTCTTAGCGCATGGTGGAGCATCATAATGTCATTCCATTCGTTATATATTGCTCCCTCCTTTCCTAGACCTGCGGGCCTTCAGCTTCTTTCGTTACTTAGCCTCTGCCTAGTCAACCTGTCTGCCCTGCCTCAAGTAGATTCACAATGTTACTTTCCTAATACAACACTGAACGACCATCCTGATTATCAGCCATGTCCTCCAGTTGTTCAGGGCTCTGTTTCCATGTGTTGCGCCACCAACCGTACCGCCTCCCCGGACACATGCCTTCCCAATGGTCTTTGTGAAAATCGAGGTGGGAATGGCACAGGAGGCAACATCGAGAACCTATATTGGAGAGAGTCGTGCACGGACAAAAGTTGGAACAGCACATACTGCCTCAAGTTGTGCGTTGAAACAGGTAAGTCTATACATATTACAAGTGGGGTATCTGCAGCTAACAGAATTTAGCATCTGATAGGGACACTCCAGATATTCAAGTCACAGACTGCAAAGACGGCACCTACTGCTGTGGTCAGGGAAACACAACATGCTGCGCTCAAGGCCAAGGAGCGCCTGTCGCAACTGTCCTTGGCGCTGCAGTCTCAACACCTTCGCCAACAAGCTCATCATCCACTGCTACTTCGGCAACTCCAACACCACCCACTAGACCACATAGCGGTATCAACAGCCTCACTGCAGGCGGCAAAGCAGGCCTCTTCGTTGGAGTGATGTTAGGAGTGATAGCTATCGCGATATTTCTGGGCGACATATGGCTCTTCCGTAGAGAGCGTAGAGCCAAGATCAGCGGTGGTGCGAAAGGCCCTGAAAATGGCCTTGAGGCGCCACATGCTGCAGTTCCGGAACAGGTACGTCTTGAACCATAGCACTTCATCAGTACGCTCCCTGACACGCATCTTTAAAAAGTTAAAGTTGAGGAACATGAGATGACAGGCATTGAGAGGAAACCTGAGTTGCATGCAGACACTTTGCGCAGCGGATTAGATGGTACGACGAGACCTGCAGCATGAAGGGAAATGAAACAATGTATCAATGGTCAGAAAGCTGCACATACAGGTTATTAGAATGTGTAGCTTCAAAGCGCTCGATAGGTCGGTTTGTCAGGAGGGGCAGAATAGGTGTTATAAAACCTTCGGTCGTTGCTATCACTTGATGAGGTACAGAGTCTGAAATCACACATGAATGGTCTTCATGACGTTGAATGCGCTCTGCTTCCGACTGCGAGGACGTACGAATCCTAAAATGGCAACAATCAGGTTTGAGCCGAATGACTGGCGGATAGAGGTTGGCGTAGCGTGATCGATATCTTGGGGAAGGGAGTAGCCACGTTGGTTGCTAACAACCTTAACACCATCTTTCGTGAAGTCAGTGGAGTAGTGCGTGTGTCCAAAGATCCACCATTGCACATCCGAGATAAGAGGAGTCTCTTTGACTCCAAGGAGGTCGCTTGCAAAGGCTGATGTCCATGGATTTCCGGTATCGCTGGGCTTGGATGTTTGCTTCATTGATGGCGCGTGATGGGTAATAACAATGATACGTCGTTTGCGACTATTGGGCTCTTTCCGAATTGAGCGTATTTGTTGTTGCAGCTATTCGACATCCTTGACGTGCTCCGCGTTGTGTGTCGAGGCCCCAGTCCTGGATTCTTCGGAAATCCTTGACTTTGCTCTGGACGATGTCCCTTGCTTCAGGGAGGATCTGAGACCAGAGTGTGCAACCAAGCACTGTGACATCTGAGCTCTTCCCGAGATCGTATCTTCTCCGATGTAGAACCACAAGCTTTGCAGCAAGGATAGGCTCCTTTTCGAGTCGGCTTGCAATACAAAGGCCTTCATCGTGAGACATTCCAAAGAACTCATGGTTACCCAGGACTAGGAACACACGCGAGAATTTGTCGCATTGCAAACGTAGAAAGCTGAGGTATAACTCGTAGTTCGACAATTGCCCAATATCCCCGGCCAACACAAGATATGAAGCAGTAGGTGGGACTTGGGAAAGTCTGGTACTGCAGACCGACTTCGAGGTGGAGATCCGACATGATATGGAATTGTAAACTCCTCTGAGCCCCTAATGATTGCAGCACCTGCCGGACAGCCATGTCGTTGTGCTTAGCTAGAGATCTGCTCGGTCTATCTGTCAAGGTAGGTTCCAGACGTGGAGAAATCCCGAGGGACGGGGCCGTGGAAGGGACTAATCCACTCTAAGCTAAGGTAGTTCATTTATCACATAAGTGACGTTTAACGAAACGCGCGATGAACACGGCGGGTAAGAGTGGCAAGTACCCTTTGGAATAACCCGATTACTGCCCTAAAGTGCTACCGCATATGCTCTGATACCTTCTGTTACATCACCGACGGGTTTCTAGCTTGAGAATCTTTCGAACTCCAAACTTTTAAGGGTCCTTAGTTTTTACAACACAACTCGCGCTACTCAGCTCTGTACTCATCTGCAAATGAATAGCTCTTCCGCCTCAACTGATATCAGCACGGAAGCATTACCAGGCATCCATGTGTTGGTTCGTGTTCTCAATGAGGAGTCCATTAGATTCTGTTTTGTTGGAGAGCTTGCTCTAAACTATTACAATGTACCGCGAGTCGTCCATGTATGGTCCTCAGTGTACAGTTGATCGCAGGAAACCGCCCTCTGACATCCGCTGCAGGATATCGAAATCTGCGTTCTTGTTTGTGAACTCGGAAAGGCAATGACAGCATTCACTTCGAAAGCAGAATTGTTCAAAGCTACCCCGGAACCGGAGGGCAACCTATACACAGACTACAAGCTGGGCTTTCCACGATTTCAGCTTCTTAACAACAACAAATCCTACGTTGTGCTCTTCGCCGACACTGCCTTGCACCTTAATCCACTCACACAAAGCACAGTGCCCTTGGAATGGCACACTTATCAAGCCAGGTACAGTAAAGAGATCTTGGACTCTTTCTCAGCTGAGGGTACCAGCCGCTTATCGTTCCCCCGTCTCGCGCCGTTCTTCTTAGGCCACTGCAAGCGCTACTGCAGTTCGAAGGCCGTAGACTCCGCAATGGCTGCGGAGCAATTGGTCGATGGGATGGATCTTGACGAAGCTTGGTTGGATGCGCTGTTACCCGCCATGACATCCGACGAAAAAAGGTTCGCTACCAAACTTGTGTGGGAGAAAAAGTCTCGCATTGACGACTTTTCAACCAATCGAATAACATGCTATATTTCTAACAAGGAGGAAGCACTAAGGGTGCTGAAAGTTCGCGGCCGTGACACTCCGCTAATCGTGCCACGCAACTAATAGTCGGCTCGCCTATTAGTGCTGAACACCTCAACGTCGCTAACGCCTCAACGTCGTTTTTTGAATAGAAATAACATTACAGTTCAAGACGTGACTGCTCCACATCACAATGTCAGACACTTATGAGGCCTCTGATTTACGTGTAGAGGCTGCTATAAAAGCCTTTCACAATGGTGAATTCCCCTCTGCTGCCGCCGCCGTCAAAGCCTATGAGTTAGAACCTCGCCACCTCCAGAGACGCTTAAAAGGGCAGGCTTCCAGATTCACCTGTCAGCTCACATGTACAGCTTTAAGCCCTGCTCAAGAGCAGGCCATTTGCACATACATTGAGGGCCTTAATAAAATGGATATGTCTTCAACCCTAGGAATGCTTAAAGGAGTGGCAGAATATCTTCTTATTAAGGGTGGTTCTTCTTATACTGTCAATCACATGTGACCACAACACTTTTTGAATCGCCACCCACAATACCTGAAACGTCGACAAAAGCCTTTAGCTATTGACAGGAAGCAAAGTCACAGTATAGAGAGCTTCACTGCTTATTTTGAAGCTTACAAGTAAATCAAAATGCTTTTAGGAGTGGCGGATGAAGACACCTGAAACATGGATGAGACAGGCTTTAAAGTGGGGGTTGAAAAGGCTCATTGAGTCATTACAGTTAATCTTAAGAGAAATCTGCGTTTAGCAGACCCTGACAACCGTGAATCTTTGACGTCAGTGAAGGTCATAAGTGAGTGGGGGTTAGAAAATTCCTCTCATGCTTATAATGGCAGGTGTACACATTCTAGAAAAATGAGCAGTCTGTTGAAATTCGCCGATTCGCCGCCGAGCAGGGGTTTGGGGCAGGGGCTTGGGGCAGGGGTTCTAGCCGGAAAAGCAGTCACGTCATAGGCGTACGTATGTCTAGGCTTAGCGAAAAGCTCCTAAACATGTATATTAACGGCTTGAAAGCCTCGAGTTCCTGCTTTCTTCCTTACGTTCATTTATTCAATTTTGGACCGATATTTAGCTAGTGCAATAATACATTTTATTTGGCTTCTAAATAATCGTCCATTACAACACAGTCAACAACCTCTCAGAGAACATCTTGTTTGTGACTTCTGAGACTGACTATTTCAATGACGACCTGGCCATTGAATGGCTTCGACATTTCAATACTCACTTCATAAAGAGCCAAATTGGGCTTTATCAGCTGCTTATACTTGATGTCTTTGGCTCCACTTGACTCAGCCTCTGAATGTAAGCCTTTTTCAGCCTTTCAAACATTACCATGCAGAGGCCATAGATACAGCAGTCAGGGCAGGAAGTGTGAATTTTGACAAGCTTAACTTTCTGACTTGTTTTCAGGCCATACGGGTGAAGGCTTTCACAAAATTCAACATAATTTCAGCATGAAAGAACATGAGGCTTATACCTTACAATCCACAAGTTGTTCTCTTCAAATTTAAGCTACTCAACTTACTGAGCATGCCTTAACACCCCCCCTTCACCCTCTATAATTGCAGCTCAAACCCCTTACACAGTTAAAAAGCTTATACAACATAAAGAAGAGCTTCAACAGGTTGTTACAGCACTTTCATTTGTTGACAAGAAGCTTGAAACTCATGTAAATTAAATTTATTGAGGGTTCTATTGCTTCTGCTCATATCCTTTGATTATTAGAGCGGGATCTTCTAGTCATACGGGAGGAGACCAATGCTAAGGCAGCATGAAAGAAATTGAGTGGAAAGGTAGCTCAAAGGGGGGGTGTTATCAGTGTGAAAGATGTGAGAGCAAAGACAGTCACACGGGAGAAGAATGAGGTGAAAAAGGCAAGAAATGCATTGATTAGGGCAGAAAACAAGGCATGAAAGGAGCAGGAGGCGCTTGACAGAAAGACTGTTAAAGCTTTTGAAGCAATTAAGAAGAAACTACAGGTGAAATTCAAGGCTTACGAGGCGTGAAAGGAGCAGGAGCAAATTGTGTGATGTTCTATTCATGTAGAGTTGAAAAATAGGGTAGGCCTCGTGATGTTGAGGCGTTAGCGACGTTGAGGTGTTCAGCACTTATAGGTGAGCCGACTATTAGTTGCGTGGCACGATTATCCCTGCGAGACCAAAGGAAACAACGCCATGGCATTTCCTCGCATGGTTTAGATAGATACGTTATGAGATGCAACTGTTTAGCAGGATAGATATTGCTATTTGTAGAGAAACTCTGTGGAAGCTGCAGATGTCTGTTGATACTACCGTATTTCATTGCGTCCTCACTGTCAATGTGCACCGCGCAATGTAATGTTTGCTAGCGTCCTAACTCCTGGTTACTGCTGCAAAGGGGCGATATAGGGGCCAAATAAATGTATTGTATCTAGCTAAATACCGCTCCAATTGATATAAATGAACGTGTAGAAGCAAGCAGTCTTCGTAGAAATTAGGGCATATTAAATAACCCCCCTATATCGGCTTTCTCGGTGCTCACCTACATTGACCGAGCGCCTATAGTCGGGCCGAGCGCATGTAGGGTATAATGCCTGCTACGGGCATATATTAGCTACTGCAGGGCGGGGCGAACGAACGATTTTCCGCATGCAACAGTTACCACTAGCCGTGTACTACCAAGTTTACGGAGTAGAAGTCGACAATGCGCTTCACTAGCCTTAGTGTGCTCGATCGCCTGCAACACGGATATCCAAGGAATATCCTGCAAAGTCTAGGAAGCGCCCCCTCAGCGGCAAGAATAAACCAATCCACCGTCTGCCTCAGCTCGAATTGATCGTATCATTCCAAGGGTTTTGTCAGCAGTGTTACATGAAAACTGTTCTACTATGTTTGTACTGTAATGTATGAACTGCAGTGCTACATAGTCACCCAATTCCTAAATATCGTACTGTTCTCGTGGAACCTTGTGAATAGCACCCTCAACATGATTCTCGGTCGTCTTAACAACGCCGCTCTTGCGCTGTACAAAGTTCTCAACTCGGCAGGTATCAAGCATGGGATATTTGGTGGCTATGCGATCAACACTCTCGGCGGGCCGAAAGAGAGCAAAGACATTGATTGCATCGTATCTGCAAGCAGGCAACAGATCATAGCACTTATGGATGGAAAGGAAGGTTTTCAGTTCATCAATCAAAGTCGGGAAGATTATGTTGCATTCTTCTGGTCAGATAAGCCAGACAGAAGACACGCAGTCTTGGTAGAAATCTTTGTTGAAGGCTTCGCCGGTATACATCACACGCCCCCCAAATACTTAGATTGGTCTCTGGCGGTTGCTTTCTTGTCTGACTTACTGATACTCTGTCTGCAGGGGCAAGGATTGGGATGGCGGGTATTCAGCCAGAATTCAAACAAGTCACCGGCCTGAGCATGGGCGTTGGCTACACAGCGCACCTCGACCCAGTATATATTTTCAAGGGTAGTCTTCGTGCAGCAGCAACCCGTGCGAAGTTTCATGACTCGGCCGACCTACGATGGCTGGAGGAGCACTTCCCAGCACTACTACAACAGCGTCGGGGAGAATTCAGCCTTGAGTATGCAGGTCTCGCGATGAAGCGCTACCCAGAGTTGAACCTTTCACTCGCAAGAATTGAAGTAAATGTCGCCGGAGCGAAAAGATCGCACTGTCTTTGGATCCGACTCATCTACCGATCGCTCAACGAGGCGACGTACAGAAAGGTCTCGTTCAACGCCCCTGAACACATGCCTGAAAGGAGCGGAAACCCAGTTTCCATAGGAAGAACCGAATTGGTGAACACCAGTCACCGGTATACTTAGATTGTTCGGCGGTGATAATAAGGGCCCTGTTTCCATCATCATATCTGGGTATTCAAATAGTCCTGATAAAGTCCTCACCGCAACTCTTGGTACGGACCGCCTTCAGGACTAGTGCAACTAGTCCCACTACACTTGCCACGTGCTGCCTCGATTTCGTTACGTGGATTGAGGTAGTTCTTGTTACATCGCTTCGACCACCATACTTCCTTTAATGGATTCAGCAACAAGATGATATCTAGGTGAGGGAATGACTTACTGTTGCAAACCACTCATAGTTGTCTGCACTCTGAGTAGCGATTTGCGGGGCGTTCGTTGCTATGTACGTAGCAACTTGGTTCGCTATTAGTTTTCCGGCATTCTGAATCTGCCAGTTCTGGATCTTTCCTCCAGGTCTGCGGGTCTCAACGCATTAGCAGGTGCTTCTAACGCCAAAGGCCAGTAGATCCATCGAGGAAGAACTTACGCAGGTGCAGATACAAATGGCGGATACCTATTGGAGGTCAGTCAACTTCATCAATATAGGTGAATTATTGATTTTAGAGCGTACAAGAATTGACGCAGAATGAGCGACGAGACCGTCTCCATCAATAACGAAACGCTGTTACCAAGTCCTCGGCACGGTCTTGACGCCAAATTTCCTCCGTAGTATACCCAGAAGGATGGACATAGTGTGATGGTAATAGGGGGTCCTGGTTCATAATGTATGGCGCCTCTGGAGTTGCTCTCGCAAAGATGATGCGGATCTCTGAAGACGACGTTTATGTCTGCAAATTGGGCTGCACCAAGGTCCGGCTTGCTAGCAACAATATTGGCGAACACTTGGTTGACTATCGCTCTGTCCCCGGGTCGAAAGTATTTCTCGAAGATGTCTTGCCTTTGGGTGTCTATTGCACCCTGCGCCAGGGAAACTGCCTCGTAGAAACCGGCAGCAATCTGATACTTTCGCACTTCTGTATCCGGGTCTATAAGCTTGTAGATGTCGCGCTGTTGGATGGATTTCGTGTCTCTGGGTTTGTTGAACAGGTTAGCAGATTTAGTTGAAACGGGGCTGGGATAACTCACAACGGATTTGGAAGTGCGAGTGAGGGCACGCAGAGAAGACCGCTAGCCAGAACCGCCATCCATAACTTGAGCGAGCGCATGAACGGCATGCTAGAGAAAGTGGTAGCTGGTGCTTGCAAATGGTTGAGAATTTCCCTTGGAGAGGCTGTTATTGTGTTTGCTTACAGAGCTGCGTTCAAAGGAAGAATCGAGCGGAGCAGCAATTGCTTAGAACACTGAGCATAAGGAAGTAAAAGACTTAGGCCGCTTGCTTTGGTTCAAGACAATACATTTTCGCTCAGATGATCGAGTCAACGCTTTGCATACAGGTGCGCTCTTTCTTTTAAGTTGCGCCTGCGCTACTCGTGTTTGAGAAGCCATGACTGAAACTGCATAATGATATCGGGTATACCTATCATGAGGTTCCAAGGTTTCATTTGCGCTTCAGTCAATCACGATCGCGGATATCGCGAAACCTGACATTCCATAATATGAGGTCCAGCGGTGAGGAGGGACCTCACGCTTGGTGTCACAGCTTGCAGTGTTACATAAGCATCATTAATAGTAGCATAAATGTAGCATAATTAGTATAAATCATGCATAATTCAGCCCTAAGTGAACGTGAACATGAACTGAACGATAATAGGGGTCCTGAATATAACAACACCAAAACATCAACAAATCCACAAAAAATCAAAGTTTTTATTGATATGACATTCATTGTTGATTACACCTGCATCTTACATCAATTCTATTGAAGTAGAACACTACTAACATGTTAAATAAATCATTAATTGTAAGGGGGTGGGTGTATGACGGTCGTCGTATAGGAGTTGAACGGGGTGTCGTAGGCAATATAGTCATGATAAGTCAATGCATGTCAGGGCCACCATATATAGTAGTACGACAGTACGACAGTACGACAGTACGACAGTACGACAGTACGTCACTATAGCTCGCTTATATGATGACTCGGCGAGTAGCGCCTTGGCATCAAGTGAAAACTCTTCACAAGGAGGTTCGGAAACCTGCTTCCTCAGCGATCAGTTTTGCCACTGAATAGAAGACGTATAACCACTGCATTGGCCCTATCATGACTTTTGCCTACGACACTCCGTTCAAACACCACTACGACGCTCTGTCGTACACCCCGCCTTTTACATACTGATCGCTCAGTACCTTCGGGCGAACGGCCACGTTGGAAGCAAATAAGACACGATGGCATCAACGCTTCAATCTCGTCAGGTCAGCGAAACAGTTGACAACCAAGCTGAGGCAGGCCCTTTGACTAGCAGGTCTACATTATCAGTCATCAATACCCCTACTTCTGACATCATTGATGATGATGAACATATCACTGCAGGCAACCTCAACGACATCATTAAAGACCTTGAGGCAGTCACTGCTCATAATCAGAAGGTCATCAAGCGTCAGTGACTACAGTTATGATGTGTATGACAAGAAATTGAGTTTGAGGACAATAAAAGGGAGCTTCAGGAGCTCAATCAACATCTGCAAGAAGGTTCTTCAACTACAATAAACTCAGGGAATGACGCAGGTTCATCACATGAACTACAACATTGAGTTATGACAGACATCACACCTCCCCCTTTTTGACGCCTTATAAAGTCATGAGAGCCTCATCTCTATGCAGGAGGCGTCAAAGTCATGAGATGAAAACTTCAGGAATACCTGAATGAAATCAATCAAAACTGAGAGCTGATGTCAGAGCAATTCTCTACTGAATGAGATTTCATCATCTGAGCAAGCACCTACCTTGAGAAAACAGTCATGAGTGACTGATGAAAGCAAAAGAAGCAGCATGATCACACTTAAATCACTTATGACAACTTTTTAAAGGTTCTAGAGAAGAACTTATCCTTTGATGAAGACATGAATGAATGAAATATCATCACCTTCAATGCAGCTGAACTTCACAGTCATGATACAATCACCTCTTAATATGATAAATTATCAGAACTCTACTGCTTCCTTTCAACCTCACATAAAGAGATTGATGAGATGCTCATTTAAGATCACTGACAATCAAGGCTTCCTCATCACATCTTGACTGAACTATGACGTTGGGATCTGACGCAGGTTGCAAGACAGTTAATGCAGGAAATTTCAGCACATCTTGACATCATCATCAATCATGAACTGTTCTGAAGCTGCTCAGACACCAAAAAGGATCATTAAAGCAAAACTGACAACAACAACAAAAGTATGACACAGATGTCATACTACAACAGAAAAGAATCCCTCATTAAACAATAAACAATCTGCACTCAATTCACTCAATTCAGCTGTGAAAGAGAGAACAACTCATGAGGTTTCTATCATGAAAGTGACTGCAATCAGAGCCAGAATCTCAATCATATATCAATCACTGAGGGAGCAACTATGATGATGACATGAACATTCACAACCCCCTCACGCTGACAAGGAGACTTCATCCCAAGGAATGAAGTGAATGCATGAAGGTCAGCAGATCTCTGCATTAAATGTGAAGTCATCAGTCACTGAACAAATGATTGTATGACTGAATAATTTACAGCCGTCTTCACTGCAGTCAATGCAAACAAATGACTCATGAATCACCTTCAGTTTGCCTCATTATTAATTATTGATGATATCTCACGTCTGATATCAGGGCAACTAGAGGTGGAACTGCACATAACAACAATGAGTGATATAATGAGCAAATCTTCACAATATTCATATATTATCAACAATGACAGTCAGGGCAATACAATCACATGAGATGTTGTCAATAAGCTGTTCCTATCAACTGAATCCTATGAGGCTCAAGACAATGCATGAGGTAATGTGATTAAGTTATCAGAGTCTGTTGTACTGATGATTATGATGTATGACACTGATGATCAACCTTACCACTATAGCAATCATTTCTTTATCACACAAGACAACACATCAGCTCCTTTTGTCCTCAGGTTATCATTTCTAGTTCATGCAAACTCAAATCACTACTATGATATGAGTAAATTCTTATGAAGAAAGTCAAAACATACTACTGCATGCTGTATATTCATCATCAGTGAAAAGAAGGCGTTGAAGAATGTTTTACATATGAACAACCTCATCATTACTGACTGCTTTATAGGGCCGGCGGACCTAGTGATTGATATGAAAAAATATACCCTTCAGATGAACTCATTACAGTATGACAGGAGTAAAGATGTGTACAACACATTACTGTCTGAATATCATGAGTACATGAACATATTTCAGATGACTGAGAAGCAGTCTCTGCTTGAGAGAGGTTCACATGATCATGTCATTGACTTAAAATCAGAGCAGCAACCTTCATTCAGAAAGTTATACTTAATGTCTCTGATTGAGCTCAATGTACTGAAGGTATATTTAGATGATGTTATGAAAGCAGGCATAATCTGCAAATTAATATCACCTGCAGCTTCACCTGTCATGTTCATGCCTAAATCAGACAGAAGCCTGTGACTGATCATTAATTATAAGTGATTGAATGACATTATCATTAAGAACTGTTATCCCTTACTACTCATATCAGATATGTTGAACCATCTTCAAGAAGTTAAGAAGTTCACTAAGCTGAACTGCAAGAATGCATATAATTGAATATGAATCAAGGGTGAAGATGAGTGAAAAACAGCATTCTGAACACAGTTCAGCCTGTTTAAATATCTTGTCATGCTTTTCAGTCTCACAAATGCTCCTGCTACATTTCAGGCCTTCATTGATAAGGCTCTTGATGAGTTTCTTGATATAATCTGCATGATTTATCTAGATGATATCCTGATCTTCAGCAAAGATGAATCTGAACATGAGGAGCATGTATGACAAGTATTAACTGCATTATGATGTCATGATCTTCACCTTAAGATCAGCAAATGCTCTTTCAATGCAATGAAAGTGAACTTCCTGAGGTTTAAGATCAATACTGAAGGCATACATATGAGTTCAGAAAGAATTCACGCCGTTGAAGAATGACTACTCTCAGAGAACATTCATGAATTGCAGATTTTTCTAAGCTTCATCAACTTCTTCTGAAGGTTTATAAAAGACTATTCATGAATTGCAGCATCACTGTTAAATCTCTTGAAAACAGGAAAGAATAAAAAGAAGACTGAGGATACATCATCCTCTCCTCTTCAATCTCAACAGACTGCTATTAAAAGGAAGCAGAACAGCCTGACCTCATTGTGAAGATTCAGTACAAGATATTCAGCATGCAACCTGCAAGTCAGAGGAGAGCTACAACAAGAAAATGTCATACCTGCCTCTTTTTCACTCTCAGGAGTCACATTGAAAGTGTTTAATGCTTTAAAGAAGACCTTCATGAGTGCTTTATTATTATGCTATTTTGATGAAAACAAACTCATGAGGGTTGAAATGAACACCTCTGAATTCACAATTGACAGAATCTTGACGCAACACTTTAAGGTCAACAGTCAATTGCATTGATTATCAGTTGCTTATTACAGCAAGAAGCTGCTAGATACTGAGATCTGATATAATACAGATGAGCAAGAGCTCCTTGTCATCATGAAAGTCATGCATCATTGATGACACTACTGTTGAGGCGCTAGGCACTCAATCATCATATTGACTGATCACGCAAACCTTGTTTGATTTATGACTACCTCAAACCTCACATGAAGGCAGCTCAAGTGAGCTGAAAAGCTCACTGAGTATGACTTTAAGATCACATATTAAGAGGACAAGAAGAACTCTGCTGATGATTTGTTAAAACAACCTGATTATGAACTGCTGAAGGCTGTCAATACCTTGATCATCACTGAAATAATGCAACAGTCCTTTCATTTAGGAAGCAAGGACTATAAGTCAGTGCAGAAGAAATTATACACACTTGCTGTGATGACACTGCAGTCAAGGGCAGTACAACAGAGACTACAACAAGAGAACATCATACCTGTCACAATGAATACTATCAGTATGATGAACATCAAAGATGACAGTCTCATTAAAACATCAGTGGTGTGAAACCTACCTGCTCAAAAAGAAGCAAGCTGTAATGAAAATGATGAGAGTGTCATGTCAGATGAAGTCAGTGATATCATTAAAACATCAGCAGTGTGTCACCTACTCAGTACAATGATTACTGAAGATGATGATCTCATTGAAACATCAGTGATGTGAAACTTATCTGCTCAAGAAGAAGCAAGCTGTGATGAATATGCCAGTACAACAAATACTGAAGTTGACAGCACAACTGAAACATCAGCAGTCTGTGACCTACATGCTCAAGAAGCAAGCCGTGATGAATATATTAATACAATGAATACTGAAGCTGATGATATGACTGAAACACCAGCAGTCCATGACCTACATGCTCAAGAAGCAAGCCGTGACCAAATAAGAAAGCTTAAGTATGCAGAGCCTCAGCAGCACTCAATCAAGGATAGCTCAACAGACACTGCAGTTATGAACAGTGATGCAAGTCATGTTTTTATTAATCTTTAAATTAAGGATAGCACTCCTTCTGCTGACATTGTTGAAGCGCTTCAGCTCATGTCTACTCACTCATTAATAAGTGAGGAGATAACAGCTTATACAAGAATGTTTATTAAACAACTCAAATGTGCAATTCATACTGAGCAGTCAAAAGACAGTTTGATATGATGAGTACAACAGGGATTAACTACCCCTCTTGAGGATAAAAACAACTTGACTGAGTCTGAGATGATAAATATGAATATAGACATGAACCCTGAGATGATCATGACATCAGAGATGCAGCCAAATATGGCATTTATACTGTCAGATATATGAAAATGTTGGCAAGAAATAAATGATGTCATACATTATGATGATAAAATCTACATTCTGCAGAACCCTGCCCTCTGCAATGCAGTGATTAATCAATTTCATGATGATGTCTTTGCAGGTCATTTCAGGAAGTCAAGAACTGCAGAATTAATGCAATGATCTTATGATTAACCTGATGCTGTCAGAGATGTATGATGTTACTGTCATGACTGTGTTGAATGTCAAAAGGTGAAGTCAGCTCATCACAAATCATACAAGTTATTAAACTCATTGTCAGTCTCAACTGAGCTGTGACATATAATGACAATGAACTTCATTACAGATCTGTCACTGAGCAGCATGTATGAAAGTACAACATGAGATTCAATCCTTGTCATAGTTGATAAGTTGATCAAAATGACTCACTATTTTTCAGTACAGAAGACAATGTCAGTTGCTGACTTCATTAAAGTGTTTATTCAGGACATAGTCAAGCATCATGACATGTCAAAAGTTTTAATCACAGACAGAGACAAGCTGTTTACATCAGAGCAGTGAATCAGCTTCTGCTTTCACATGCAGTGTCATCATAACATGTCAACAGCTTTTCACCCGCAAACTGATGATTAAACAGAGAGGCAGAATCAGTCCCTGAAGATGTATTTACACATATTCATTAATGAGCAGCAAGAGGACTGAGTGAAGCTTTTACCCTGTGCAGAGTTCTCATACAACAACTTCATACATGCTGCTACAGGAAAGAGCCCTTTTCAGCTTAACTTAAAGTGAGACCCTCAGATGAGCCTAAGTAAGCTGTTTATACAGCACTCACATGAACAAATAAGACTTTATGCAGATGCACAGCAGCTTCAAGATCAAATTACAACAGCTTAAGAGCAGCTATGACAGGTCAACAAGATGTATGCAAACTATTATAATCAGCACTGAACAGAGATAACATTCAAAGAAGGTGATTTAGTACTGATCAATGAGAAGAATGTGTCAGTGAATAAGCAGATGAAGAAACTGCATTGAAAAAAACTCAGTTCATTCATGATACAACATGTGATAAGTCAGTCATCATACAAACTTGACCTCTCAGAGGATTGAAACATTTATAACATATTCAACATCACTCTATTGAAGTCATTTTAAGGCACATGTCATGTGTCCTCTGCATTGACAGGAAAAGACCTACTACTCAACTGAGATGATGAGTGAGAAGTTGAGGCAATTGTGAATAATCATGTTCATGACAGCAGGCTTCAATACCTCATCAAATGAAAGCTGACAGACCAGGTGTGAGATGACACATGAGAGTCAGCACACTTCATTCACAATGTAAAGGCAAAAATGCAGAAATTTCATGCTGACAACTCTGACAAACTGAAATCCAGGTGAGCTGTATGATGTGACCCTTTAAGGTTGATTGAGAAGCTGTCACAAAAGCCATGAGCTTTAAGAAAGCTGTCACAAAAGTCATGAGTCTTAAGAATTGAAAACTTTGCTGACTTTGTTAACCTGATCTCCTATGACGGAGTCAATACCTTATGACAAGAATACAACAGAGGCTATGATGCTATGACAGGATCTGTAATAGAATTACTGCATGAACTACATTATAACAGACGTGTCACATTGCAGAGAATCAGAGAACACTCAAGTGCAGAAGCATTTCATTTCAGATCTGAAGATCAAAGTGAACCTGAGGTCAACACCTTGCACTTGACCCCTCATCAGTGTCATGTCAAGTCACCCTCATCTATCTACTTGTCTTTCATCATCTCAAACTCTTTTTCACTGTTTGATGAAGCCTTTGACCTCATCTCCTCAACACAGTGCTGCTCACAGAGTTCAACATACTCTTGATGATGATGAGATTGATGAGCATTGAGGACATGAAGAGCGTGAGCAGTGCTTTTCAGCAAGACAGCAAGAGCCTGAATGAGCTCCTCAGGACTACTGAATTAACATTAATTACCTCATTATGAATGCCATGAGACTCACGTTGAGGAGTGACTGCAGAGGGCGTGAAGAATGTCAGTAATGATTGATAAAAGGTGATGACATGAGGATCTGATGATCAGTCATTGAATGCTATGACTAATTAACAATGCAAAAGTATGACATAAAGTATGACAAAAGTATGACACTTTGTTGTATTAAACAAAACAAAAGAGGATTGAGAAAGGCAGACTTACAGTGTGCTGTCACCCCTCTGATCATCATAAACACGCGTCAGGACAACAACATCAGAGCTTTCAGAGTCAAGAGCAGTGATGATCAGAGGCTCTGTCATACATTGCTCATGAGGATTGTGAAAAGATATGCAACATGTGCAGGCTCCCCTGTTCAACACAAAGCAGTGATCAACTTCAGCTCTTATATAAGAGTCACAGCAAGCAGTATCTGACAATGTGTGACTGAGGTTCTCTTAAATCACATGCTCATGATGATGAGCCTGCTGCATGTGAGCCGGCAGCAAGGTATCATCATGACATCACACAAAGCAGGAATCACTGTTGAAGACATTATTCAGAGGTAGACACCTGATCCTCTTCAGGTGCTGAATAGTCAGTTTTATCACTCTGTTTCCTCATCTCTTTCTGAAGGTGTTAATCATCACAGTTTTATTCACTGACTTCAACTCAGAGCCCTCCTCATCACACTGAGCTCAAAGATCAATGAGCTTCCCTGATGAAGGCAGGTCTCCACTGTTGTTCATGATTATGAGTTTGAGAGTTCAATTATTGATTGCTTATATATCATGTTAGCATTCATATGATATATGACAGGAAGTATGACACTGCAAGAATGTTGAACTGTGAGCTGCAAGCTTCATGATGCTCCCTTCATGAGGTGAACACCTCTGCAATGAGGATGATGTCATGAAGTCATCAGGTCACTCAATGAGCTGTGAAAAAGTCATGAGAAGTACAACAACATGTCATAAGAGAGATGATGAAGAAGAAACATAAGGGAAGAGTGTTTTAAACCTACAGTAAACATTTTAATTTCAATGTTTATGTTAGAAAGAAGAGCTTACTGTCAGATGCAATATCATCACAATTAAATGAGGGCATGTGATCAGTCTTACTTTAGCACAGTTTCACATCCTCATTCTACAAGGTCAATCACTTATCAGGTCATCATGATGATGTTTATAATGATGAATTTGAAGTCAATTGACATCAGGGACAGCGTCATGAGAAGGAGAATGCTGTGTCAGAGCCATCATATATAGTAGTATGACAGTATGACAGTATGACAGTATGACAGTATGACAGTACATCACTATAACTCACTTATATGATGACTCAGTGAGTAGCACCTTGACATTAAGTGAAAACTCTTCACAAGAAGGTTCAGAAACCTGCTTTCTCAGTGATCAGTTTTGCCACTGAATAGAAAATGTATAATCACTGCATTGACCTTATCATGACTTTTGCTTATGACACCTCATTCAAACATCATTATGATGCTCTGTCATACACCCTGCCTTTTACAATGCAATGATTACATGTCTTTTATTTGGTGACAAAACTGATCACTGAGGAAGCAGGTTTCTGAACCTCCTTGTGAAGAGTTTTACTTGATGTCAAGATGCTAAGCGCTGAGTCATCATATCTATATAATGTCATATTATAGTGTTGTATTATAGTGTTGTACTAATGTCATACTAGTTGTTACAGCGCACTCACACGCCTACTCTATGTAGTCAGTTATTGCTCAACTAGACTTAGTGACATTTTAGTGTAATGCCTCACTTAAGTACTATTTAGGTGGCTTTCTAGGAGCTCTGAGCAATATCATCTTTTTCACATGATTTTATAACAATGGTAGCAACACCTTGTAGATCTCATTAATTAGCATCAAAGATTATTATCAACAATCAAGCTTTCATCATCATCAGGCTTTTGCTGTCATCAGGCTTTTCACTGCCACTCATCCTTCCTTGAATGAATCATGATGTCATAGTCTACGTCACTCAATACATTTATGATCAGGTGTATGAGGTCTCTTGTCTCTTAAGCTGACATCATCTTCCTCAAGCTGTCAGGCTTCAGAATCACTAGATGAGCTGACTCTTGCTCTTGCTCATCAAATTCAGAATTTTCTAGAGTTCAGCCATCCTTACGCTGAAGAAATTACCGCCTCAAGAAAGCAAGCTCTCACTCATTATCTCATGAAAGTTATCAGTCTAGGGTCATATTTTCCTTCAGGTCATTGAATTAAATTTAAGTTGAAAGAGGCTCTTGCTTGACCTGAAGTTTGAGCTATGAACCTACCAAAGCTTCAGTTAGATGTCAATCAAGTTTATAGAGCAATTTGAAACTCCTCAAGCTCTGATAACAGCAGCTCAACAACTTTTAACATAATTCACCTGTTAAGAGACGTCCTGCAGAATGTTCCCCTGAAAAATCAGCAGTCAACTTCAGAGAAGTTTAACTGAATCAATTCTGAACTATCTTGAACATCATCTCCTCATCTACCCTCAACAATGACAGGTCAGATGAACCAGCTGCTGAATTGAGATTTCACTGAAGAGCAAAGAAATGAGCTCACTGCTCTTATCACTCAAACAGTAGCTGCTACCCTGGCTGCTTAATCAGTCAATCAGCAGTCAGGTCTGATAGGATCATCAGGAGAGTAAGATTCTTCAAAAAAGTTAAACATGACTGATGAAGATGACATCAACAGACATAATATCTTCAGAGCAAAGGATATTAGTTACTTTGAACCTCAGGCCAATAACAATGAAGACGTCATTGTCAAAGATTAAAATATGATGTATCAAAATGTCTTCTCCTTCATGAACTGAGTATGAGTCAAAGCAATCACAGTGAAATTAATGACAGTTCATCAAAACCTTGACTTCTGCCTGTTAAAGCAGGCAGATAAATGATATACTGAGGAGCTTTCACACATTCAGTGAGTCAGTTTACGTCTTGATATCAACAGTGTTGAGGAGTGATGCAAGGCACTAAAGCAGCACTTCTGAGATTCCTCTGACAAATCACTTATCATGCTGAAGATCACTCATTATACAGTGAATGATGCAAGAAAGAATCATGAGCCTGCTTTTTACATTCAGTTCATAATTGTCAATGACTGAAATGCAAGAATCATCATCACTGATCATGTTTAAATCCTTTTAACCTACAAACACCTGAATAATGAGCTTCAACTTACACTTACTGAGTCAACTCTTCAGACAACAGTAGCTCAGTTCATTGAGCAGCTTAACTCAAGAAAGCATGCATGATTTAAAATCTAACCTTAATTCTCACCCTGTACCCAGGTGGGTACAGTAAGGCTGACAGAGTATATTGTATCACAGTTTCAGTACTTCTCAGCCATTTCAGCCTTTCTTTGAGATCAATTGAGAGGCTGTCACAAAAGTCATGAGCCTTAAGAACTGAAAACTTTGTCAGCTTTATTAACTTAATCTTTTATGACAGAGCCTGTGCCTTACAACAAGTATGACAGAAGCTACAACATTATGATGTTATGATGAGATCTTTAATAGAATTACTGCATGAACTACATTATCACAGATGTGTCACATTGCAGAGAACACTTAAGCACAGAAGCATTTCATTTCAAGTCTGAAGATCAAAATGAACCTGAGATCAACATCTTGCACTCAACCTCTCATCAGTGTCATGTCAAGTCACCCTCATTTATCTACTTGTCTTTCATCATCTTAAACTCTTCTTCACTGTCTGATGAAGCCTCTGACCTCATCTCCTCAACACAGCGCTGCTCACAGAGTTCAATATACTCTTGATGATGATGAGATTAATGAGTGTTGAGGATGCAGAGAGCGTGAGCAGTGTCCTTTAACAAGACAGCAAGAGCCTGAATGAGCTCCTCAGGACTACTGAATTAACATTAATCACCTCATTATGAATGTCATGAGACTCATGTTGAGGAGCAGCTGCAGGGGGTGTGAAGGATGCTGATAATGACTGATAAGAAGTGACAGCATGAGGATCTGATGATCAGTCATTAAACGCTATGACTAATTAGCAATGCAAAAGTACGACATAAAGTATGACAAAAGTATGACACTTTGTCATACTAAACAAAACAAAAGGGGATTGAGGAAGGCAGACTTACAGTGTGTCATCACCCCTCTGATCATCATAGACATGCGTCAGGACAACAACATCAGAGCTCTCAGAGTCAAGAGCAGTGATGATCAAAGGCTCTGTCATGCATTGCTCATGAGGGTTGCAGAGAGATATGCAACACGTGCAGGCTCTCCTGTCTGACACAAAGCAGTGATCAACTCCAGCCCTTATACAAGAGTCACAGTGAGCAGTACTCAACAACATGTGACTGAGGTTCTCTCAAATCACACGCTCATGATGATGAGCCTGCTGCACGTGAGCTGGCAGCAAGGTATCATCACAACATCACACAGAGCAGGAATCACTGCTGAAGATGTCACTCAGAGGTAGACACCTGACCCTCTTCAGGCGCTGAACAGTCAATTTTATCATCCTGTTTCCCTGTCTCTTTCTGGAGGTGTCAATCACCACAGTTTCACTCACTGACTCTGACTCAGAGCCCTCCTCATCACACTGAGCTCAGAGATTGATGAGCTTCCCTGACAGAGGCGGGTCTCCACTGTTGTCCACGGCCGTGGGTTTGAGAGTTCAAGTATTGATTGCCTATATACCATGTTAGCATTCATATGAAGTATGACAGGAAGTATGACATCACAAATGAAGCGTGAGCTGCAAGCTTCATGATGCTCCCTTCATGAGGTGAACACCTCTGCAATGAGGGATGACGTCATGAAGTCACCAGGTCACTCAATGAGCTGTGAAAAAGTCATGAGAAGTACAACAACATGTCATAAGAGAGATGATGAAGAAGAAACACAAGGGAAGGGTGTTTTGAACCTACAGTAAACATTTTGATTTTGATGTTTATGTTAGGAGGAACTTACTGCCAGGCGTGATATCATAACAATTAAGTGAGGCATGTGATCAGCCTTACTTTAGCACAGTTTCACATCCTCACCCTACATGATCAATCACTTATCAGGCCATCATGGTGATGTCTATGATGACAGATTCAGAGTCAATTGGCATCAGGGATGACACCATGAGAAGGGGAATGCTGTGTCAGGGCCACCATATAATAGTATGACAGTACAACACTAATATGACATTATAATATGACACTATAGTATGACATTATATAAATATGATGACTCAGCGCCTAGCGCCTTGGCATCAAGTGAAAACTCTTCACAAGGAGGTTCAGAAACCTGCTTCCTCAGTGATCAGTTTTGCCACTGAATAGAAGATGTATAACCACTGCATTGACCCTATCATGACTTTTGTCTACGACACCCCGTTCAAACACCACTACGACGACCGTCATATATGCTAATATATTTATAATTAGTTAAAAGTTTTTTAATTCATAACTATTGCAAATTAAAACTTATGAAGAAATATTTAGTTTGTAAAGTGTATAGAATAAAGAGATTTAAAACTTTTCAATAAAAAGTTTCTTATTATTCATGAAGGTATAATAGTTATTTAAAGTGTAAAATTTGTATGAGCTTATTTACTGCTCAGAGAGTGCTCTGAGCGCATAAAGTATTATTAACTAAAACCTTATTTTTAAGCGGGCTGCCAAGTTGCAGATGATCTTTGAAAGGAGAGAGAACAGCTGACAGATGTCTGACTTCACTCTTAATACACATCATACTTCAGTTACTTAATAAGCATTAGCTTTCAGCATTATTATGAGTGTTGACTTGTCTAACTATACTTGTGAAAAGTTGTGAAGGCGTATGGCTAACTAAAAGAGGCAAGGGGTGCATCAAAGAGGTGTGTTGAATGTGATGAAGCATGATGATTGTGAGAGGATGAGTTGAAGGTGACTGAGTGTGTTGAATGCAACAGAGTGAGTTGAAGGTGACTGAGTGTGTTAAAGATGACAGAGTGTGTTGAAGGTGATGAGTTCTGAAGATGATGAGGTGTGTTGAAGGTGATGAGTTTGCTGAAGATGATGAGGTGTGTTGAAGTTGAGAAGATATGTCAAAGATAAAGAAGTATATCAAAAAGGTGTGTAAGATCTGAAGATAGTAGAATATCAGTCATCAAGAATGAATGCAAACATTATTTATAAACATTACTTAACTGACAGGTATCTAGGCGGAGGACAACATGAAAAACATGCATTAAAAATAATGAGGAAAGTATGCAGAGCTTGAAGATTTGAAGAGAAGCAAATCTCTGTCAGCATGAATAAATATCACAGGTGTTATCTAGAAGCATTACTTAATTGAAACTTCAATAATGAGGTGTAAAAGAGGGATGTTAAAGTGCATGAAAAGAAGAACATGATCAGCTGCAGATTTCACATCTGTAATCAAGTTATCAGATCAACATAGCGCTTTCAGCACATTCACTGTAGAGGCAGGATGTTGTGACATCAACATTTAATTTTCAGCACATTCACTGCAGCAGTGAAATGCTGTGATATCAACACAAGTTTTCAAAAACATGATTGAAATACATAAACATAAACATTCTTTGCGCAACTCACCTCTGCTCATGTTATCATCATTTGATTTGCACTTCACCTTATCATTTAAATAATGTTGTAAGTTAATATCAACATCAGATCCTGTCTAGCAGCGCTTTTAATCACATAAGCCTCAATATTGAAATTCACAAGTTAAAGAACAACTTATCAGCTGCATATATTAATTCTTTTTAACATTCATTCTTCTTCATCATTTAGCAGCATGTCTCATTTCTTCAGGTATTACTTACATGTCAATGATAATGATAATTATTAACACTTACTGTTTAGCTCACATCACTTCTTCATCAGTACACTTGATCACCCGCTTTCTCACTCTTTTATGTCAGAAGCAAGGTAATGATCAAAAGTAATGCTCACATCATAAGAGACAAATCATTAATTTATGTAATAATGATGCAATTAAGTTCTTTTCTCACTTCATCATGATTAATCTACTTATCATGCCTCAGTGAGCAGGTCAACATAAGATAAGTGCTGCATTAATCACTTCATAAAAGCACTTTGATGAATATAGTCAGCATGAAAGCATGATCAGAAAGCAGCAAAAGTGCTATAACAAAACTGACAATCAAGTTATAATTGCACGTGCTAAGAACACAGATGAGCAGGCTAAGTTAAAATGTCATTGAAAAGTACAAAAGGTAACATCAGGTTGAAATGAAATGAGTCATGATGAACATCAAGTCTTAATGAAGAATGCCTGAGAAATCAAGTCTGCAAAACATTTCAAGAAGAAGTTGTCAGGTAAGACTGATAAGTAATACTCATTTTGCAAGTTACTTACATTTATAATGAAATGACTTAAACAAAATCTCATGAGTATCTGAAATGAGATTATCTTTAAGTGTGAAGATGCAGAAGATGAGTTCCTTTAAGTCTTGCTGTGAAAGAGTAGCAAAATCAAGTGTAACTTAACATGCATCAATGAGAGGAATGATGATGATGAAAACAATGACATTAATGATGAAGAGAATGAAGATGATAATGAAGATGATGATGACACTGATGTTGATGATGAAGAGAAGAAGATAAGCAGATATGAGCATTATCTACTGACATTATCTACTGATCAATGAGTATAAATGTCAGAGGAGATTGAAGAGGTAATTCTTAAACATAATGTTTCAATTATGCAGTGTCTTGAATGACTGATATATCATGCTGATTATGAGTTATTGAAGCAAGCCGGCTCTAAGATAATGTTTGAAGATAATGCTGATGAGCTTGATTCTAACATGAATATAGAACCTGAAAAAGAAGCTTATAAATTTCTGAAAAGATCTTCATTTTCCTGCATACATTGCATGTGACATTAATGAGTTGAAGGATGATCTGAAGATTAAAAATAATACTCATGCAGTTGAAGAATCAGTGAAGAAGAAAGTGCTGATTGAGAAGAAAATTATCAAGATGTTAAAGTGTGAGCATTCAATGTATGAAACTCATCAGGTGCTAGTTCAGAATAAGAAAGATTATGCTTAACAACAGCATGACCTTATGAAGGTAACTTTCACTAGTGAATCAACTTCATGAGGGAGCTCAGTCAATAAACATCACTCTCAGCACTTCATGAAAGTGATTAAAGAAGTTAACATCATTGATGACACCTCATGAAGGTGTGATTCAGTAATGAACACTTCATGAAGACAGCTTCACTGAAGTGACTGCTTCATGAAACCTTCTTCAAGCAGGCTAACTTCAGAAGGAATATATTATGAGGTTAAAGCATGTCTCACTTTTTTTCTTAACAATAATTCTCTACCTACTAGCAATATCATACTATTGCAAACCACCAACTATAAGTTTAAGCCACTATTGTCACATAGCTTCATAATTCCTTAGTTAAGATATTACCTCATGGTAATACGCTTACATAAAGAATGATTCAATAATAAATCATGAACTTTTCATGAAGAACTTGTTGATGTATAATGAGGAAGACTTTGTGATGAATGATATTAAAAAGGATGAGAGCTTGAAATTAAAATATGAGGAGACATCTGTGTCAGAAGAAGAAGTTAAAGCTTAATCTTTTTTTATTAACTGCACATTTGTACAATAAGCTCAGGTGTTATCTACTGACATTATCATTTACTCACTTTTATTGATGCATAATATCATGCTTTAACATGAAAATTAAAGTCATGAATTTGTAATGAGAGGGTGTGTTCCTCCTAGCATATGATTATTCTTATTAAAGTGAGTAGCATGTTGAAATCTTGAATTTCATTTAATCACAGCTGTTTCACAACTTCTTTCATTTTCATGATTTCTAATATCTTTTTAATTACTTGATTTTATAAGTTGAAAATGAATGAGCCTAATATCCTTTAACAGACCGTCATAAGTCATCACAAGGTTATTTATAAGATGATCATCATCTTTGTTGCATAAACAGGCTTTTTCATGCATCATAAATGTGATCAAATATTAATACTGCAGGGTTACATGTAACATGATGATTATCTTTGATGAGCAAAGAGGTGTTTTGATGCAAAGTACATGCAATCTGATATCTGTTCAATTACACTGCAGGGTTACACATGCCTCATACACATGTCTTGATCATTATCTTTCAGCATTACTTTTCAAGAGTAAAAGGGGTTTTCTGTGTAACATATTTATCTGACATCTCTTTTGATATGCATATAAGTGTAGTTATTCTCTACACAATAATATCTTCTTTCTCAAATTATTCATCACTGCAATTTCTGCATACACTTCTATCAATATGTCTTAATATGATAGTGACTTTTCTCTCTCAGAAGCAGAAGAAATTCTCACTTTTCTTTTATAATCATAAACCTCTCAGGAATCTGAGGATGCTTAAATCTTATCTTGTGCTCTTTAAAATCTATCATCACTTATTGCACTTCAACACAACACTCTCAAGACACATGTTTTCTGAAAAAGTGACAAGTGATATGTGAAACTTTTTCATGAGTGATGAAAGTCAACCCTACATGATCTTCACACTCATGACAAACTGAAAGACAATTTTAAATGAAGATTCATTACTCAGTCCTTCAACTACTGAAACCTGTTTGAGCAGGTCACAGTCATGCAGAGTGAAAAGTTAAACTTATAATGCAAGCTTTATCAAGCTGTCATCAGTCACCTGAATATGAAGAACACTGATTTCAGCATTATGAAGAAACATTTGCATTCAAACTGCTGCAAGATATCACTTAAGTGAAAGCATTCACAATTTACACTGAATGAACTGTTGCAGTCAATAGTAAGTTTATTTCTTTTTATGTATTACCTTTCTTATCAGTACTAATGCTGAAAGTTAATGCTTTTATGATATTTCTTAAAAATGAACAGTATGCAACCTTGACATTACAAGCTTCCCTGATGAAGGCAGGTCTTCACTGTTGTTCATGACTGTGAGTTCAAGAGTTCAATTATTGATTGCTTATATATCATGTTAGCATTCATATGATATATGACAGGAAGTATGACATCACAAGAATGTTGAATCATGAGCTGCAAGCTTCATGATGCTCTCTTCATGAGGTGAACACCTCTGCAATGAGGATGACATCATGAAGTCATCAGGTCACTCAATGAGCTGTGAAAAAGTTATGAGAAGTACAACAACATGTTGTAAGAGAGATGATGAAGAAGAAACACAAGGAAAGAGTGTTTTAAACTTATAATAAACATTTTAATTTTAATGTTTATGTTAAGAAGGAGAGCTTACTGTCAGATGTGATATCATCACAATTAAATGAAGGCATGTGATCAGCTTTATTTTAACACAGTTTCACATCCTCACTCTACATGTTTAATCACTTATCAGGTTGTAAGACTATAGCGTCTCTTACTAAAAAGGAAAGTATAGTTGAGGTGTGTGATAACATGAGATATAAATGTATAAAGGTTATATGATCTTAACTATATAAAACTAATAACTAAGGAATGAAGGTGAGATCAAGCAGTGCAGAGTTTTCATGTGACTCATTAACACTGTCAAGTCACTTGTAGGGCGCATGCTCTACATGAGTCTCAGATTGTCATTAACTCATGATAATTGCCTCCCTCTTATGCAGCAGCCCTTCAGCGCAGAAAGGTGAGTGATTGATAAAAGGCTCAGTTAACAGTTGAATCAATGACATGACATCAGCACTGATTAAGTGAGATGAAAGTGAAGTGAGCTTGTCACATGACAGTGAAAACCCTGAGGAGCAGAGAGGCAGCAGCAGAGTCATGACAACATCAGCATGACAATGCTATGATAACATAATTAAGGCTCTGAGTGATGATATCACAACAAGAGCTCTGAAGTATAAATATTATCAACTCCTCAGCCTTCTGTCATCAACTTTTGTCAGAGCAGCGTCTCATCACTGCAACATCATCAATGCATCCTCAAAATGCATCATCTTCATCATCACAACATCAGTCATTATGCCTGTAAGTCAGAGAAGCTGACTCCGCAGAAGCACTTCTAATGTGAGTCATCATACAATACTCACTCATTCTCAAGTGCTCTGCTGAACCTCATGCACATTTTATTGAACCTTTCTGTCTTTGTTGTTCTCATCACTTCACGGATGACATGACTCAGGTATGTGATGTCAGGTTGAATGTTAAGTGCACATACTGTGTAAATTTGTACAAAGCTTATCTTCTGATAAGTTTAATCTGCTCATCTGTTGCACTTCACTGATAATTCAAGGTTCCTGTGTGATTTACTTGTAAGATAAACACCCTCATACACTTGATTAATAAGATTAATATTAATGCTCCTCTGCCTGCTCTCCTGACCGCTCTCAAGGCGCGTCAAAAGTGTTATAACAAGAAGATTACAGTGCATCTTCATGTTGTCAGCTGTCATCAGAAGTCATTAAAATTGAAATCTGCTGTCAAGATCAGTCTCCTGCTCTTTAAGCAGATCAAATGCATCAACAATGCACTTAAAGATATCCTGAATATCATGTGATATTCAGTTTGATCCCCTTCTCTTCACCCCTGACATGATGATTATGAACAGCTAATGTGCATCTTATTTTAAAAGTGTTTGCCTGTCATTGTTGATGATGATGATGATGACAATGATGAAGATTTCTCTCCTTTTAAGTCAGAGGGGTCAGAGGAACTGAAGGAGGATGATGAAGATGAGGAGAAAGATGAGAATGATGATGACAAGTAAATTATTTTTTGCTGACATTTTGCTGATTCTGTATGATAGTTCCTTTTGCCTGCTTTGGTTCACCGCGGCGGTGATAATAATATTATGATTCTCATGTGCTTTCCTGATGATTCACCTTCTTTAATGAACTTATCACTCTTGACCCTTGCTGTAGATCATCTATAAGGCTTTAATAAAATCTGTAAAACCTCTTGAGGAAAATCAGGAAAGAGTGTTCTTATGATGTTAATTAAATCTTTTTAAATCACTTCTTCCTGCACTCTTCTAATTTGTTGTTGAAGGCTGCATGTATTTCCTGCACACCTTTTAAGTCCTTTTTTAACACTCATTGATCATATTCTTCTGATCAACCCTTTCATTTCACTTTGTACAGGATTTCATTCCTGAATTTTCAGTGATTTAAAATCTCTTCAACTTCATATTCTTCTTCATCATCAATTAGCTTTGAAGGTGACAGCAATGATTTAAAGTGATCATCAGCTCTGCACTGATATGACTTCAGATAAGAGACATGAAAGACATTATGAATTTAATAAATGAGTAATAAAGTTAACCTGTAAGCCTGCTTCTCTATTAAGTCTTCAACCTGAAATGATTTAATGAATTTGTGAGATAGTTTTCTACTCAGACGCTTCTGTTGTAAGTTCTTTGTGAAATAACATTATCAAGTCTCTCACATTATAGGTCTTGAGTTTATGTTTGACATTATAATATTTTGTCTGAGAATTAATTACATTTTTTCATCATTGTGACAGCGCTTCCTGTATGTCATGAAATCATTTCACTCAGTTTTTAACTGCAGGTACTCTTTTTTTCCTGAAGTCATCTTCAACTTTAAATTTTACTTCTGAATGATAAGCATACATGACATAGAAAGAGCTGCACTCTATTAATGTCTGCATTTCATTGTTGTAAGTGAATTCTGTTAAAGGTAAAAGGTTCATTCAGTTGTCTTGTTCATCTGAGCAATAACAGTGAAGATAATGTTTCAAGGTTTAATTCTGTCATTCTGTCTGTTCATCTGTTTGCAGGTGAAAGGCAGTGCTTAGTCAACATTTCATTCTTAAATAATAGCACATTTCTGATCAGAAAGTGCTTGTGAAAACTGATCCTCAATCAGAGACAACCCCTTTCAGTACATTGAATCAGCATATTATTTCCTCATAGAACAAGTCACTCAACTCTGTTGCTGTAATCATTTTCATGATTTGAATATACTGAGCCATTTTCATATACCAATTCATAATCATTAAGATTGCATCATACACGCAACCCCTGCGCTTACTTGATGACAAGTCAGTGATAAAATTCATTGTGACTTGCTGTCATGATTCTTCTGGCTGAGGCAGCGCCTGTAGCTCATCATAAAGATGATGTTTAAGCACTTTCACCCTTTGACAGATGTCACATGACGCAACATAATCTTTAACATCTCAGCTCATATTAATTTAATAGTATTTGTGATTAATTAATTCAAGGGTTCTTTCTACCCTGAAATGCCCTGTCAAGGCATCATCATGATGATGTTTCAAGATCTCTGCCCTTACTGACTTTTCTTCTGAAACATATATTTGTTCCTCATGAAACAGAAGGCCTTCAGAGTTAAATCTTCAAGAATTTTCAGCTTTAATCTTGTGCTTCACTGATGTACAGTCAGCGTTGCGTGTCACTTCTACAAATGAATCATCATTTTGTAGAGTTTGAATCAAATTCCTTAAAGGTAACCTCAGGCTTTCATCAGCTGTTTCATGAATGACAAGATCTCTTATCATCACATGTGAAATGAGTTGTTTGCAATCAACAGTTTCAGTGACAGGGTTAAGCTGTTTCACAGTTATGTCATAATCATCATGAGCAGATGTTTTGCTGTCACTCTTTTAACATTTTTTTTAAAGTTTAAGGTTTTTAATCCTGATCATTCTCCTCACTTCTGCAAGCAGCTGCCTCACAATAGAGGCATATCTGAGTGAGAATATGTTCACAAGAGTGACTAACTTTCTCTGAAGTGTTGAGAGTAATTTCTTCATAATTTCACTCATCTCTTCAACATCCCTGTAGTCTGATCACCTCAACAGCATGTCAGCAGGGTTGATCTTTTCAGACTGATGCAGAATATTGAAATCAAAAGCAGTGAACTTCATTGCTTATCATGCTTGCCTGTCATTCAATTCCTTCACGTTCATAAATCCTCATAGATTGTTATGATCAGTCAATACCTCTATGATATGACAACTGCCTTTGAGGTAGTGTCATCAGTGTTTAAACATCATAATGATGGCAAGGAGCTCCTGATCATGAGTTTCATATCAGGTCTCTGAAGAAGACAGCTTTCTTAATCAGAATGCAACTGAATGTCACTGCCTGTTATTCAACAGCTGAGACAGGATGCCAGTGAGCTCAATGATTAACACATCAGTTTTCACCTGTATCTGTAACTTTAAGTCAAAGTGAATCAGGATGAGTGCTGCTGTAAAGATCTCATGAAGGCAGTTAAATGCCTTCTTTGCGTCATTTGAGAATTTAAAAGGCTCAAACTTCTTTTCATCCTTGCTACCTTTCATAAGGTTTGTCAAGGGGGCCGCAACTTGTGAATAGCACTTAATAAAGCATTTATAAAAGTTCACAAAGCTCAGGAAGACTTGTACTTCCTGAAAAGTTCTTAATACTGATCAGTCCTGTATGATGTTCACTCATCATGAATTCATGACTACGCCTTCAGTTGTGATAATAAACCCTAGGAATTTCACCTTGATAATGAAGAATTCACACTTCTTAGAGTTCACATAGAGTTGAAATCAACAGAGTCAGTCTAACACCTGTTTAACATGCTCTCAGTGTTGCGCTGATGATTCTGAGTATATAAGAATGTCATCTAAATAGACAACACAAATGACATTCACAAGCCCTGTTAATGCCTGATTAATGTAAGCCTGAAACATAACTGAAGCGTTGATCAATCTGAAAGACATGATCATATACTTAAAGTGACTGTAACACATGTGAAACATCATTTTTCACTCATCACCCTTCTTTATACAGATACAGTGGTAAGCGTCCTTTAAATTTAGCTTCATAAATAGCTTGACTTCACTAAGCTGATTCAATGTTTCACTTATAAGAGGTAACAGGTGCCTGTTCTTGATGATCATCTTGTTCAACCTCTGATAATCAACACATAACCACAGCCCTTCATCTTTCTTTGAAACAAAAAGGATGAGTGCCTCTGCAGAGCTCATGAAGTGATGAATTCAACCTTTCATTAAGATGTCATTCAAGTATTCTCATAACACCCCTAATTCAGTATTGAAGAGGTTATACAAAGGATCATAAGATGAATCTGTGCTGTTCAGATCAATTGCATGATCACTGATCTTGTGAGATGAAAGGAGGCCAGCATTCTCTGTTGAGAACACATTCACATAATCAGCATATTCCTCAGGTAAAGCTTATGTTATCTCAGCACTTTGAATGCGCACCTTTGATGCAGCATCATCACTCAGACTGACTCATATCAAGATGTAGACAGCAGAGTGATCTTGAATCTCTCTTATGAATTCATCAGATGACTGTAACTCAATAAGCTGCTCCTTAATGTTGAAGCGCCACGCCTTCATTCTGCAGTTGATTTGCACATGTTCAGTCTTCAATGTGAGAAGTTCAAGGATAAGGGGTGATCCTGACTTATTTAATGTGTAAAATACATGTTCACATTCATGAGACTGTCCTCAACTGTTGATAAGCTGATAATGCACATGATAAGCACTGAAGCAGTAAGCCTTCTGATCATTCAAGAATTAAAGTTGAGGCAACAAGCCCTTCATATGAGTCAATTGATGCTCAATAATGAAATGTTGAAAAATCACATTGACTTCAGCTCCCGTGTTCAATAAGGCTTGCATGAGTATGACATCATCATTGTGAAGAACTTGTTCATCAACAATTAAATTAAACTCTGAGGCTACTTTTGTTCAGCACTTCAGCAGTGCAGAGCCTTCACTGAAGCATTTTCATTTTTTGATGCTGAAACAGCTGCAATCAGGGTCTTATTCAGGTTTAAGTTTTTCACAGGCTGTGAACAATCAGGGAAATAATGTCTCTTCTGATTGCAATTTCAACAAGTCATGTGTGACAAGTCCTTTGTTTCAGGAGCCTTCACTGATTCACTTTCATGTTTATTATCTCACTTGCTCTTCATCTTGTTCTCATCAGACTTATGATCCTTATTCTCTGCAGGCTTTAATGATGACTCAGGTTTGCAGCTGAAGGTAACTGTCATATTAGAATTTGCTTTCAATTTCATGATGCCTCTCAAATGTAGATTATTCTTCAGGTGTGTAGTTAAAGTGATGATTTTTTTCAAGTTGTGAGTAAGTCCTGATAATTCATCAAGGCTGCATGAACCTCAGACTTCAATTTTGTGAAGAAGTGAGTCCTCATGTGCTCTTCACTGTAAGGAGGTAACTGAGCTTTCAAGGTGCTTAAATAACTATTGAAAGCTTGAACTGATTGATGAGGTAATTGAACAGCATCATTATACAGCTGAGCAGTGTAAAGCTGACAATTCACAGGGTCCTCAATAATGTTGAGCAGGAATTTCATAAAATCATCTCAGGTAACAGTGAAATAATCTTTAATCTCATCATCTCACAGTCACGCCTCAAGCAGGCTAACTTCAGAAGGAATATATTATGAGGTTAAAGCATGTCTCACTTTCTTTCTTAATAATAATTCTCTACCTACTAGCAATATCATACTATTGCAAATCACCAATTATAAGCTTAAGTCATTATTGTCACATAGCTTCATAATTCCTTAGTTAAGATATTACCTCACGGTAGTACACTTACAGTTGTAAATTAATTAAGTTATTAATAAAAGTTCTACTCAATTGATCTGTTGATAATTGACATAACATTATAAGTACTGTTTTAATATCTGATTTAAATGTTCAGTCTGTCCATTCATCTGAGGATAATAAGTGATGAACAGCTTATGATAAATCCTTAGTTGATTCATTAATGATTTTCAGAATTTAAAAGTGAAGAGTTTATCTCTGTCTGAGATTATTTCTTTCAGTAGTTCATGATTGACTGCTATGATTCTCAGAAACATGTACATGAGTTCTTCTGCTGATGATGACTCTTTATAAGGTAAGAAGTATTCATACTTCATGAGTTAATCTGTTATGACAAGTATTGCATTGTATAATACTTTTGTCAGGGGTTTCTTTGACTTTGATAATTTTATCATGAAGTTTAATGTGATACTTGATCATGATTGTGCTGATGTTGATGATGATTTCAGTAACTCATATGACTTATGACGCTCTGCTTTATTTTTTTCAGCAGGTGTCACATTTTTAAATGATTTCTTCAACTTTCTTCCTTATTCATGAGAAGCAATATGTTCACATGAGTTGTTTCAATGTCTTTTCAACTTCTTGATGTTCATTCTTTTTGCTGAAATGACATTCTTCTATCAGTGCTTCTTGTAAGTTAATTGATACATAAATTAAACCTTGAAAAAGTAAGAGACCTTCTTGCTTTTTAAAGCTTTCATGATCATTAATATTCTGAAGGACTTGCTGTGTTAACTTGTTATTCTTTAACACTCTTCAGATTCAGTTTTTGAAAATGTTGTCTTTAACTTTTATTGTAAAGTTGACTTTCTGATTATATGTTATACTCTCATGCTCATTCTCCTGAAGGATAGCTTGATTTACAATTAATTTTTCCTTCAAGTAATCAACTCATCTGTTGAGAGCATTCACTTTAACATTCTCTGATTCCTTTTGATAATGAATCTTGAAATTGTGTTGTAATAATTCTTTCAACCAATGAACCTGTCTGTTATGAAGTTAAATTTAACTCATATATATTTATAATAAACTTAGCCTGCTCACCTGCTCCTTGAGTGGTAAAACTGAATAATTTAAAACAACAAAAAGACACCTTTTTACAACTCAGAATTTAAAATTAAAGTTATAACATTTGATAACAACACCTGCTTTTTGAGTCCTCTGTTGATTAAATGAAAATTAATTTACCTCAGTAAATAATCAGTCCTTCATCAGCTCAGGTGACTCTATCAGTCAGCATCAATTAACTTATGTAGTTAATCATTACCTACTTACTACCTCTTTTGAGACAGATAAACTGAATTCAAAAGAATTACCTGAGCTTGATAATAACATTATAACTCTGAGGCATCAGTTTCATTGGTTTGTAGTCTTCAAAATTTCAAATGTGAGAATTTTGAGAGAGACTGATCATCTTTGTGTGAAAATTATTCATTGATACTACCCTTATAAGCCGTCCCCTAAACCAACAGGAAGGTCAAGGTTGATTATTAAAAATCTTCAAGAAGCATCAATAATATTCATAAACTTTACTGAAAGTTCATTCAGTCAAGGAACTTCAGAGTCTAGATTTCCTTTAAAGTGATTAATTAATCATATTAAAGGCAGTTCTCTTCACACTGCCCTTAATAAATTCTGTATAGAAACTTTTACCCTCAGAGAGACTTTTTACTTCATTGCATTCTCTCAAGTAAATGACTTATCTTTATTCAATGTCTCATTGATAACAGAACCCTTCATCACATGAGCTTTAATAAAATCACCCTCTACTCAAGATAAATCTCTTATAAGCTTATCAGAAATTTCTTCAGAGTCTGCAACAGTAATCACTGAAGCATCTTAATCCTCAACAGCCTTTTCATCAGAAGAAGAAGCTCAGTTCATTATAAACTTCACATTAATTGAAATGTATTAATTTATCATTAATCTCCCCTCTGAAGAGTCCTCTGTGAAAGAAGAAATAATTTGATTGACTAGAATTAAAGAGGAAGTGCTGAAAGAAAAGAATAAAAAGTCAGAATTAACTTCTGTTCAAGTCAGCAAACAAAGAGCATTCAGTCATGAAAGAATATTTGTAGAAAAAGTGCTAATCAATATTCTTCTGAAGGAACAAGAATCATTGACATGAGAAGATATATTAACACAGAACTGAGCAAACGCTCAACAACAACTTATACACAAGATCAGAGATGAACATGATCAAAAGAAATTCACTCACAAAGGCAGTGAGAGGCGTGCTCAACATTTTAAGAAATAAAACTTTAAGAAGAAGTGACACCTGCTAAAAGAAGAACACTTAAAGCTGAAATATTTAAAACAAGAACATCTACAACAAGAGTGTCTCAAATGAGAATGTTTAAAGTTGAAACAAGATAAACAACAACATCTTGAATGAGAACAATTCAAATAAGAACATCTGAAATAAGAATGTCTACAACAGGAGCATTTAAAATGAGTATGCTTAAAGTTAAAATGAGCAGAATGAGAACATTTAGATCTTAAACATCAACTTAAGTAAATTCAGACTTAAATCAGAATGATTAATCAAGGTGAACTATTAAGTACAAGAGCTTCTGAGTTCAGCTCATTAACTCATAACTCACATGCATTCACAGCCTTTTCTTCAGAGCAAATTTAAGTTTTGTCTCAACTTTTTGATGAGAAGCTTCACTTGATGTTTAATCTGCAAGGTTCATCACATTTAGGGTGACTGCTGAGACAGGAGTCTCAGTTCAGAATGAAGAAATAAAACAGAATGAGATGAAATACAGAATTAAACAGTAATCCTGTTCTTTAAGATCAGAACAGAAGTTTCATCCTGTTCTGTTTCTTAATTCTGACAGGATCCTGATCACATGACTTTTTATATATGACTGTCAGTGGTTTTGAGACACGGGGAAAGGTTAATTCAGACACAGGGAAATTAATACATTGTAATAATTCATTATAATGATCTAGATTATCAATTTATTTTAGTGACTTTAATCTTGACTGTTTTCTTTGCAGTTACCTCTTGTTACTCAAGACATATCTTAGTCTTGCTCTTGAGCTGATTGATGTTTTCATGAGTATGAAACTTAAGCTTAATGATTTATCATGCTGACCTGATAGAATTGATAGCTCATTCAGATCTTCAGTTACATCAGTAACATTCTGTAGCTTTGCAGGTGACCTCATATGATTAACATCAAATGATAATGCTCAAGGCTCATCATCATTCAGCTCATTCACATCATAATTCTCATTCATTAACTCCTCAGTATCACTGCTTCTTATTAGACAAGACAACAATATATTACATTAAGTAACATACTTGAATACTTCAATGACTCATTGTTTTTCTCTCTTATGTGTTGACATATATCCTCCTTCACTTTTATGTCTGACATTTGATGCATCACCTTCATCATGTGATAAAGAAATGTGAGTAAGACTCTCAACATCATTTATATTCACTCACTGTGTTTCACATTCTTGATCATTAGGGGTGAGTTCATCTGCAGGAGGAGATTAATCATTTTAAGTATATTATTATATACCTTCCTCATGTGCCATCATATCATGAATGTGAGTAGTGTCGCATTTTTTGATTATCATGATGTCAGATATAATGTCTGAGTTGAAGTGACTCTGATGATAAGTAACAACATCTCATGTCATGAAAAAAAGGCGCTTCACATCTACATCAACTACTGATATAGCAAGAATGTCCTTTGTCATTTGTAATAAGACAGGCTTACTGATCTTCAGCTGTTTTCATAGAAGAAGAATGTTGTCATGCTTTAATTTTATTTCACTAAAGTATCATGAGGCTTCACTCTCTTGATAATTTTTCATCT